>JZKD02S1534642.1:0-21321 GCA_000966675.3 Picea glauca
ATCAAATCAAATGCCAGGACCAATCTGTCCTTCAAGTCTTTGTTTTTCTTCTTAAGCTCACGAACTACCTGGCGTGTCTGGTCCAATGCTTCCCAATTTGAGAAGGTTTGATTTAGCCAGATCTGTTTGTGCACTTGCAGGTTTTTGGCCTGTGTTTCAGCATACTCCTTCTTCCATTTTTGTATTTCTGCCTGCTCATCCCATAACTGGGAAGTCTGAGTTTCAGCGTGGGAAGTAGTGGGATGAGGTGAGGTTTGAGTAGATTGTTCCCTGGAAGTGGAGAGATTGATCTGATTGGGAGGTACAAATTCCTCCATGGGCATTGTTTGCACAGCCTTGTTGACAAGAGTAGGGGCTTCTCTTGTTGCAATGCAAGACTCAGTCTTAAGCTTGAGAGGACCTGTTGGTTCTTGTGTTGCAGCAGGTTCAGTCTTGGGCTTGCTAGGGCCTGTTGGTTCTTGTGTTGCAGCAGGTTCAGTCTTGAGCTTGCTAGGGCCTGCTGATTCTTGTGTTGCAGCAGGTTCTTCCTTGACAAAAGGTGAAGGAGTAGGGGCTGCCCCTGGTACTGGGACTTGAATCACCTTATAGCCTGCCTGATGGTAAATATCGCCACATTGGCAACACATGTATTCTTTACATACACTCTTTGTGGTCTCTTCTGTCAAGTTTGCTGTTCGGGCTAAGGTGTACAAACTTAGTTCTTTTTCATATGCTTCCCTTGCCCTGACTAATTCTTGCTGATATGATTCCAATTGAGACTTCAAAAAGTTGTTTTCTTCCAAGACATCGACCATTGTTTGTTTAGATTTAGAGGTGACTGGTTCTTGTGTGGCAGTCACAGTCTCATGAGCTGATGTTTGTGGAGCAGCTACAGGAATGGCAACTGATGCTTGTGTTTCAGCTTCCTGGTGTAAGGAGAGTAGTGTTTCAGCACCCTCAACCTCTGATTCCTGAATCTCAATGTCAATATTAGTGGCTGGTTCTTGTGTTTCAGCCACTGAGTGTTGTGTTGCAGCATTCGGGGTCTCAATTTCAAAATCAGTGGCTGGTTCTTGTGTTTCAGCCACTGGATGTTGTGTTGCAGCATCCAAGGTCTCAATTTCAAAATCAGTGGCTGGTTCTTGTGTTTCAGCCACTGGATGTTGTGTTGCAGCATCCGGGGTCTCAATTTCCTCAATTTCAAAATCAGTGGCTGGTTCTTGTGTTTCANATTTAACTAAGACTAGTCTACTTGCCCTGGAAATCCATCTGTGACTCCAAGATAAGAGTATTTTTTCTAGTTTTTTTATAATCCAAATCCAATCCTCTTTCTTGTAGTCATTTGGTTTTAAAACATAACCTAGATACTTCAACCCTTCTTCTAATGTCTTTTATGAAAAGGGAAAAAGTTGTCTAAAAAGTCCCTTTTCTCCATCTAAAAGTAAAAAAGTAGTGAGGGTGGATTTCTCTTCATTTATGAGAATTCCTATAGATTTGGAGAAGATATTTATGATGTTTTTTAGGGTCCCAACCTATGATTTGGATCCCACGGTGAAGATAAGTATATCATCCACAAAACCAAGATGTGTAACTTTAAGAGATGGCGTGATTTTAATTACGAGAAAGGATCGTGTTTGTTTTTCTGCGGCAAGTGCCCTACTTAGGCATTCAACCACTAGGAGAAAAAGAAGATGGGAGAGTGGGAAACCTTGTCTTAATCCCATTTCATATCTAAAAATAGGTGAGACAGAACCATTTATGAGCACTAAGAAGGAGCCAGTATTAATGGAGCACATAATCCATATTATGAAGGGGACTCGAAAGCCTAAATGTTTTAAAAGGAGTCATAGATAGAGCCAACTTACTCTATCGTAGTCTTTGGAGAGATAGATTTTCAGGAAAATACTTTTTAATTTTATGGACTTAATGTTGTGTAAAGCTTCTTGTGCCACCCCTATCGCTTTGTGGATTTGTCTTCCTTACAGAAAACTGAAATGTTCACTTGAAATTTTTCATAGTGAAATTGGTTTGAAATCATCCAAAGAATCTGGGTTGTCTTTTTTTGGGATTAATTTTATAAAGTTGGAGTTTAGGCTTAGTGGCATTTGACCTGTTAGCCTGATCTCTTCAACTAGCCTTAGAATATCCTGTCTAAGGAGATCAAAGAAGCCTAGGAAAAATTCAATGGTCCATCCATATGGTCTTGGGATTTTTTCCTTTTGAAATCTTCTCATCACTCCTTTTAAATCCTCTAAATTCACCTCCTCTATTAGCATTCCGTTATCCTCCTCATTTGCGAAACTAGGGAAGTATTCTGTCATTCAAATCAGTTCTTCTATGGTACCGTTGTTTTCTTCTTTGTAGAGTTCTTGGAAGTACTTTTTCCCTATTCTTGACAATCCTTCAAAGGTATGTTCGTGGGTTCCATATTGGTACTTAAGATTCTAAATGGTGTTAGAACACTTTCTATATTTTGCATAATCTTGAAAAACAAATTGTTCTCATCTCCACTTTTCATCCAAATGGCTCTACTTTTTAATCTCCACATCTCTTCATTTTCCTTGATTAGCATGTTTCTCCTTTCTTCCATTTTGAGGAGATTTGTCTTGGCTTGTAACGAAGAAAATCCACCCCCTTATTCCTCTGACAAGAGATTTATTTGGTTCTTCACATTTTTGAGTTCTAATTCCGCCAATAGTTGTTTCTGATAAGCCCAAATCTTTGTTTTTCCTTTAATTGTTTGGAGGTTTTTAACAAAGTGAGCAACAACTGAGAAATTTATTTCTTGAGAAAAGGGGGATTGATTTTCTCTTACCAATTTAGTGAAAGAGTCATTGGTTAACCAAGTCCTGTTGAATTTGAAAGGGCTTGGTGGCTTGTTCGACCCTTTTCTTATTTCTAGAAAAATTTGACAGTGGTCTGATATTCCTCCATAACTGATCCATTTCTTCAATTGTAGAGGATTTTCTAGTAGAGTGTCCTTTATTCAGAAACAATCCAACCTTCTGGCTACACTAGCATCCCCTACTCTGTTATTTCTCCAAGTTGGTTTGAGTTTTATAGGCTCAATGTCCAATAAGTTGCACTCAACCATCTTTTGACTGAAAAAAAATGGTCAATGGATCTACCCTCACGCGTGTTCCCCAAACTTCAGAAAAACTTAGGGAAAAGTTTAATTCCCCTCCAAGTATAACTTGTTGATCTTTCAAGAAGGATTTTGAGAATATCTTGTCCCAGTAGGGGCCTTTGTTTTGACAGGGTCCCTAGATGTTGACAACGTTAAGAGGATCTTCCAATTCTAATGAGAGGACTGTAATACCAATTCTTGATTCAAATCCCCAAGATTTGATGACTTTTATATATCAGGTATTCCACCCAATATATAATCCTCCGTATCTTCCAATTGAACCCAAAGATTCGAAGTTCCATCCTTGGAGTAAGGAAATTAGTCTGGATTTTACTTCTTCTCCTTCCCCCATCGTTTCTTGTAGGAGAGGTATATCAGGGTGTTCTGAGTCGATCACCCTCTTTAGGGATGGTCTTTTGAGGGGGAAAACCAATCCCCTACAGTTAAAAGAGAAACATTTAATCAAGGTCCCTTTCCGAGGGGTCGCCTTTCTCTAAGCACCCATTAAATAGAGAGTTGTTTCCCAGCCAGGAGGTCACTCTTGGCTTTCTTCTATGCCTTCTAAAAATTATATTTTCTCCCCCGCCCGCCTTTTTTTGTGTTTGACTACTCCATGGATAAACCCCCCAAAGGTCCCTTACTCAATGACATTAAGAAATATAATCTTGGTAGAGGTGGTTGAGGAGGAAGAGGAGGAGTCCTCTTCTAAAGAGTTGGGATGAAAAACTTTTGAAAGGGCAGGTGTAGCTGATTCCACAGGGGTCGTAGATCGTAAGGTGAGTAGGGGAGGAAGGAGAGGGGGGAGGGGAGTGGGGGACAGGGTAGGGAGAGGTGCGAAAGGAAGATTCCTCAACAACTCATTTCCATTTAAAGTTAAATAGTTTATTAAAATAGTAATGGGTAGAGGAGAGTTTGAGGAACTACCTGAGGACACCAACGGTGCAAGTCCCGATCCATTCTAGGGAGAGCTCTAAGATTCTATTCTTTATTTAGAAGAAATTCTTAAGAAATGATCATGGTGTTCCAGTATTGGGGACTCTGAAAAAGTGTTAGTCTGGTATCCTTGTTACTTCTAGGATCGAATACCATCTCTTGTGGGCACAACAAGAGTTGAGTTTTGAGGTCTCCCATTACCCAAGTTGTAAACTGCTCCTTTGGTTCTGAATCGTATCTTACAACTCTTGATCAAATGTCCATATTGGTGGCATATCCTACACCTAAAAGAGATATTTTCGTAGTCCAGTATCTGATTGTAGGTGTAGCTTCCCCAACTGAGATCAACCTCTTCAACAAGACCTTCCCTGATGTTTAAATTGACCAAAATTATTTCCACCTTCCTTTGTTTTGTTTCTTCGAAGGTCATGTCATCATCTAGGAAGTCGTCTATGTAGTTCCTAATTGATTTGAAGTGCTCGAAGGTCCAAATATGAAAGGGGAGTGTAGGGAGTCTTACCCAAACTTAAATTTTATCCAACCGTTTTGTACTTGCATAAAGAAGTGGACTCTAGGGTTTGAGAAGAAGGGGGGAGTTTTTTATGCTCCATGGTTTTCCTAGCTGCCACTTGGAGTGCTCAGACTTTTGGAAGGTAAAAGTGTACCAATTCCTGTTCAGCTCAACAATCTCTGAGATATAACCTAGATGTTCCTTCCAAACATTATGCATCCAATCGATGACATTTTTAACCTAGCGTACTGATATTTCACTTAAAATAGTAACAATGAATTTCAGCATTGCTCATTGTCTATATTTGTGCATTAATCATGTGTGAATCAACATCACTCACCATCACACCGCTTGTGCATAAAAAACACAACGTCGAGATTTGAAATGTATTTATTAAAATGGTTCTTCTGTAAAAATAGCCAGAACAAAGAGGCTTTCTTCAATTACCACTAGTGGCGTGCACAACAATAATAGATCCCAAAATTATAAATGTGATTTCAATAATTACACGTATGAACAATGTCCCTACCTTTGACAAACAAAAATGCCCAATATGCCAGATCATATGTTCAAAGACCAAAAACAAAATACCCATAACTTCAATAGCTTCGCCTCTTTTCGACTATAGATGTCTTTCAATACAATTACCAAATCATATTGTACTTACATGGTATAGTAAAAATTCAGCTATAAAATATATGATATGTTTTTTGGGGTTTGTTTTCCATGAATTTCACACCTCTTGCTGGAAAATGATTTACAAAGTCGATCATCACTTTATAAATTCAATACTATGATGTAATGATGTTTTCAACCTATGGATACAAAATAATTTCCAAAGTCAATCACCATGTTGTATTGAAGATTTCATCATTCAATAGATATTTTGTTGTTGCATGGCTTACTTCTGTTGTGGAGACATAGATCAATTACCTCCATAATTTCAACCACGCTATAAATTAATTTTCAAAATAAATCACCTGGTTGTATTGAAGATTTAGGCATTGAATATAAATCTTCTCGCATGACTTATTTATGTGGTGCCAACATAGAGGAATCACACCTGAAATTTGGGCAAACTTGATGTAGAGCAGTTCAACTGATCTGGATTATCTTCGGCATGAAATGAGAGCAGATATATAATAAACAAATGCACAGAGATATCACGGATATCCAATAATATAACAGAAATGTATCGGAGATGCAACCATAAACACATATATACAATAATACATTATTTATATTAATGAAATAAATGTACAAAGACTGTAAAAATACAGAGTGAAAGACTCTCTAGAATGGTGGCAGCTTATCTCTGAGAAGAGATGTGAGGGCTACTCGCATTCACAAGAAGATGATTACAATGAGGCTATGAAGGCCTTTTTACAATAAACAAGAATTCCAAAAACCCTAGACATCCAAAAACCTAACCCTAGGAGATGAAGTGCCAAAAGTCATGTGGGCCCCGTTTGGGTAAGTTAGTACATCAACTTCTCGTGGTCGTAACTTTGCATACGCTCTCCATTTTAGGCACATGATATCCCGTTGGAAAGGTATCATCGAGGAGATTCATTTTGGGGTCTCAAACATGCCTTTGAATATGATTGATAAGATGTATCCCGAAAAACCTTCATTTAGGCCTTTAGAATGGCCCCGAAAGTTAAAAATTGCTAAAAATAGTAAATTGCCAGAAAACTGTTTTGAGGCAATTGGAAAAGGTGGGTGGCCATCGATATCCACCTGGATCATCATTGCCCTTAAACCTTTGTGTGTTTCCATTGTTTTTTGTTGATCAATATGTGGTTTCCATTATTCCATGTACTTGGGGCATGAATCTCACGTTTCTTAGTACTTTTACTACAACGCTGGTCTGATAACATGTTGATTTTTATGTATGGATTAATATTTTATATTCGATATGTTATTATAATGATGATTTTTCCATATATAGAGAACATATGGTGACCATCCATGAAAGGATGTGTCCCTTGGATAATTATTAATCTAAGAGAATATCTTCCCCATGTTGTCCAAACATCAACATTACTCACATCTATTTTGAACATGCTTACAGGAACATGAATACAAATAAAAACAAATTATTAAAAGATGGATTGGCATTGGAAAAATAAGTCTAAAAAATATCAAAAACTTAAATATATGTTTTTTCAAGACTATTAAGTCATGATGAAATATGTTGAATGGGCACTGTAATGGCATGTTTTTGTTTCATATTTCTAGTCATGAATTATATATAATAACAAATTAACTTTAAAAGGTGAAAACACATTATTGAAATACTAAATATAAAGTATTTTACATTATCATTATTTCTAGTGCTTAAAATAATAAATATCACATTAATTAAAATAATAATGAAATCACTTTAAATTATTTATTGGATTGTATATAACAATAATATTTTTTTCCAAGAACACCTTTGGGGAAAACCCTCTACTTGATTAAAGGTGGGAACATCCCTCAGAGTACTATTCCTCCCTAATTATGGGGGCCTAACCCAATGGGGACATCTAGTGAGGCCCAAGAATCTCAAGAATATAGCTTACTCTAGACTTGACCATTGTTAATATTATGGTAGCTACAGGAGGTATTTACCTCCACGTGTAAACCTGCCGAGAATTGAATATTCTGGGAAGAAAGAAGAAACCCTAATGAGTTGGCTAATAACCCTAGAAGACAAGTCGGCTCAAGAGGATAATTGGTATTAGGTTATTAGCCTACAAGAGAAGAAGTCAGCCAGAAGAAATATTATATACTAATTAAAAAGACACCCAGAATGAGAAGTCGGCCCATGCAGTTAGCCAAAATTAGTATAAATACAAGAGGCTAGTCTTCAT
Source organism: Picea glauca (assembly GCA_000966675.3). NCBI lineage: Eukaryota > Viridiplantae > Streptophyta > Pinopsida > Pinales > Pinaceae > Picea > Picea glauca. The sequence goes on from JZKD02S1534642.1 coordinate 7,409, forward strand.
TCTAGTAGGCATTCTCAGAATTGCAGAGAAGCACTTGTGCGCACTACAGTTTCCTAGTTTGTATGCAAGTTTGGAGGAGAGTTGTCGTTGCAGCTGCTGCAGCTAGCAGATTATGTTTTGGCTTGGACTATCTCTTGGTTATGATTTGGACTATCTGATCAACTCTTCTTTGGTGCGCTATCCTTGGGGAAATGTGAGATACCCTTTGTTTGGCTATCTATCCTAGGGTTTTATTCCAGAGTGATTCTCTTTCAAGGTTAAGGTGCTTGGAGGGTGGCTTCGACCTATGGTTAGGTGACAATAGTGATATTTTCAATGGTAAAATGATCACATCCATTATATTCTAATAGGTTATGGGCCCACACCTCCTTCATTTAGTCTAAACACTAGAAGGGAGCATAGCCATAAGGATATTAATCTCATTGAAGAACTGTCACTAGGGTTTCTAGCAGGAGTAGTCACCAAAGCACTGTCGCTAGGGATACTAGCAGGTGCAGTTGCAGAAACCCTAATCCTCTCATTGAGGCACCTTAAGTGAAGGGATTGACCTAATTTCTGGATAGACCAATGTGGCCTAGCCTAGTGAATCTCTTAGTACTCTCAGCAAGCCAAGATGTCAAGTTTGATTTTTTGGTCAAATATAGGGTTGACCAAGTCAAGGAGGCCATGACCTACTCCATGAAGTCAGAAAACAAGTTATATGGAGCTTCTAACTTCAAATCATGGAATACAAGGATTGGCCTTATCCTTTCCAAGAATAAAGTGTTGGATATCGTGAAAGGAAAGATCGTGAAACCAGAGTTTGAAGAAGGAAAAGAGAAAGAACCACAGAACATTGTAGTTATGGAAAAGTTCAAAGACGGTGACATCAATGCCATGAGTATCATAGTGGACTCTATAAAATACCACTTGATACCCTACATCTCTCATCTTGACTCATTAAAGAAGATGTACGATGCCCTAACAAACCTCTTCTCAGCTAGAAACATTGGACAAGTAATGAGTCTGAAGAATGAGCTCCGTGACATGAAGATGAATGATGATGACAACATAACATCATACCTTGTGAGAATCCCACAGTTAAGATATCAAATACAAGATATTGAAGAGATCATTTCAGAGAAGGAATTGGTAAACATAGTACTCAATGGGATGCATTTGCCGCAAGCATGAAAACAAGGAAGGAGTATCCTACATTTGAAGAAATTTGGACTTTTTGTGCTCAAGAAGAATCAAGGATCAATGCAAAATAGAAACCCCAAAAGAAGTACGATGATCAATCCTTTACAACAAGATTCAAGAATTTTAGGAACAAAAGGAAGATTGGTTCAAGAAAGAATCCAAATCAAGAGAAAGACATGTTAGAAATACAATGCTTCAACTGTCGAAAGTATGGTCACTACAAGAATCATTGTCCCAAGCAAAAGAAAAGGAAGGGGACACACGAAGCATTAGTTGCCGAAAAAAAGGAACCTACAAAGAAGAACAAGCAAGATAAAGCAGACTTCTTCTTCTAAAGAAAAGGTAACAATACTCTTCTTAGTTCTTGTACATATCTTGTTTGCATAGTCTATGTACATATCTTGTATATCTATCTCTTAGAACATAATATAGTCCAAGAAGAACAAACAAGATAAGGATTGCTATCATTATACAAGTCGGATAATACACATGAAAGGATGAAATACATCAAACAAATCATGTGGAAGCTATTACAAGATAAGGCGAATTCAAAATTAATCTTGAAGAAACTTATAAGAAGCAAAGATAGAAAGAAGTCAACAATCAAGAGGAAATTGGAGAAAGACTTATCACACTTTGCAGAAGACAATAAGGACGTAGACAAAAGCATGGAATCTATTAGATGGAGGGAGATGATTATATATTTCCAAAAGAAAAACATGCACTCATACATGAAGAAAGGATTAGGAAGGAGCTAATCCTATGATCCATTGAAGACAATGAAGTATATATCCATGGTAGCAGCCATGAAAGGCAATACGTGTTCAGTTTGACCTTAGAAGAAGTCTTCTTCGAAGAGAAGTCTTAAAGTATCCATGGTTGTCCATCCACATCCATGATCCTATGATGAAAGGAAGAAGTGGAATATTTAGGGAATGGAATCTATAATAAACTCCATGGACCCAAGAGCTAAAGAAAAAAATGAGGAAGAACATGAAGATTCCAAGAAAGAAAGAGAAGCCAGAACAACCAATCATTGTATCGAGAATCACAAGATTACCAGCTTGATATGAACTCACTAAAAGAAATCAAGAAAAGGAGATGAAAGTTGTGATGAAGAACAATGTATATGAATACAATCATTGCAAGATCCAGAACTAGAGGTTCTCCCAGATGCAGGGAGAAGACTATGATGATTACTTGTTCCATTAAACCAGACATACCTCTACATGAGTCATGATATCATCCGCGATATCCATGGGTTGGAGTTCTACATCAGATGATTGTAAAGACTATTCTCCAAGTCAATTGAACAAAGAGAATATGAAGAGAAACCTTAAGGAATTGAGGTATACTAGAAAGAGACCCTTGTATGCAGATGGAAGAAGACAACTTGGTAGAGAACCTCCAATGCACAATAGAAGCGTGGTGAAGATTTTTTATAACAAAGATATTATATCAGATTGATTACTCAGAAGATCAGGATGATGGATTGCCAATCCATGACAAATATCTCATGATGACAAAAGACGTGCCACATGGATATGTTCCATTTTGACCTGTTCCATGATGTTTTGAGCTAGTAGGAACCAAAGAGGAATCCAACAATGATATACTTTATTGATGATAGCTATATGAAGGCTTCAGAGAAAACCAATGTTCCAGATTGAAGTACATTTGAAATCAAGCATTACATTATCCATGATGAAGTCCAGAAAGGAGAAAGTGGTTCTCCAATACATATCTCCATAGATGAGCAGATAAGCAGACATTTTGGCAAATCTTTTGTCCAAGATGAAAGAGTTTGTGTAGTCAAGTTGGAGCTCATGGAGATGAATTTCTTATTGAAAAAGGAAGAGATGACTCCCAAGTTGGGAGGGAGAACTGATGTGTTATTGATTGATGGACAATCATTTTTTAGTTCAAAAATGGTCCAAGATGAGCCGTTCCTTTTTAGTTCGAAAAGTGGTTTGAGATTTCTGACGGACAGGCATTTTCCAGTTCGGAAAATGGTCCAGATCAAATGGTCATTTTCATAATGAAAATGGTTCGATGGATTTCTGATGTACCATAGACAATGATTTCCCATTGTGGTTAACATGGGAAATGGTCTAGGGTAGTCTCGCTTCTTGAGGGTTACTCAAGAAGACTGGCATGCCTCGCCGGGAAGCGATTTCTCATTGTGGTTAACATGGGGAATGGTCCATTTTGGATGTTGGTGCAGAACAGTCATTTCCTTAGGAAATGGCCCGGACAATCATTCCTTAGGTAAGATTCATTCTCTCCAGGTTGCACTTTGTTTGGTGTCAGAGGAATGGCCCAAGGTGGTGAATGGTCCAGGTTCAACAATCAGGGATAGACATTCCTTAGGGAAGACTCATTCTCTCTAGGTTACACTTTTTCTAGTGTCGGAGGAATGGCCCAAGGTGGGGAATTGTCCATGCTCAGAAATCAAGAAAATTATTCTTCCTTGCTTGAGAAGAATAGTCTATATAGCTCATCATTGATGTTTGACCTTCTGAGGGAATATGCTCTTCCAATATATCATAGATGTGAGTGGAAGAATGAACCAGATGATTCAGTTTATATCATAACATTGTTTCTATGCAGGTTGATATCATATGATTGTTATGAAGACTGTATGTCTCTAGATAGTAGATGTATACTACTGTGGTGGATGTGTTCCACTTTTTGTGACTATACTTCATTGATCAAGTACTTGTGTGCTAATTGGTGTGGTAGTGTATGACTGGATTGTAGTTGTGTACTACTATGGATAGACAAAATTGTGTTCTATTGAATGATATTGCTCTGATTGCCTTGAAGACTATCAACAATGTTGAAAATGATTATCATATAGATGGATGATCAATGGACAGAGATTTCCCAGATGGAAAATGGTTCAGAACATTTATTTTTTTAGGACATATGTCTAGATTAGAAGAAAGGCTCTTGTGTCACTCTATGGTGTGAGTGACTTATCCAACATCATGTCTAATTACTCAGATAGATTATGGTTTGGAGATATGTTGCAACTAATGACACTGATGGTGATGATGGTACTCATGATCTATTCATGAGATAGTTTACACAACTATGTTGATGCTACAGGGTGAATGGTATGTTTTTGCTCAAGACCATTACCTGTAATACTTCCCTAGCTAGGAGGGATTGTTAATATTATGGTAGCTACGGGAGGTATTTACCTCCACATGTAAACCTAACGAGAATTGAATATTCTGGGAAGTAAGAAGAAACCCTAATGAGTTGGATAATAACCCTAGAAGACAAGTCAGCTCAAGAGGATAATTGGTATTAGGTTATTATCCTACAAGAGAAGAAGTCGGTCAGAAGAAATATTATATACTAAGTAAATAGACACCCAAAATGAGAATTCGGCCCAAGCAGTTAGCCAGAATTAGTATAAATGCAAGAGGCCAGTATTCATTCTGGCACGCATTCTCAGAATTGCAGAGAAGCACTTGTGCACACTAAAGTTGCCCAGTTTGTGTGCAAGTTTGAAGGAGAGTTATCGTTGCAGCTGCTGCAGCTAGCAGATTACATTTTGGCTTGGACTATATCTTGGTTATGGTTTGGACTATCTGATCATCTCTTTTTTGGTGGGCTATCCTTGGGGAAAGGTGTGATATTCTTTGTTTGGCTATCTAGCCTAGGGTTTGCTTCCAGAGTGATTCTCTGTCAAGGTTAAGGTGCTCGGAGGGTGGCTTCGGCCTATGGTTGGGTGACAATAGTGATATTGTCAATGGTAAAACGAGCACATCCATTATATTATAACAACCATGAGACCGATTGCATTATAACCCCACACACAATAAATAATATAAAATTATTATATATATATATATATATATATATATATATATATATATATATATATATATATATATATAAAATACTATTATATGATTTATTGTGTGTGCATGTAGATATGAAGCTTTTATTATTATTTTAACTCTCATCTGGTAACTCTATACTAACCCAACTTACTTAGTAATTATCATTAATGAGACAATGTAGATTAGGTTTTACTAGATGATATCTCTAACACTTCTACTATTTTAATATTTTCCTTAAGAGATCCATTTAAAACCCCAAATTTACATTATTTACAACCTTATTTTCAAAAATAAAAAAACATCTCTATGGTTTAACTACAAAAGAAAAAAGTCAACATTGTTATTTAATAAGAATAAACTTTCCAAAATTCCATAGTGAAACCATAGTGAAATGTGGTATTGGGTAATTACTAAAAGCGTGTGGGTTAAAAGAATTGGTGATATTTATGACATTAAAAGGGTCGAAGATGAAAACAACTTTATGTTATCCATAAACCCACATTAAATGTCAATTTCAAATTATTGATTACAATATTGACTTCCTAACCTTTTAGGAGGGATTTGACTACCCTGATCTCCTACGGATATGAACTTATGATTTTTATAAGGAAACACATGTTCCTAACCATTAAGCCCACTAAATATGGAGAGTAGTTAGTAAATAAAATAAAAAATGATATTTTTTTAAATATATTTTAGACACTTAAATTAAAGAATTATTTTTTTAAATTAATCTACGTCCCAAGTTTGCTTCACTTGTAAATCATGTTATGGATTTCAAATCAATTGTAAATTAGTGGAGATTTTGATTTGGGACTTGAGACTCTACTTTGAGATTGTTTCCACTCCTATACCTTTATGGTTGTGATGTTTGGGGTTGTATCATGTCTATAGAATTGTGGATAAAGATAGAGTAAATTAAAAATCATTTTGTAAGTTATTGTCTTAAAATTAGAAACACTGCACCCAATCATATCCCCTTCACATAAGTAGGTCATTTCTCTATTTAGAGCATGACTATGACTAGGTACTTAATGTACAAGAACATGATAAACAACATGGAAGAAAAGATGCTTCCCAAGTTTGCTTCAAACTCTAGTAAAAACTACATGTGACTCAAGTGGGGTTGGCATAAAGATTAGCATGCTCAGGATATCCCTCGGAGTATTTCCCCATAATCCATCGCTGATAATTTAGCCTTAATTATGAGACATTAAGTGAGGCCTAACAATCCATGGATATTTTTTAATTGGAGAATTTATTTTTTAAATTAATAGACGTGAAAAAGCCAAAAAATTGAAGTATTGATGAACCAAATGTCGCTTAATACTTCACACAACGGACCCAATACAATCCATGTGTTGACCTTGGGTCCAATTATACAATCCATGGGTAACCCTTAGGTCCGGTTTATTTCAGTAGTTCCACAAATCATGGACACACTAACAAATTCAAAAAAACAAACATATATAATATATATATAATATAACTAAGTGATTGACGTAATAGAGGCAGTTTTTCTAAATATATTTGGAAAGGTAATTATAGTTTTTAATCGGAGAGTTATGAATAGTAACGTGGGCCAATACATCACACAACGGACAACTTCCTAGATTATAAATAAGCAACACTTAGTTCAATATACACATAAAGAAGGATTCGTGAGAAGCTTAGGCTAAAACTCAATTTGGAAGTTCCATCCATTCACGTAGGTTCGCAGTGTTGCCAGTTATGGAGGCTATTCCCGATCTTCCTAGTGAGCTCCAACGAGAGGTGTTGCTGAGAGTTTCTTACAAATTCCACGATAAGATGAAGACTGTGTGCAGACGCTGGAAGGATATGATGAGTACTCCCCAGTTCTCTGAGGACAGAAGAACCTATGGGAAGACCGAACAATTTATATGTCTGACTCAGTCAGATCCACGCCGTACGATTGACGGACACAACATTGGAATAACCATATACGACCCTGTGGAGGGCACGAGGAAAACGATACCCCCTATGCCTTCCTATTCTCTAAAGACGTGTGTCCATTTCCTTTCTGTGAATGGGAAGATTGTCCTGCTCGGAGTATGTTCTAACCAAATGAACATGATGCCGACGCCCAGCAAGGAGGTCTTCATTTATGACTTTCAGTCCAGCAAATGGCGCCGCGGAGCTGACATGCCCACTACTCGATCCTTCTTCGCTTGCTCTGTTTCTTCTTCGAAAGGACTTATCTACGTCGCTGGCAGCCGATATGAGCATGGCAACACGCTGGCCACTGCAGAAGCTTACGATGTGGAAGCAGACAAATGGGAAATCTTGCCTCCCATGACCCAAAACCGCGAAAGGTCTCAGGGTGTTTTCATGGANACAGGGGCCATAGACATTGACAACATTAAGAGGATCTTCCAATTCTAATGAGAGGGTTGCAATACCAATTCTTGATTCGAATCCCCAAGAGTTGATGACTTTTATAGATCAAGTATTCCACCCAATATCTAGTCCTCTGTATCTTCCATTTGAACCCAAAGATTCAAAGTTCCATCCTCAGAGTAAGGAAATTAGTCTGGATTTTACTTCTTCTCCTTCCCCCATCATTTCTTGTAGGAGAAGTATATTAGGGTGTTTTGAGTCGATCACCCTCTTTAGGGATGGTCTTTTGAGGGGGACAACCAATCCCCTACAGTTAAAAAGGAAACTTTTCATTGAGGTCCCTTTCCCAGGGCTCGCCTTGCTCTAAGAACCCGTTAAATAGAGAGTTGTTTCCCAACCAGGAGGTCACTCTTCGCTTTCTTCTGTGCCTTTTAGAAATTATATTGTCTCCCCTGCCCACTATTTTTTGTGTTTGATTGCTCCATGGCTAAATCCGCCAAAGGTCCTTTACTCAATGACGTTAATACAAATCGTCCTGTAGAGGTGGTCAAGGAGGAAGAGGAGGAGTCCTCTTCTACAGAGTTGGGACGAAAAAACTTTTGAAGGGGCGAGTGTAGCGGATTCCATAGGGATCGTAGATCATAAGGAGAGGGGGGAGGGGAGAGGGGGAGAGGGTAGGGAGAGGTGGGAAAGGAAGAGTCCTCAACCACTCATTGCAATTTAAAGTTAAATTGTTTATTAAAATAGTAATGGGTGGAGCAGAGTTTGAGGAAGTACCCGAGGATGCCATAGGTGCCAGTCTTGATCCAGTCTAGGGAGTGCTCTAAGATTCTGGTCTTGATTTAGAAGCAATTCCTTAGCAGTGATCGTGGCGTTCCAGTATCAGGACCTCTAGAAATCTGTCAGTCTGACATCCTTGTTCCTTTTGGGATCGAAGACCATCTCTTGTGAGTGCAGTAGGAGTTGAGTTTTGAGGTCGCCCATTACCCAAGTTGTAAATTGCTCCTTTGATTCTGACTCCTAGCTTACAACTCTTGGTCAAATGTCCATATTGGTGGCATCTCCTGCACCTAAAAGGGATATTTTCATAATCTAGTCTCTGATTGTAGGTGTAGCTTCCCCAACTGAGATCAACCTCTTCACCAAGACCTTCCCTGATGTTTAAATTGACCAAAATTCTTTCCACCTTCCTTTGTTTTGTTTTTTTCAAGGTCATGTCAGCATCTAAGAAGTCGCCTATGTAGTTCCCGATTGATTTGAAGTACTCGAGGGTCTAGAGATGAAAGGGGATCATAGGGAGTCTTACCCAAACTGAAATTTTATCCAACCATTCTGTACTTGCATAAAAAAGTGGACTCTAGGGTTTGAGAAGAAGGGGGGAGTTGTTTATGCTCCATGGTTTTCCTAGATCCCACTTGGAGTGCTCAGACTTTTGGAAGGTAAAAGCATACCAATTCTTGTTCAGCTCAACAATCTTTGAGATATAACCTAGATGTTCCTTCCAGACATTATGCATCCAATCAATGACAGTTTTAACCTAGCATACCAATATTTCACTTAAAATAGTAACAATGAATTTCAACATTGCTCATTGTCTAGATTTGTGCATTAATCACGTGTGAATCAACCTCACTCACCATCGCACCGCTTGTGCTTAAACAACACAACGTCAGGGTTTTCAATGTATTTATTCAAATGGTTCTTCTGTAAAAATAACCAGAACAAAGAGGTTTTCTTCCATTACCACTAACGGCGTGCACAAACAATAATAGATCCCAACATTATGAATGTGATTTCAATAATTACACATATGAACAATGTCCATGCCTTTAACAAATACAAACTCCCAATATGCCAGATAATACGTTCAAAGACCAAAAACAAAATACCCATAACTTCCCACGTCCCAAGTTGCAAAGGAAAAAAAAAAAAAAAAAAACTAAAATGTTGATTATCCATTAATGTATGTTAATACTTCACACATTAGTAGCTTATAAATAACAACACATGGTTCGATACACACATCAATGAAAGTGCCATCCTTTCACGTAGGTTGGAGAGGATCATTAAGGTCTATGAATTATTTTTTTAAATTAATAGATGTGAAAAAACCAAAACACTTGAGTGTTGATGAGCCAAATATCAATTAATACTTCACACAACGGACCCAATACAATCCATGCATAACCCTTGGGTCCAATTATACAATCCATGGGTAGCCCTTGGGTCCAGTTTCTCTGGCTAGTTAGCCAAATCATGGATATGTTTAATTAATAACTAAATATGAATAGTAATGTGGGCCAATACTTCACACAACGAACAACTTCCTAGATTATAAATAAGCAACACTTAGTTCAATATACACATAAAGAAGGACTCGTGAGAAGCTTAGGCTAAAACTCAATTTGTAAATGCCATCCATTCACGTAGGTTCGCAGCGTTGCCAGTTATGGAGGCTATTCCCAATCTTCCTAGTGAGCTCCAACGAGAGGTGTTGGAGGATATGGTGATTAATAGAAAATGTGTATTACTGTATATCTATGTTTATGGTTGCATCTCTGATACATTTCTTTTATATTATTGACTATCTGCAATATCTATGTGCATTTCTTTATTATATCTCCGCTCTCATTTCGTGCCGAAAATAATCCGGATCATTTATGCTCCATGGTTTTCCTAGAACCCACTTGGAGTGCTCAGACTTTTGGAAGGTAAAAGCGTACCAATTCTTGTTCATCTCAACAATCTCTGAGATATAACCTAGATGTTCCTTCCAGACATTATGCATCCAATCAACGATAGTTTTAACCTAGCGTACCAATATTTCACTTAAAATAGTAACAATGAATTTCAACATTGCTCATTGTCTAGACTTGTGCATTAATCACGTGTGAATCAACCTTACTCACCATCGCACCGCTTGCACTTAAACAACACAACGTCGGGATTAGCAATGTATTTATTCAAATGGTTATTATGTACAAATAACCAGAACAAAGAGGCTTTCTTCCATTACCACTAGCGGCGTGCACAAACAATAACAGATCCCAACATTATGAATGTTCTTTCAATAATTACACGTATGAACAATGTCCCTGCCTTTGACAAATGTAAATGACCAATATGCCAGATCATACGTTCAAAGACCAAACACAAAATACCCATAACTTCAATAGCTTCACCTCTTTTCGACTATAGATGTCTTTCAATACAATTACCAAGTTATATTGTACTTACATGGTATAGTAAAAATTCGGCTATAAAATATATGATATTTTTTGGGGGGTTTGTTTTCCATGAATTTCACACCTCTTTCTAGAAAATGATTTACAAAGTTGATCATCACTTTATAAATTCAATACTATGCTGTAATGATGTTTTTAGCCTCTGGATACAAAATAATTTCCAAAGTCAATCACTATGTTGTATTGAATATTTTGGCATTGAATAGATATTTTGTTGTTGCATGGCTTATTCCTATTGTGCAGACAAAGATCAATTACCTCCATAATTTCAACCATGCTATAAATTAATTTTCAAAATCAATCATCTGATTGTATTGAAGATTTAGGAATTGAATACAAATATTCTCGCATGACTTATTTATGTGGTGCCAACATAGAGGAATCAGCCCCTAAATTTGGGCAAACTTGATGGAGAGCGGTTCAACTGATCCGGATTATTTTCGCCACGAAATGAGAGTGGAGATATAATAAAGAAATGCATAGAGATATTGTGGATATCCAATAATATAACAGAAATGTATCAGAGATGCAACCATAAACACAAATATACAGTAATACACAATTTATATTCATGAAATAAATGTATAGAGACTGTAAAAATATAGAGTGAAGGACTCACTAGAATGGTGGAAGCTTATCTCTGAGAAGAGATGTGACGACTACTCGCATTTGCAAGAAGATGATTGCAATGAAGCTCTGAAAGCATTTTTACAATAAACAGGAATGCCAAAAACCCTATACGTCCAAAAACCTAACCCTAGAAAATGAAGCGCCAAAAGTCTTGTGGGCCCCATTTGGGTAAGTTAGTACATCAACTTCTCGGGGTCGTAACTTTTTCATATGATCTTCGTTTTAAGCGCATGATAACCCGTTAGAAAGGTATCATCAAGGAGATTCATTTTGGGGCTCAATTATGCCTTTGGCTATCATTAAGAAGCTCAGTCCCGAAAAACCTTCATTTAGGCCCTCAGAATGGCCCCGAAACTTCAAAATTGTTAAAAATAGTAAATTGTCAAAATTGTCAGAATTTTTTTTTGAGCTAGTTGGAAAAGGTGGGTGGCCACCAATATCCACCTAGATCATCAAAAACCTTAACCCTCTGCACGTTTTCATTGTTGTTTGTTGATCAATATGTGTTTCCCATTATTCCACAGTAGCATGAATCCCACATTTCTTACTACTTTTACTACAACGCATTAGTTTTCTGGGATTTATTTAAGGGTGTTGAGTTCCATCTTTTCACATTTTCAAAATCCCTTGTCACTTCAAGTCAAAGTTGGTATCACTGTCCATTCCAACGATGTACTAACAATACATATTACATTCTTAAAAACTATTCAAAAAACACAAGCTATCTCTCATTTTCCTAGGCCCTCTCGTGAGGGAGTCAAGCCTAGACCTGGTGTGATACCATGTTGATTTTTCTGTATGAGGTAACAATTCATATTACATTCTTAAAAACTATTCACAAAACACAAGCTATATCTCATTTTCCTAGGCCCTCTTGTAAGGGAGTCAAGCCCAGACATGGTGTGATACCATGTTGATTTTTCTATATGAGGTAATATTTTATATTTGATATTTTATTAAAATGATGATTTTTCCATATATAGAGAACATATGGTAACCATCCATGAAAAGATGCATCCCTTGGATAATTATTAATCTAAGAGAATGTATTTCCAATGTTGTCCAAACATCAACATTACTAACATCTCTTTTGAACATGCTTACAGGAACATGATTACAAAGAAAAACAAATTATTAAAAGATGGATTGGCATTGGAAAAATGAGTCTAAAAATATCAAAAACTTAAATTTATGCTTTTTCAAGACTATAAGTTATGATGAAATATGTTGAATGGATAGTGTAATGACATGTTTTTGTTTCGTATTTCTAGTCATGAATTATATATAGTAACAAATTAATTTTAAAAGGTGAAAAAACATTATTGAAATACTAAATATAAAGTATTTTACATTATCATTACTTTTAGTGCTTAAAATAATAAATATCACATTAATTAAAATAATAATGAAATCACTCTAGTCCCCGAGGTGTAGGACACTCGGTGACAACCTGCGGGGACAAAAAATCCAACCATGTTAAGGGTTGATGTGGCTAGGTGATTTTGATGGCTTAGATGCCCCTGAGTCGCGGTTTCTCAAGCCACAGGTTAATCGCGTAGCCAACAGGTTCCGCACAAATTAACAAACAAAAAAAAAATAATGAAATCACTTTAAATTATTTATTGGATTATATATAACCATAATATTTTTTCCAAAAATACCTTTAGGCAAAACCCTCTACTTGATTAGAAGTGGAAACATCCCTCAGAGTAGTATTGCTCCCTGATTATGGGGACCTAACCCAGTAGGAACATCTAGTGAGACCCAAGAATCTCAAAAATATAGCTTACTTTAGACTTGACCATGAGACCTATTCCATTATAACCCCCCACACAATAAATAATATAATCTTATTAAATTATATATATAATAATATTATCCTATTTTTTAAAATTAATAATGTTGGTTAATACTTCACACAACGGACCCAATACAATCCATGGGTAGCGAGGGGTCCAATTATACAATCCATGGGTAGCCCTTGGGTCCAGTTTCTGTGTTAGTTCCGCAAATCATGGACACACTAACAAATTCAAATATATATATATATAATGCAGTTTTTCTAAATATATTTGGAAAAGTAGTTCTAGGTTTTAATGGGAGAGTTATTTTATTTAATTAATAACTAAATATGAATAGTAATGTGGGTCAATACTTCACACAACGGACAACTTCCTAGATTATAAATAAGCAACAGTTAGATCAATATACACATAAAGAAGGATTCGTGAGAAGCTTAGGCTAAAACTCAATTTGGAAGTGCCATCCATTCASGTAGGTTCGCAGCGTTGCCAGTTATGGAGGYTATTCCCGATCTTCCTAGTGARCTCCAACGAGAGGTGTTGCTGAGAGTTYCTTACARATTCCACGATAAGATGAAGACTGTGTGCAGAAGCTGGAAGGATATGATGAKTAGTCCCCAGTTCTATGAGGACAGAAGAACCTATGGGAAGACCGAACAGTTTATATGTCTGACTCACTCAGATCCACGCCGTACCATTGACGGACACAGCATTGGAATAACCGTATACGACCCTGTGGAGGGCACGAGGAAAACGATACCCCCTATGCCTTCCTATTCTCTAAAGACGTGTGTCCATTTCCTTTCTGTGAATGGGAAGATTGTCCTGCTCGGAGTATG
>JZKD02S1534642.1:21331-34731 GCA_000966675.3 Picea glauca
TAAAGTTTGGGCAACACACGTGAGGGAAGATCCATTGACCATTTTTTTCAGTCAAAAGATGGTTGAGTGCAACTTATTGGACAATGAGCCTATAAAACCCAAACCAAATCAGAGAAATAATAGAGTAGGGGATGCCAGTCTAGCCAAAAGGTTGGATCCTTTCCTAATAAAGAACACTCTACTGGAAAATCCTCTACAACTGAAGCAATGGATCAGTTATGGAGGAATCTCATACCACTGTCCAATTTTTCTAGAAATACGAAAAGGGTCGAACAAGCCTCCAAGCCCTTTCAAATTCAACAGGACTTGGTTAACCGATGACTCTTTCACTAAACTCGTAAGAGAAAACTAGTCCCCCTTTTTTCAATAAATAAATTTCTCGGTTGCTACTCACTTTGTTAAAAACCTCCAAACAATCAAAGGAAAAACAAAGATTTGGTCTTATTAGAAACAACTATCGCAGGACTTGGAACTCAAACAAAAATATGGAGAGCCAAATAAATCTCTTGTAGGAAGAAGAAGGGGGTGGAACCATTTAGCAGAAAGTGTTCTAACACCATTTAGAATCTTAAGGACCAATATGGAACCCAGGAACATACCTTTGAAGGATTGTCAAGAATAGGGAAAAAGTGCTTCCAAGAACTCTACAAAGAAGAAAACAACGGTACCATAGAAGAAGTGATCTGAATGACACAATACTTCCCTAGTTTCGCAGATGCGGAGGATAACAAAATGCTAATGGAGGAGGTGACCTTAGAGGAGTTAAAAGGAGTGATGAGAAGCTTTCAAAAGGAAAAAATACGAGGACCATATGGATGGACCATTGAATTTTTCCTGGGCTTCTTTGATCTCCTTGGACAGGATATTCTAAGGCTAGTTGAAGAGATCAGGCTAATATGTCAAATGCCACTAAGCCTAAACTGCACCTTTATAACATTAATCCCAAAAAAAGAGAACCTGGATTGTTTGGATGATTTCAAACCATTTTCACTATGCAATTTCATTTACAAGATCTTGTTCAAAGTCTTAGCAAGAGGATTAAAAAGAATCCTTTCTGACAAAATTTTGAGTGAAAATTTTAGATTTCTGGAAGGAAGACAAATCCACAAAGCGATAGGGGTGGCAGAAGAATATTTACACAACATTAAGTCTAGAAAATTAAAAAGTGTTTTCTTGAAAATCAATTTCTCCAAAGACTATGACAGAGTAAGTTGGCTCTATCTACAACTCCTCTTAAAACATTTAGGCTTTCCAATCCCCTTCATCAGATGGATTATGTGCTCCATTACCACTGTCTCCTGCTCAGTGCTCATAAATGGTTCCACCTCACCTTTTTTTAGATATGAAAGGGTCTTAAGACAAGGTTTCCCACTCTCCCCTATGCTTTTTCTCCTAGTATCTCAAGGCCTAAGCAGGGCACTTGCAACGGAAAAACAAACAAGATCCTTTCCCGTAATTAAAATCATGTCATCTCTTCAAGTTACACATCTTCTTTTTGTGGATGATATACTTATCTTCACCGCAGGATCTAGATCATAGGCTTGGACCCTAAAAAACATCATAAATCTCTTCTCCAAAGCTACAAGAATGCTCATAAACAAAGAGAAATCCACCCTCACTACGTTTTTACTTTCAGATGGAGAAAAGGGACTTTTTAGAAAACTTTTTCCCTTTTCATAAAATACATTAGAAGAAGGGCTGAAGTATCTGGGTTTTGTTTTAAAACCAAATGAATACAAGAAATAGGATTGGTCTTGGCTTCTAAAATAACTAGAAAAAAAACTCTTATCTTTGAGTGACAGGGGGATTTCCAGGGCATGTAGACTAGTCTTAGTTAAATCGATCTTGGAAGCTATTCCAATTTTTTGTATGTCACTCTCTTGGATTCCTAAAGGAGCACTAGAGGTAGCTCAGAAAATCACCTTCAGATTTCTTTGGAGTGGGAAAAAAGATTCTCATGTGACACTTTGGGTTATGTTAGCCCAAGGGTAGACCTAGGGTTCAACTCTTACAGTGCACCAACAAACCCTAACCACTTGCCCTTTCAACAACACTTGAAAAGAAGATGCAGTCTCACCCGAAGTAGCAATAGGGGGTTGCAGGACGCAGGTGTATACAACCAGAGGAGATGCAATATGATGTTAGAACATAACACAATAGAATCCTAGATATGCTTAACAACATTATACTTAGCTTCACGAAGTTATATCTCTGATCCAACCCAACAATGCAGTAACAATATGTCAAATGAAAAATAACACAACATCAACCACAAAGACAATAATATATACGTGGTTCACCCTCTCCCTCTGGACACATCAACAAAACCGTGTTTCTTGATTTTTTAGATGAAAACATACAGTTCTATCAGTACACTTAGTCGCATATCTTTCTCTCTTTCTCTTACCTCCCTGCGCACCCAGCTGTAGGGTTGATCTTCACACCCAACTGAAGATCCAGAATATAGATTCAATATTTCTCTCAACAACAGTAATCACAACAACAATGAACAATGACCAATAATGAACAACAAACATTAATTGAGCAACCCTCTCGACTCTCCTAGACCTTTATTTATACATTACACGACTTATCAGAAAACCTTAGAACGAAGTCTAGGTGTCAAAACCCTATATCCAAAACCCTAGGTCCAAAACCCTAGGTCCACTTGACCCACATTTTAAGGGGTTAGCCAACCTATTCCTCCTTTTCCCCGAGGTGCTGCAAAGAACGTGTTGGTGTCTTCTTCCACTTGCTGAGTTGTCCATGATCTATCTTCTTCGATGATTTGTCTTCCTTTATCTTCTCTTCCAACGGATAGCTTTTCCTTTACTTTGCTCCTTCGTTTCTGCTTCTTTACCCACTTCAACCCTTTCTCAGTTTATGTGCATTCCACGCAGTTCACACTTTGCCTTTTCTCCTTAATCTTCGCTTCCGTACATAACCAAGGGCCAACAAGCCCCAAACACTCACATGTGACTCGTCTCGAGTCACTGTAAGATTGACCCTTCTATATTACTCTGACTATTGATTGCGCAAAAGAGCCTGTGATTTCTTCTCTGTCCCTCCCCATCTTGTGACGACTATCTTTTCTGTGTCTGGTACCCAGTTTCAACTACACCTGGTACTTAGACCCTTCCTCCTTTTCTTTTACTAAGAGCTGCGAGGCAACTGGTTGTCACAATACAACTTCAACCGACTCCCATTTACCAAGCCTTCTTTCCATTCTCCATTAAGGGTCTTCAAATGCGCAACTCCTCCTTTTGTAACAAAGGAAACCTCAAACGGTCCGAGATAATGTGTCCTGAACTTCCCTAGATTCTTCATGAACATGTTGTCATATAAAAGTACTAAATATCCTTGCTTAAATGCTTTCTTCTTGATGTGTCTGTCATGGTAAGCCTTCTCTCTCTCTTTTTGTACCTGCTGATGAAATCCTGCAATAAACTTGTCTTCCTCCACTTCCAGCAACTGCACAAGTCTGTCTTGAACAACACCTGTGTCAAGCATACCTGTAAATGCTGCAATTATTAAACTAGGAACCAAATATTCCATGGTTACCACTGCTTCCAAGCCATAAACCAATTTAAAGGGATTCTGTGTAGTTAAATTTTTTCTAGTAGTTCTATAAGCCCATAATGCTGCTGGAATTCTGAGATCCCAATCATCTATGTTAACACTACAAATCTTAGTCAGTGTTGTCTCCAAGATATTATTAAAAGCTTCGATTGTACCATTCTCTTGTGGGTGCTATGGAATGCTCTTCTAATGGTGAACTTCAAATTCATGAGTGAAGGATTCAATATCTTTTTTGATGAAATGTGTACCTTGATCACTCATAAGAATCTTTGGGCATATGAATCTAGTTATAATATCCTCAAAGATGAATTGTGCAGCTGTGGTTGAACTACAATCCTTAACTACTCTTCCTTCTTCCCATCTGGTCAAATACACTGTAGCAGTGATAATGTATTGAGCTCATGTGCGCTTTCTGGGTTGGTTAATAGGTCCCACGAAGTCAATATCTCATTTCTCAAATACTTTTAACGTTGGATGTGGTGCCATAGGCATCTCATCCCTTCTAGAAGGATTCCCTACTCTTTGACATACATCAGAGGCTATGTAGTATTCATTAGCATATTTATGTAAAGTAGGCCACCAGAGGCCATCTCTGAGAGCCTTCTACGTTGTTCTTTTCCCTACGTAGTGTCCTCCTGTGATGCCTTCATGTGATTCTGCAAGAATCAATGGCCTGTCTGCCTCCATAACGCATCTCCTCAAGATCTCTTATGGTCCCATCTTATATAATTGTCCAACTATAAGTTGAAATTCAGCAGCATGGAATACCATCTGCTTCTTCTAAATAACTTTATATTCATGAGGTGCCATTCCCGTGGATAGGAACTGAACTATCTCAGCGACTTGATCATCAACTTTTTCGATGGCAAACAACTGTGCATCTGGTAGTGTATCCTTCATACTAGTAGGTTCCTCGCCATGGTCTAACCTAGATAAGTGATCAGGTCTTTTATTCATTCTTCCTGTCTTGACCACAATCTCAAAATCATACTCCTAAAATAGTAGTATCCATCTGCATATTCTTCCCCCAAACACTGGCTTGTTGACTAAGTACTTCAATGCAAAATGATCAATGAACATATTACAATCCTTCCCAACAAATAGTGTTTAAGCTTCTGCAATGCATATATCATAGCCAAGCTTTCTCTTTCAGTTCTAGTATTGTTCCTTTCAGCTGTAGAACGTTTCCTGCTAGCAAGGACTATGGGGTGGTCAATGTCTCCTTCTCATGGTTGTGCTAAGACTGCTCCTAATGTAATGGACAAAGCATTGAGATGAACATATAACTCCTTACTCCAATATGGAAAGACCAAGATAGGCGCAATGACCATTTTTTTTTTTAGTGTGTTGAAGCTCTGTTGGCATTCTTCTGTCCATTGGAACTTACTATATTTCTTTAATAGCTTCTCCATAGGTGTTGTTATCTGTGAATAACCCTTAATAAAAATTTTGTAGTACCCAGTGTGTCCTAATACAATGTGCAACTATCTAACTGAAGTAGGAGGAAGTAGATCGATAATGATAGTGATCTTGGAAGGATCTACCAACAACCCCTACTTACACACAATATGCCCTAGAAACACTCGAAAGGGTGAAAATAAAATACACTTTTTCATATTTAGGGCAATCTGACATTGCCTGCACTTGTCTAACATTAATCTCAAGCATTCAATATGATCCTTCATTAGGCTAAAAATATTCCAATCATCAAAGTACACATCCAATAACTTGTGTAAAAATTCCTTAAATGCTTCAACCACAACCCTAGAAAATACGGTTGGTACATTCTTCAAGCGAAAAGGCATCACAATGTACTGAAAAGAACCCCATTCTGTTGCAAATGTGGTCTTATGTCGATCTTCCTTAGCAATAATGATATGGTGATGACCTGAAAATCCATCTATGAATGAGTAGACTATTGAGCAGTCAACACACCCTAAAGAATCCTGTGCCAAATTTTACTTTTTGGGTACCACTTTATCTCTTGCAATGCCTAATTTCCACTTTAGTATGAAAATTGTTTCCTTTGTTTATAATTTTGTATTCTCATGTTAACTCTTTTAAAGTTTGTCTGAGCATGTGAGAATCATCATAACTTTAAAAGGGACTAACATTTACTTGAGGAATCGACAGTCGAAACTCTTCCCCAATGTTCTTGAGAAGTTTGACATCGGGAAGGATTATAGGTGATGGAAAATGCTCGAGAAACCAAAGTAGTCGATCCCTGATATTCATAGGCGTCGACAGATGGTAGTCTATTATGTGACAGGTTCCAAAGAAAGAATATCATTGACGACCCATCCTCGTCGGTACTGGGAAGAAACGAAGAGAATAAGCATCGCACAAGTAAAGGAATGATATCGCCGATCATCGACCTCCGAAATGTTTTCGGCATTGGGATTTTACGAATATGATAACTCACAAAGAAACTACGCACTTGAACTATCCTCGATCGTAGATCCTCGATAACCATCGATGTCAAAAAATCCAGGCTTGTTTTAATACACAAGTGTCTTGTTTAAAAACTTGACCTGACTAACATGTATGGTCAAACTACATATCCTCAGTTGCTACCTGTTGTTTCCAAAGTGACTAGACTTACAATCGAGTTTTTCCCTGGGGTCATTAGTATCTCCCGAGATCCACATGGCAACTCGAACTAGTTCTGCCACATCGACATCATGCATTGAAACCCGTCAACATCGGAAGTTTTCTCAGGAGGGTACCAACGAAAACATACACAAGGATAATAGTCGATTCCCGACCTTTCCACTGATAAAGGCAACGTGATGGGACGTTTTATCTCTAAGATACGCTAGATACGACATATTTAAAAGGTTAATTAATTCCAGGATCATGCATTAGTTGCTAATTTGTGAGTAAATCAAAAGGACCATTTCAGTCTGCTGACACAGTGCATCTCCCTCCGCGCCTCTACCTACAACCAATGTAGAACTTATTTGCAGAGATTCAACAATAGGTTGTTTTGAATTGCATCCACTACTCGTATTAACTGCTTGATACGACTGGTAGAATCTCTCCCATTATATTCTTTTGAGTCATTGTGTATGAGTTTATTGTGAGCGCAAAGAAACTCAGAGCACCCAGAGGAGAAAAACGAGCGATCCAGAGAAAGTGTCCAAGGTCCAGTATGTATTAAACAACAATTTTAGCAAGCATTACAGGGATGTACTGGATTATGGTGTTTTACGCTTCATTTCATATGTTTTCATCCAACGCTTCTCTATACACATTCCTAAAGGATTGTTTTCAGTTGGAGGAATAATGCTTCTAAAGAAACCCACCACCAGGAAATATCCAAGAGAGCCAAAGATATAAGAACCAGAGGTGGGAGAAGGTTCCTCCCTAGTGGTTGCAAGGAAATTGGAATTTTCTCCAAAGCTGGTGCCCGTCATCAAGACAACCACCAAGAACAACAAGCATTATAAAGACTCGAGTATATTAATTCAGTCCAGTAGGGCCGAGACAAAGAAGAACATGGAATTCAGATGATAGGAAAAAGTAGTCTTAATCACATGAAGTGATCAACTGAATATTGGGCTAAGATGTCTCAGGAGTCACACTGAGAAATTCTAGAGCAGTGGGACAAATGCGAGAAACATTGGGGAAAAATCAACAAAGCAATGAAGGATATAAGACTCCCAGAGTTCGGAACCCCCAAAAACTTTGTCGACTTGAGCGACGTAGTCGATTCACATGCCAAGCAAGATTCATTGTGAGCCAAAGATCTCACAAAGATGAACACCGCAATACCAGGGAAAGTGAAACGATTTATGGACCACCCAATAAAAAAAATCGTCTACCAAACATAATGTTCCCATTTAGTAAAGAGTGGTAATTATCCACCCAGAATAAGTAAACTATGTTGAAAATAAAACATTTTGAAGAAGAGAGGAGCTAATATTCAAATCTCCAAGGTTGCAGCCCATATATTAACAAAACCAGCAAAGTCTTCATTGAATTCAATTGCAATCTACTTCCCAGTTGACAGTTGAAACAAATAAGAGATCAAATGACCTTCATTATCAACACCAGTCACAAAAATCCGGTCGCCCCATAATGCAGCATACAACATAAAGGAAGGACCTAGCGAAGGAGTAGCCACAAACATCTAATGGTTTTTCTGATTATCAAATTTCATCATTTGTTTTCAATCGAACACGTACATGCTCCCACATGTAGACACAAAACCCCAACATAGGTAGATGGACATCGGTGATATCCACATGTCTTCCAAAGTATTCCAAGTACCCATCTTCGCATCAAACACTTCGGTGCTTCTTTCAACTCAAGGGTCAAAATCCTTGTTGGTTCCACTTATTACCATGAATTTTCCATCCATGAAAACACCCTGAGAACTTTCGCTGTTTTGGGTCATGGGAGGCAATATTTCCCATTTGTCTGCTTCCAAATTGTAAGCTTTTGCAGTGGCTAGAGTGTTTCCATGCTCATCTCGGCCTCTAGCAACATAGATAAGTCCTTTCGAAGAAGAAACATAGCAAGCAAAGAAGGATCGAGTAGTGGGCATGTCAGCTCCATGCCCCCATTTGTTGGACTGAAAGTCATAAATGAAGACCTCCTTGCTGGGCGTCGGAATAAATTTCATTTGGTTAGAACATACTTCGAGCAGGACAATCTTTCCATTCACAGAAAGGAACTTGACACACGTCTTTCGAGGATAGGAAGGAATAGGGGGTATCGTTTTCCTCATGCCCTCCAGAGGGTTGTATACGTTTATTCAAATTATGTGCCCATCAAAGGTACGGTGTGGATCTAAGTGAGTCAGACATATAAATTGTTCAGTATTCCCATAGGTTCTTTTGTCCTCATAGAACTGGGGACTACTCATCATATCCTTCCAGCTTTTGCACACAACCTTCATCTTATCGTGGAATTTGTAATGAACTCTCAGCAACAACTCTTGTTGGAGCTCACTAGGAAGATCAGGAATAGCCTCCATAACTGGCAACGCTGCGAACCTATGTGAATGGATGGCACTTCCAAATTGAGCTTTAGCCTAAGCTTCTCATGAATCCTTCTTTATGTGTATATTGAACTAAGTGTTTCTTATTTATAATCTAGGAAGTTGGCCATTGTGTGAAGTATTGGCCCACATTACTATTCATAACTCTCTAATTAAAAACTAGAACTACCTTTCCAAATATATTTAGAAAAACTGCCTCTATTATGTCAGTCACTTAGTTATAGGTTAGTTATATTTTATACATACTATATATATTTTCTTTTTTGAATTTGTTAGTGTGTCCATGATTTGTGAAACTAGTGAAAGAAACTAGACCTAAGGGTTAGACATGGATTGTATAATTGGACCCAAGGGCTACCCGTGGATTGTATTGGGTCTGTTGTGTGAAGTATTAAGTGACATTTGGCTCATCAACACTTCAATTTTTTGGATTTTTCATGTCTATTAATTTAAAAAACTAATTCTCCAATTAAAAACTATCCATGGATTGTTAGGCCTCAATCAATGTCTCATAATTAAGGATAAATTATCAGTGATGGATTATGGGGAAATACTCTGAGGGATATCTTGAGCACACTAATATTTATGCCAACCCCACTTGAGTCACATGTAGTTTTTACTAGAGTTTGAAGAAAACTTGGGAAGCCTCTTTTATTCCATGTTGTTTATCATATTCTTGTACATTAAGTACCTAGTCATAGTCATGCTCTCAATGGAGCAATGAACTACTTATGTGAAGGGGATATGATTGGGTGCAGTGCCTCTAATTTTAAGACCATAACTTACAAAATGATTTTTAATTTACTCTATCTTTATCCACAATTCTATAGACATGATACAACCCCAAACATCACAACCATAAAGGATAATAGGAGTGGAAACAATCTCAAAGTAGAGACTCAAGTTCCAAATGCAAATCTCCACTAATTTACAATTGATTTGAAATCCATAACAAGATTTCCAATCTCCATTTATCCTTTTCTCAGTTCTATTGTTCTAGTTAAAATTGTGATGAACATTAACTTTAAGATATTTGTATGAAGTCACTTCCTCCAAGCTCTTAATGATCCTCTCCAACCTATGTGAAAGGATGGCACTTCCAAATTGAGTGTTATAAGAAACCTTTTTTGATGTGTATATCGAACCATGTGTTGTAATTTATAARCKACAAATGTGTGAAGTATTAACATACATTAATGGCTAATCAACATTTTAGTTTTTTTTTGTTTTTCTCTACAACTTGGGATGTGGATTAATTTTAAAAAATAATTCTCTAATTTAAGTGTCTAAAATATATTTTAAAAAATATTGTTTTTTATTTTATTTACTAACTACTCTCCATATTTAGTGGTCTTAATGGTTAGGAACATGTGTTTCCTTATAAAACTCATAAGTTCAAATCCGTAGGAGATAAGGGTAGTCAAATCCCTCCTAAAAGGTTAGGAAGTCAATATTGTAATCAATAATCTGAAATTGACATTTAATGTGGGTTTATGGATAACATAAAGTTCTTTTCACCTTTGACCCTTTTAATGTCATAAATATCACCAATTCTTTTAACCCACACCCTTTTAGTAATTACCCAATACCCCATTTCACTATGGGTTCACTATGGAATTTGTGAAAGTTTATTCTTATTAAATAACGATGTTGACTTTTTTCTTTTATAGTTAAACCGTAGAGATGTTTTTTATTTTTGAAAATAAGGTTGTAAATAATGTAAATTTGGGGTTTTAAATGGATCTCTTAAGGAAAGTATTAAAATAGTAGAAGTGTTAGAGATATCATCTAGTAAAACTTAATCTGCATTGTCTCATTAATGATAATTACTAAGTAAGTTGGGTTAGTATAGAGTTACTAGATGAGAGTTAAAATAATAATAAAAGCTTCATATCTACATCCACACATAATAGATAATATAATACTATTATATATATATATATATAATCTAATAAGATTAT
Organism: Picea glauca; assembly: GCA_000966675.3. Taxonomy (NCBI): domain Eukaryota; kingdom Viridiplantae; phylum Streptophyta; class Pinopsida; order Pinales; family Pinaceae; genus Picea; species Picea glauca. The sequence goes on from JZKD02S1534642.1 coordinate 31,877, forward strand.
ATTATTTATTGTGTGTGGGGTTATAATGCAATATGTCTCATGGTTTTTATAATATAATGGACGTGCTCATTTTACCATCAACAATATCACTATTGTCACCCAACCATAGGCCTAGGCCACCCTCCGAGCACCTTAACCTTGACAGAGAATCACTCTCAAAGCAAAGCCTAGGATAGATGGCCAAACAAAGGGTATCATACCTTTCCCCAAGGATATCCCACCAAACAAGAGCTGATCAGATAGTCCAAACCATAACCAAGAGATAGTCCAAGCCAAAACATAATCTGCTAGCTGCAGCAGCTGCAGCTACAACTCTCCTCCAAACTTGTGCACAAACTGGGAAACTGCAATGCGCCCAAGTGCTTCTCTGCAATTCTGAGAATGACTTCTAGAATGAATACTAGCCTCTTGCATTTATACTAATTCTGGCTAACTGCCTGGGTCGACTTCTCATTCTGGGTGTCTATTTACTTAGTATATAATATTTCTTCTGACTGACTTCTTCTCTTGTAGGCTAATAACCTAATACCAATTATCCTCTTGAGTTGACTCGTCTTCTAGGGTTATTATCCAATTCATTAGGGTTTCTTCTTGCTTCCCAGAATATTCGATTCTCGTCAGGTTTACACGTGGAGGTAAATACCTCCTGCAACTACCATAATATTAACAATCTCTCCTAGCTAGGGAGGTATTATAGGTAATGGTATTGAGCACAAACCTACCATTCACTCAGTAGCATCAACATAGTTTTATAAACTATCTCATGTATAGATCATGAGTACCATCATCACCATCAGTGTCATCAGTTGCAACATCTTTGTTATCACTGAAATTTTTTCCGCACGTGGTTACAAGAACTCAACATCGTCAAACAGTGATGAAGTCATCCATGGACATGAATTAATACCACAACATTCAAAAAATGTAAAAAACTATACAAAATAGTGAAACATTGAAGAGCGCTTTGCAGACATTGGGTGCGCGTGCATGTGCGGAACAGGAACGTAGAAATCGTGCACAGGCGCACGATGCGCGACTGTTAGTGAAAAAAGCCGTGCACCTTCTAAACGGTGCATTCATGGAAGTGGTTGGCCTCCCAACCACTTATGGTTCAGCTCCCAAGCTGATTTGACCCTCAAATCTAGGTTGGATCCGACTGGTGGGCTGGTCAAAGACCTAATAATGCCCTAATTGACCTCTTTTCACACTACAAAGCAGTTAAAAAATAACCCAAATGAATGCTATAAAAAGACATGGATGCACCTCATTTTCTCAAGGAAGTCAAAGTAATGTTATGTTGCCTCTATTGTTTTGAGGACTCCATCCTTGACACAAGCATATTGGCACCATTACATTGGACAATCCACCTCACCATTGAGTGGATTTGTAAATAGTTCTTTCATCACCATTTTCCATTTTTCTTTGTTGTAAGAAGAGCTAGCTACTGAGGGTCCAAGAGCCTTCCCTTGGAGGAAGAAGGAACTCATAGTCCCCTTTCTTCTTGGTGCTTTGTTTTCATCAATAGATCATCCTCAAAAATTGGTGACATGGGTCTTTTGGTTCTTTTTGTTTCTATGTCCCTATGCTCATGAATTTAGTTTTTATTGCATCTCTTAGTTTAATTCTTAATCGTAGTTTTTGTTTTCTTTCTCTAACTCTTTTCTCTATAGATGTCCTGCTCAGCAGACCCAACTGAGCTTGCAAGCACCTCTATTCTATTCACCAAGGTGACGAAAGAGGCGCAATAGATTGGTGACTCCACTGGGGAAAGGTATCAATTTCCTACCTCATTTGGGTTTTTCTTGCTCTTGGTTTAGTTTGTTTAACTTGCAGGTGCACTAACCGGCCTAAGACGACCTGCCAACCAGCCAATTCCAACTTGAATTGAGAGAAATATATCCGAATTTTTCTTTCTCGATCGTCTGTCTTGTATGCACGGGTTTTTAGGCCCACAGACACACATCATGCGCCCATGCACCTGACTCACAGTTATGTTCTGCGCATGTGCGCTTTTTAACTTATCTCTATTCGCGTGCATGCACTCTGTGCGCCTCTGTCTCCACTAGGACCCGCGCATCTATGAAAAAGTTTACATTGTAAAGTTGTTGAGATGTGGGGAAGGCCATTTTCCTTCTTAAAAATGATGTCAAGCATATTTTAAAGCTGCACCACACTTAGTCCCCTCATCATATAAAGGGGTTAGTCAAAAAGACATAGGCACTTAGGAGGATAAAATCAGTTTCCCTTCTTTTCTTTTTGCCACATGGATGGCTTGTTTTTGACTCACAAGATAAGTTGGAAATCATTTTTAATCACATTTAGATTGCATTGGGACTAGAAGTTGAGTAACAATCAATTAGTATGCTCTTCTCTCGCGCCTCCAAGCGATCTTGAGAATCAGAAAAAGATTGTGAAACGATTTCATCTCCCTTAAGAACATTAAAAACTTTAGGAGAGGACAACAACCCTTCTTGGGACTCCTCTTAGTTTTATTTTTCAAACACATATTAATATTGTAACGGGCCCATACATGCCCACATGCAACAAAGATAGGATAGTTTTTGAATTTTCGCTTTCTTAGATCAAAATACTAGGGAAGTTTAAAGGTTTTGTAACGGGCCCATACATGCCCACATGTTCAATCTAGGATAGTTTCAAATTTTTTCTTAGATTACATCACAATAGGGAGTTAAAGGGATAGTAACGGACCCACATGTCCACATTCTATCTTCCTAGGGACTTTTGAATTACGCAAGGTTGTACTAAAGGCACTTAGTTAATTAGGTAATCAAACTCTTGTAAGGACCAAGCGAAGTCCACATGTAGCAAGGTGACATCTAATTCACTAAAAATTG
>JZKD02S1534642.1:39846-65122 GCA_000966675.3 Picea glauca
CTTCCTCCACGCATCCCACCACCTTGCGCACTATGTGAGAAAGAGGGCCACCAAACCAACAACTATCCATCACTACCTGAATTACGGAATTTGATCCCCCTCAATCAAACTCCCCAATACTCGCCACTACTTCTAGTCCCGCCACTACCACCCACCCTTCCAGTAGTAAAGGGTTGAGGACCAAATACGCTTGTGTTATATGTTTAGAGTATGGCCATTATACCCATCATTTCCCAGCACTGCCATGCTTTCAGCAGACATTAGCCGTCGTACGCCATAACTGCTAGAAAAACCCCAGTCCTTCCACGTCCTCCTCCACAAATATCACTGACATCCGTTATGTCACCACTTCAGTCAATGAACGTATGAGACGCCCTTTCTCTCTCTGTGATTCATTAGCTCATTTTACATACCAGTGTCCTATGATCCTTGAATACAGGCAACGTCAATTAACCCTACTTCACCAACCCACAATGACGATAATTGACATTACCTCGTCACTTGAGGCTCTTCATGTCATTTCTCCCGAACCGGAGGCACTCCCAAAACCTCCATGGTTCTTAGATGACGTATCTGAGGATTCACCCCCCAACCCCCCCAACTCTATGGGTCATTCCCGTACGGACACTCTCCACCCAACCTCCACAGGTACCCCTCAGTAATTCAATATATGGTTTATGTCGAGTGAACCCTCACCATCTCCTAACAATGTTCCCCCTGCTTCTTCACCAGGGAGAAACCACACGACCATTGTCAGCAAGATCACTCCTCGTGACCCCTTGTATTCCCGTCACTTTCAATGCGATGAAGAAATAATAGAAGAGTTAAACCACCCAGATTATCCCTAGGAGGCGCTACACCATTGCGCACTCTTCTCTCCACATGAAGCCCCCATACCTCCTAACCACAACCCCATTTATGTGGTCGAAACAAAGGATTTTATCCCATCAGGGCTTATTGACTGGTTCAAAAATCCCATTCCTACCCCTGATGCTTTTGAGGAAGTAAATATGGCCAACATTTCCCCCACCATTAAAATTGACATTTCCATTAAAAATGGCATCGTCGAAGAAATCACCATTGGAGCTACTTGCAATCCTCAATAAATCACCGCATATAGAGCCCTCTTCCAGGAATATAGAGATATTTTTGCCTGGTCATACATGGAAATTCCTGGCCTCAATCCCTCTATTGTTGAACATCGCATCGGCACCTAGCCCGACATCACACCTATTCTCCATCAAGCCCCTCGCTACCTCCTCATCGGAGACATCCTATACCGGCGGGGCGTTGACACCATTCTTCGTCGATGCCTGACTATTGACGAGGCCGATAGAGCCTTAAAAGACAGTCACAATGACGCCTGTGGGGGCCATCTTTCAGGTATATCCACTGCTTAAAATATTATCCAAGACGGGTACTTTTGGCCTACCTTATTTCATGATTGCATTCATGCCGTGGAACGATGTGAGCAATGTCGGCTTTACGCCAACAAAGCCCGAGCTCCCCCCACTCTTCTTCACCCTATCATTACTGCCGACACTTTTTGCAAATGGGGCATCGACTTTATGACTTGTAATCCCCCCTCCAACAATGGTCACAAATACATCATTGTTGCTGTTGATTACTTCACCAAATGGGTAGAAGCTATGCCCACTTTCAACAACACCGCTGACACTGTAGCGTGTTTTTTCTTTAAGCACGTCATATCCCACTTTGGAGTACCCCTCCAACTCGTTTCCGACCATTGGAAACACTTCGAGAATGAGATCTTCGTTGAACTCTCATCTCAGTTAGGCTTCTCTCATGAGTTTGCCTCACCATATTACCCTCAGTCTAATGGACAGGTTGAGGCAGTTAACAAAGTCCTCAAGACCATGCTACAACGCACGGTTAATAAACATAAAACGAATTGGAATCATATGTTATTTTCTGCGCTATGGTCTTACCGAACTGCTGTGAAAACCGCTACTGGATTCACACCATTTCATTTAGTCCATGGGGTTGAGGCCACTCTCCCCATCGAGTGCGAAATTCCCACCTTACGCACCGCAATTGAGCTATTACCCGACACTGCTCCAATGGAGCAGTGCTTCCTGAACTTGGAGTCTCTCGATGAAGATCGTCGATCTTCCTTACAGAACAACGAGGCAGCTAAAAAACAATCCAAGGCTACCTTTGATCGCCATGTCAACCTTCTCTCATTTCGCGAAGGCGACCTCGTCCTAGCTTACGATATCGCTCATGATACCTTTGGCCAGGGCAAATTCGAATCACTCTGGCATGACCCATACATCATTCAACATTGCCTCACCAAAGGTGCATATATCCTGGCCTCTCCCAAAGGCGTCTCTCTCAAAGAACTCGTCAACGGGTTGTATCTCAAGAAATTTTGTGCTTAAAAGTAGTCACTCTACTCTAGGTTATTTCTTTTCTAGCATTTTTAATCTTTTTTCTCCTTCCCTCACGTCTAAACTATCCTTTGTGATATTGATAGATGCTTCCTCCACCAGCCTACCACATCAGTTATGCTGACAACACCAGCCGTTGGACACAAAATATCACTTCGGTTGCTTGGGCTCTCTACACCCCCTCACATGAAATGCTCCATTTGAGCAGCGTATGTTTGAGGTCAACAACCAACAACCAAGATGAATACACTGTTTTCATTGGCCTCCTGGCCGATGACCAAGCATCATCATATTCATCACCTTAGTGTCTTCCTCGACTCTCAATTAGTCGTTCTCTAGCTCAACAATGTGTACCGCATATGTGATCCTTGCCTCTTTCGCAAATACCTGCAGGTTAGGCTTTTATCTCGACATTTTGATTCCATTACATTTACACATATTCCAAGACAATTGAATCAAATTACATATAACCTAGCTAATATTGTGTTAGACTAGCATATATCACATCAAGCTAGCTCTACACATACATAAACATATCACAATCCTGTCACATCATATACATAGAATAGACATCATCAAAACATTAACCAAAACCATGTAAACACCACATAGATCTCAAAAAGTATACTCATGTATATATAGGTCCACAGTGCCATCCGAATGTTTACATACAAAAAATAAAACTATCCGCAGGCCAATGCAGCACCTCCGTACAAAATGGGCTCACCAGCCTATATACAAATATATATATACATCGAATGCCTCAGAGCACCACTCACGATGCCTCTAGAGCACCACTTCCTGCTCCTCCCTCAGGTGGTGGCGACCCCCCTCCTCCTTCCCCAGGAGGTGGTGGTCCACCCCCTGCCGGCCCCTCCTGCCCTGGTGGCATTCGTCCGGTTGTCAACGCAGCAGCCACTATTTCGCGTCGTACTATGGCCCTCCATGGTGGCGGTACCCCCACACACTGCTCCAGGAAAGTCTCATCCTGGATGTGAGACCATATGCCCTCAGGAACCTCCTGTAATATCGTCTCTAGATGACGGCGTATGTCCTCATAATCAGCTTCAGTCACCACCGAAGGAGCATGTGATGGCCCAACACTAGGGTCATCAAACCAACGCGTCCTCGCTTCCCTCTCTAGCTCAACTTGTCGCACCGTGGCTTCATCACGTCGACGTCTCTCTCCCCACGACAGTCTCTTTGGTGCTCGCTGCAACTCCACCTCGCGCCCACGAGGTGCCACATCTACACATACAAACAAACAACAGATAGTATCAACATCTATATCATATACATATGGACTGCTATCTCACACACAAAATAGCAAAAACATACACATAAACACCAAACATACCTCGATGATCAAAAACCTCCCATGGAGGTAGCACCATGTCCGAATCATCCCAGAAGTCCACCCTGACATAGGGGTAACGTAAGATCACCTGCGACATCTATCGCCATACCTGCATTGCCTCTGCAGAAAAGAAGTGGCCACCTTCACCACCACCATGGAGAAGCAACACAGTCGACCACCACCTCAACCGCGGCTCTCCTGCCCCAGGCACCCCCAACCGAATCCTCGGGTGCAACATCGACATCCTCTCTAGAAACTAGGCCACTAGGATGGACCCGAGGGAAAACTCCCCCATATTAGTGGACCGACAGTGGTCCAACTGCTCCACCATCCTTGCATGTACTGTAAGCCCCCAAGTAAAACGCTCACCAGCCAACACTCTCTTCAACACTAGAAGCTAGCCACCACTGATCCGTTGGGTCGCCAGTGACTCATATACTCGCACAATCATCACTGCTATACAACGATGCACCAGGGAATCTATAGATTCAATGCTCACAACCGTCCCAGACATAAAGTTTCGAGCCGAACAATATCTCCGGCCAATAGTTGCAAGCTGTGTATCCCTAGGCAGCACTAGCTCCACCAGTAGGGGCGTTCCCCGAAAGGGAAGCCCAATCAAGAAATATACATCCTCCACCGCAGTGAAGGGGATCTGCTCTCCTCACACGAGGAAGCAGTGCAGCTTCGGACTCTACATCTGGATCAGGAACTGTAGGAGATACTCCTGTGCCCATATCAACGGGAACTCAAAGAACTTTAGCAACCCACATGCTGCCAAAGTTGCACGCACCCCTCGCCCCTCAATGTCCACAATGTCTAGCAGTTGAGACCAGTCTCTCTCTCGCCACCCCACTGGCATCATCCCAACCGTCCACCTGCAGACAACACAGAGTCCTATATCATCTCAAGAAACCATCAACCGCATCAAAAAGACTCGTTTTTATACACCTCAACCTTGCCTCCTAGGCGTGGTTTTGTTACCCACAGGCGCGCACACATGCGTGCCTGTTCACTACACAGGTTCGCATCAGTTCCCACCTGCTTGCTTCACATGCATGCTCCCAAGCGCACCTGTTCACTATACAGGCACACACAGATGCACTCTTGTTCAACCTATAGATGCGCAATTGTGCGTGCCTGTTCAACTCACAGGCGTGCCCTTAGAGTGCACCTTAAATCCCCTCTACCGCACCCCCATGCGCGTACATCCAATGGACAGGCGTGCACATGTGCATGCCTATTACCAGGTCGCCCACACATGTGGGGCCCATATCCCCTAAATCTCTCTATACGCCCCCCCATACAGCCCCTACCCAAAAAATGAAATCCTATTTCTATGCAGGATGATCAGACCACTAACATGAAGCTCGCTAATCGCCAATCAGATGCCTCATCCTCCCCAAATCTCCAAAACTCCTCTGAAAACTGCTTGTCCAGTCACTATTGCAGCAGGTACAAATGAGGTGGAAATGTGGGCCCTACAGCCATATATAGGCCTTTTTGCCAAAACTTCCACTCACCATTCCGAGAGCCCATAGTGTCCATTTTTTGATCCATCTTCAGCCATGAGATCAACATCTCGTCATCTACATCACAATAGTCCTCGAGCCTCTTTTCATCCTAAGCCCCCGGGGCACCTTTTCAGGTACGCATGTGCATATTTACGCTTATCAAATACATGCTCATATCTTTGATTCTCTTCAGATATTGTTCACTTTGGGTATTTGGTTTTTATATGTGCAGGTACTTGGTCATCATACATCGGTGCCACCCTTTCAGGTATATAATCAACACTGGCATGTAGTCTTTCCCTCTATCTCGCACTTACATTTCTAGTCACACCCTCTAACATTTTCCTCTAGGATCCCCATTCTCGACTCTACAGTACCCACGCCTCCATTTTGCATCTTCGGTACTGTCACCCGGTAGCAATCTTCCCCACATGAGTTGTCCCATTCATAGCACCTTGTGGCACTTCTAACACTCATGCTTTTTTTCAAAACCCTTTAGGGATGGGAGTCCCGATAGTCTTTCATCATGTCGTGAATCAACCACATACTCCTTCTCCTCATTTTGCTAGCTTTCCCACACGGAATCCTAGATTATCTCTTCTCGGTTCTATTTTTTAACTGCCCTTCCGCAGTATCATGAACCCTCCATTTCATCCACAATTAGTTTTCCCATCTGCAAACCTACCTTCATTTCACCTACCTCATACAGAAACTCACCAATGGGGCCCCCACCCTTCATCATTTTTCCAAGCAAATTATTCCCTACATGGGCCACCCATATTACACTAGGGCACCCGTTTCTGTATTTGTACATTTCTCCCCAATTATTCATTATTTATTGTACAAACGCCTTTATTTTCCAGTCATTACATTCCCTTTTTTGTCGTCACCTTGGGGTGACCTACTTTTTTGGCCTAACGCAACCCATGTTAACCTTGGTTGGAGCACTACTTATCATCTACCCTTGCTGGTATCGTCCATATCTTCAGAGTACCCCACAGGTCACTTACCTCTACCCTCTTAATTTGTTCACCTTGTCCCGCCTCTGGCACAACTTATCCCTGGTCTTGTTGTCCCCTTCACCCTCGACCTTGTTGAACGATTGCGGCCACTTTTTATCTCATACCTCCTCCAACCAAGGACAGYCTTGAGTCTTCCCACATCTTGACTTCRTCCATGTACCTCTGCCACTTCCTCACCTCAGTAGATTTCATGAAGCCATTTTCTTCTGGGAGTCGTGTTCCCCTTTTGTCGACATCAACACAATTTTCYAGAAGGGCAACARTATCTTGATCCTCATTATCCACTCAATGAGAGATCTCAGACGACACAGGGTGAAACATCATTGCTCCCTGCTTTCRTTGACCCCCATAACATTCGATGCCAACATTTTCCCATGTTACGGTGGGTCTTACTTTGTGACTATTGMAATTAGTTCTTTCAGTTTCTTAAGACCTCTGAACTTGGTGGGGCTATCAACGCCCACATCATCGCTGCTACTTAATACCGTGATCACTGCCTACTATTCAGAGTATGTTCATTTGYAGAATTGTCTTCTGCCTTTATCACAACCGCCCCCGCGGGCGCTGCAGTTGTCTACACCAACACTCCAGTCATATTTTTTCAGAGTTACATAAACACGATCATGGGGCATGCCCACCTCGTTTGTACATAGTTTTCTATTTTATACACCTCATGGAAGGTCGGGTCCTACTAGTTCTTTTTTTCTCCAACAGATTACTCTGAACGATCCCACTATTGCTCTATCTTACAAAAACATTCTTAGTATAAGAAACATTGCTAATTTTGGCTATACGTATTCTCCTAACCTCATCCATCATGGGGCATATGTTATCACTGAAATTTCGTCTGCACATGGTTACAAGAACTCAACATCGTCAAATAGTGATGAAGTCATCCATGGACCTGAATTAATACCACAACATTCAAAAAAGGTCAAAAACTATACTAAGTAGTGAAAAATTGAAGAGCACTTTGTAGACATTGGGCGCACACGTGCATGCGCAGAACAAGAATGTAGAAATCATGCACAGGTGCATGATGCACGACTGTTAGCGCAAAAATACGTGCACCTACTAAACGACGCATTTATGGAAGTGGTCGGCCTCCCAACCACTTATGGTTCAGCTCCCAATCTGATTTGACCCTCAAATCTGAGATGGATCTAACTGGTGGGCTGGTCAAAGACCTAATAATTCCCTAATTGGCCTCTTTTCACACTACAAAGCAGTTAAACAATAACCCAAATGAATTCTATAAAAATACATGGATGCACCTCATTTTCTCAAGGAATTCAAAGTAATGTTATTATGCCTCTATTGTTTTGAGGACTCCATCCTTGACACAAGCATATTGGCTCATCCTCATCCTGGACTGGAAAGGAACTGCTCATCCTGGACCATTTTTGAACTGAAAAATGACTTCCCATCAATCAATAACACATCAGTGCTCCCTCCCAACCTAGGAGTCATCTCTTCCTTTTTCAATAAGGAAGTCATCTCCATGAGCTCCAACATTAGTGCGCAAATGCTTTCATATTGGATGGAAGATTTACCAAAATGTTTGCTTATCTACTCATCCATGGAGATATGTATTGGAGAACCACTTTCTCCTTTTTGGACTTCATCACGGATAATGTAATTCTTGATTTCAAATGTACTTCGATCTGGAACACTGGTTTTCTCGGAAGCCTTCATATAGCTTTGATCAATAAAGTATATCATTGTTGGATTCCTCTTTGGTTCCTACTAGCTCAAAACATCGTGGCAAGGGTCAAAATGGAACATATCCATGTGGCACTTCTTCTGTCATCATGAGATATTTTTCATGGATTGGAAATCCATCATCCTGATCCTCTGAGTAATCATTCTAATACAATATCTTTGTTATATAAAATCTTCACCATGCTTCTGTTTTGCATTGGAGGTTCTCTACCAAGTTGTCTTCTTCCATCTGCATACAAAGGTCTCTTTCTCGTATACCTCAAAGCCTTGAGGTTGCTCTTCATACACTCTTTGTTCAATTTCTCTGGAGAATAGTCTTTGCATTCATCTGATGTAGAAATCTAACCCATGGATATCATGAATGATATAATGACTCATGTAGAGGTATGTCTAGTTTAGTGGAACAAGTAATCATCATAGTCTTCTCCCTCCATCTGGGACAACCTCTAGTTATGGATCTTGTAATGATTGTATTCATATACATTGTTCTTCATCACAAATTTTAGTTCCTTTTCTTGATTGCTTTTAGTGAGTTCATATTAGGCTGGTAATCTTATGATTCTCAATACAATGACTAGTTGTTCTAGATTCTCTTTCTTTCTTGGAATCTTCATGTTCTTCCTCATGTTTTTCTTTAGATCTTGGGTCCATAGAGTTTCTTATAGATTCCATGCCCTAAATATTCCACTTCTTCCTTTCATCATAGAATGACAGATGTGGATGGAAAACCAGGGATACTTTAAGGATTCTCTTTGAAGAAGACTTCTTCTAAAGTCAAACTGAACACATATTGCCTTTCATGGTTGCTACCATGGATACATACTTCATCATCTTCAATGGATCATATGATTAACTCCCTCCTAATCCTTTCTTCATGTATGAGTGCATGCTTTTCTTTTGGAAATATATAATTGGCTCCCTCCATCTAACAGATTCCACACTTTTGTCTGCATCCTTATTTTCTTCTGCAAAGTGTCATAAGTATTTCTCCAATTTCCTCTTGATTGCTGACTTCTTTCTGTCTTTGCTTCTTATAAGTTTCTTCAAGATTAATTCTGAATTCACCTTATCTTGTAATATATTCCACATGATTTGTTTGATGTATTTCATCCTTTCATGTGTCTTATCTGACTTGTATAATGATAGCAATCCTTATCTTGTTTGTTCTTCCATAGGTATAGTTCTTATTGTAGCATATTATCTTCTAACAGATAGATATACAAGATATGTACAAAGACTATGCAAACAAGATATGTACAAGAACTAAGAAGAGTATTGTTATGTTGTCTTTAGAAGAAGAAGTCTATTTTATCATGCTTGGTCTTATTTGTAGGTTCATTTTCTTCGGCAACTGATGCTTCATGTGTACCCTTCCTTTTCTTTACATCGGGACAATTATTCTTGTAGTGATGATACTTTCAATAGTTGAAGCATTGTATTTATGACATGTCTTTCTCTTGATTTGGCTTCTTCCTTGAACCAAACTTCCTTTTGTTCCTGAAATTCTTGAATCTTGTTGTAAAGGCTTGATCATTGTACTTCTTTTGGGGTTTCTCTTTTGCACTGATCATTGATTCTTCTTGAGCACATCAAGTCCAAATTTCTTCAAATGTAGGATACTCCTTCCTTGTGTTCATGCTTGCGGAAAATGCATCCCATGTCTTGGGAAGACCATTGAGTACTATGTTTACCAATTCCTTCTATGAAATGATCTCTTCAATATATTGTATTTTATCTCTTAATTGTGATATTCTCACAAGGTATGATGTTATGTTGTCATCATCATTCATCTTCATGTCACAGAGCTCATTCTTCAGACTCATTACTTGTCCAATGTTTCTAACTATGAAGACGTTTGTTAGGGAATCATACATCTTCTTTGATTAGTCAAGATGGGAGATGTAGGGTATCAAGTGGTATTTTATAGAGTCCACTATGATACTCATGGCATTGATGTCACCATCTTTGAACTTTTCCATAACTGCAATGTTCTGTGGTTCTTTCTCTTTTCCTTCTTCAAACTCTCGTTTCACAATCTTTCCTTTAACGATATCCAACATTTTATTATTGGAAAGGATGAGGTCAATAATTTTCTTCAATGCTTTGAATTTAGAAGCTCCATCTAACTTGTTTTTTGACTTCATGGAGTAGGTCATGGCTTCTTTGACTTGGTCAACCCTAGATTTGACCAAAAATTCAAACTTGACGTCTTGGCTTGATGAGAGTACCAGGATATGCGCTAGGCTAGGGCACACTGTTCTATCCATAAATTAGGTCAATCCCTTCACTTAAGGTTCCTCAACGAGAGGATTAGGATTTCTGCAACTGCACCTACTAGTAACCCTAGCGACAGTGCTTTGGTCACTGATCTTGCTAGAAACCCTAGCGACAGTTCTTCAACGAGCTTAATATCCTTATGGATATGCTCCCTTCTAGTGGTTAGACTAAATGAAGGAGGTGTGGGCCCATAACCTGTTAGAATATAATGGATGTGATCGTTTTACCATTGAAAATATCATTATTGTCACCCAACCATAGGTCAAAGCCACCCTTCGAGCACCTTAACCTTGATAGAGAATCACTATGGAAGAAAACCATAGGCTAGATAACCAAACAAAGGGCATCTCACCTTTCCCCAAGGATAGTGCACCAAACAAGAGCTGATCAGATAATCCAAATCATAACCAAGAGATAGTCCAAGCCAAAACGTAATCTTCTAGTTGCAGCTGCTGCAACGACAACTCTCCTTCAAACTTGCGCACAAAATAGGCAACTGCAGTGCACACAAGTGATGCTCTGTAATTCTAAGAATCCCTGCCAGAATGAAGACTAGCCTCTTGTATTTATACTAATTCTAGCTAATTGCCTGGGCCGACTTCTCATTCTGGGTGTCTATTTACTTAGTATATAATATTTCTTTTGGTTGACTTCTTCTCTTGTAGGCTAATAACCTAATACCAATTATCCTCTTGAGTTGACCTGTCTTCTAGGGTTATTATCCAACTCATTAGGGTTTCTTCTTGCTTCCCAAAATATTCAATTCTCGTCAGGTTTACACATGGAGGTAAATACCTCTCACAGATACCATAATATTAACAATGGTCAAGTCTAGAGTAAGCTATATTCTTGAGTTTCTTGGGCCTCACTAGATGTCCCCACTGGGTTAGGCCCCTATAATCAGGGAGGAATAGTACTCTGAGGGATATTCCCACCTCTAATCAAGTAGAGGGTTTTCCCCAAAGGTGTTCTTGGAAACAAATATTATTGTTATATATAATCCAATAAATAATTTAAAGTAATTTCATTATTATATTAATTAATGTGATATTTATTATTTTAAGCACTAGAAGTAATGATAATGTAAAATACTTTATATTTAGTATTTCAATAATGTTTTTTCACCTTTTAAAATTAATTTGTTATTATATATAWTTCATGACTAGAAATATGAAAACAAAACATGCCATTACAGTGCCCATTCAAAATATTTCATCAYAACTTGATAGTCTTGAAAAAACATATATTTAAGTTTTTGATATTTTTTAGACTTATTTTTCCAATGCCAATCCATATTTTAATAAAAAAAAATTCTTTGTATTCATGTTCCTGTAAGCATGTTCAAAATATATGTGAGTAATGTTGATGTTTGGACAACATCGAGAAGATATTCTCTTAGATTAATAATTATCCAAGGGACACATCCTTTCATGGATGGTCACCATATGTTCTATATATATGGAAAAATCATCATTATAATAACATATCGAATATAAAATATTCATTCATACATACAAATCAACATGGTATCACACCAGGGTTGTAGTAAAAGTCCTAAGAAACGTGAGATTCATGCCCCAAGTACGTGGAATAATGGGAACCACATATTGATCAACAAACAAAAATGAAAATGTGTAGAGGTTTAAGGTAAATGATGATCTAGATGGATATCGATGGCCACCCACCTTTTCCAATTGGCTCAAAATAGTTTTCTGGCAATTTTGGAAATTTACTATTTTTAGCAATTTTTAACTTCTGGGGCCATTCTAAGGGCCTAAATGAAGGTTTTTTGGGATAGAGATTCTCAATGATATCCAAAGGCATTAATTATCCCCCAAAATGAATCTCCTTGATTATATCTTTCCAACGGGCTATCATGCGCCTAAAACGAAGATTGTATGCAAAAGTTACGACCCTGAGAAGTTGATGTACTAACTTACCCAAATAGGGCCCACATGAATTTTGGCGCTTCATCACCTAGGGTTAGGTTTTTGGATGTCTAGGGTTTTTGGCATTCCTGTTTATTATAAAAAGGCCTTCAGAGCCTCATTGTAATCATCTTCTTGTGAATGCGAGTAGCCATCACATCTCTTCTCATAGATAAGCTGCCACCATTCTAGTGAGTCTTTCACTCTGTATTTTTACAATCTCTGTACATATATTTCATTAATATAAGTTGTGTATTACTATATGTGTGTTTATGGTTGCATCTCCGATACATTTCTATTATATTATTGGATATTTTTCATATCTCTGTGCATTTATTTATTATATCTCCACTCTCATTTCGTGCCGAAAATAATCTAGATCAATTGAACTTCTCTCCATCAAGTTTGCCCAAATTTTGGGGGTGATTCCTCTATGTTGGAACCACATAAATAAGTCATGCAAGAAGATTTATATTCATTTCCTAAATCTTCAATACAATTAGGTGATTGGTTTTGAAAATTAATTTATAGCATGGTTGAAATTATGGACGTAATTAATCTTTGTCTGCACAACAGGAGTAAGCCATGCAACAACAAAATATCTATTGAATGTCAAAATATTCAATATAACATGGTGATTGACTTTGGAAATTATTTTGTATCCATAGGTTGAAAACATCATTACAACATAGTATTGAATTTATAAAGTGATGATCGACTTTGTAAATCACTTTCCAACAAGAGGTGTGAAATTCATGGAAAATGAACCCAAAAAAACATATCATATATTTTATAGCTGAATTTTTTCTATACCATGTAAGTACAATATAATTTGGAAATTGTATTGAAAGGCATCTATAGTCGAAAAGAGGCGAAGCTATTGAAGTTATGGGTATTTTATTTTTGGTCTTTGAACATATGATCTGGCATATTGGGCATTTGTGTTTGTCAAAGGCAGGGATATTGTTCATATGAGTAATTATTGAAAGAACATTTATAATGTTGGGATCTATTATTGTTTGTGCACGCCTCTAGTGGTAATTGAAGAAAGCCTCTTTGTTCTAGTTATTTTTATAGAAGAAACATTTGAATAAATACATTGAAAATCCCAACGTTGTTTTTTTTAAGCGCAAGCGATGCGATGGTGAGTGGTGTTGATTCACACGTGATTAATGCACAAATATAGACAATGAGCAATGTGGAAATTCATTGTTACTATTTTAAGTGAAATATCAGTAAGCTAGGTTAAAACTATCATCGATTGGATGCATAATGTCTGGAAGGAACATCTAGGTTATATCCCGGAGATTGTTGAGATAAATAGGAATTGGTACACTTTTACCTTCCAAAAGTTTGAGCACTCCAAGTGGGAGCTAGGAAAACCATGGAGCATAAACAACTCCACCCTTCTTCTCAAACCCTAGAGTCCACTTTTTTATGCAAGTACAAAATAGTTGGATAAAATTTCAGTTTGGGTAAGACTCCCTGTGCTCCCCTTTCATCTCTAGACCTTCAAGCACTTCAAATCAATCGGGAACTACATAGGCAACTTCCTAGATGCTGACATGACCTTTGAAGAAACAAAACAAAGGAAGGTGGAAACAATTTTGGTCAATTTAAACATTAGGGAAGGTCTTGGTGAAGAGGTTGATCTCAGTTGGGGAACCTACACCTACAGTCAGATATTGGACTACAAAAATATCCCTTTTAGGTGCAGGAGATGCCACCAATATGGACATGTGATCAAGAGTTGTAATCTACTAGTCAAAACCAAAGGAGCAATTTACAACTTGGGTAATGGGTGACCTCAAAACTCAACTCCTGTTGCACCCACAAGCGACGGTATTCAATCTTGGAAGTAACAAGGATAGCATACTAGCACTTTTCTGGAGGCCCCAATATAGGAATGCCATGATCACTACTCAGGACTTGCTTCTAAATAAATACCGGAATATTAGAGCCCTCCCTAGACTAGATCGGGCCTCGCACCTCTGGCATCATCAGGTACTTCCTCAAACTCTTCTCCACCCATTATTATTTTAATAAACAATTTAACTTTAAATGGAAATGAGTGGTTGAAGAATCTTCCTTTCCCGCCTCTCCCTACCCTCTCCCCTACTCCCCTCCCCCCTCTCCTTCCTCCCCTACTCACCTTACAATCTACGACCCTTATGGAATCCGCTACAACTGGCCCTTCAAAAGTTTTTCGTCCCAACTCTTTAGAAGAGGACTCCTCCTCTTCCTCCTCAACCACCTCTATAGGATGATATTTCTTAACATCATTGAGTAAGGTACCTTTGGGTGGTTTAGCCATGGAGCAGTCAAACACAAAGAAAAGTGGGTGGGGGAGAAAATCTAATTTTTAGAAGGAAAAGAAGAAATCCAAGAGTGACCTCCTAGCTGGGAAACAACTCTCTATTTAACGTGTGCTTACATAAAGGCGAGCCCTGGGAAAGGGACCTTGATTAAATGTTTCTATTTTAACTATAGGGGATTGGTTGTACCCCTCAAAAGACCATCCCTAAAGAGGGTGATCAACTCATAACGCCCTGATATACTTCTCCTACAAAAAACAATGGGGGAAGGAGAAGAAGTAAAATCCAGACTAATTTCCTTACTCCAAGGATGGAACTTCGAATCTTTGGGTTCAACTGGAAGATACAGAGGACTATATATTGGGTGGAATAACCGATCTATAAAATTCATCACCTATTGGGGATTCGAATCAGGAATTGGTATTGCAGTCCTCTCGTTAGAATTGGAAGATCCTCTTAACATTGTCAACATATACGACGCTCGTCAAAACAGACGCCCCTACTGGAACAAGATATTCTCAAAATCCTTCTTGAAAGATTAGCAAGTTATACTTGGAGGGGACTTAAATTTTTCCCTGGGTTTTTCTGAAGTTTGGGGAACACACGTGAGGGTAGATCCATTGGCTAGTTTTTTCAGTCAAAAGATGGTTGAGTGCAACTTATTGGACATTGAGCCTATAAAACTCAAACCAACTCAGAGAAATAACAAAGTAGGGGATGCCAGTGTAGCCAAAATTTTGGATTTTTCCCTAATAAAGGACACTCTGCTAGAAAAGCCTCTACAACTGAAGCAATGGATCGATTGTGGAGGAATCTCAGAACACTGTCCAATTTTTCTAGAAATAAGAAAAAGGTCGAACAAGCCACCAAGCCCTTTCAAATTCAAAAGGACTTGGTTAACCAATGACTCTTTCACTAAACTGGTAAGAGAAAATTGGTCCACCTTTTCTCAATAAATAAATTGCTCGGTTGCTGCTCACTTTGTTAAAAACCTCCAAACAATCAAAGGAAAAACAAAGATTTGGGCTTATAAAAAACAACTATCGGAGGACTTGAAATTAAAAAATGTGGAGAACCAAATAAATCTCTTGTCAGAGGAAGAAGGGGGTGGATTTTCTTCATTACAAGCCAAGACAAATCTGCTTAGAATGGAAGAAAGGAGAAATAGACTAATCAAGGAAAAGGAAGAGATGTGGAGATTAAAAAGTAGAGCCATCTAGATGAAAAGTGGAGATGAGAACAATTTTTTTTTCAATATTATGCAAAAGATAGAAAGTGTTCTAACACCATTTATCATATTAAGGACCAATATGGAACCCACGAACATACCTTTGAAGTATTGTCAAGAATAGGGAAAAATTACTTCGAAGAACTCTACAAAGAAGAAAACAACGATACCATAGAAGAACTGATTTGAATGACACAATACCTCCCTAGTTTCGAAAATGAGGAGGATAACAGAATGATAATGGAGGAGGTGACTTTAGAGGAGTTAAAAGGAGTGATGAAATGCTTTCAAAAGGACAAAATCCTAGGACCATATGGATGGACCATTGAAGTTTTCCCGAGCTTCTTTGATCTCCTTGGACAAGATATTCTAAGGCTAGTCGAAGAGATCAGGCTAACAGGTCAAATGTCACTAAGCCTAAACTCCAACTTTATAACATTAATCCCAAAAAAAGACAACCTAGATTCTTTGGATGATTTCAAACCAATTTCACTATGCAATTGCATTTACAATATCGTGTTCAAAGTCTTAGCAAGAAGATTAAAAAGAATCCTCTCTGACAAAATTTTGAGTGAACATTTCAGCTTTCTGGAAGGAAGACATATCCACAAAGCGACAGGGGTAGCACAATAATATTTACACAACATTAAGTCTAGAAAATTAAAAATCATTGTCCTGAAAATCTATCTCTCCAAAGACTACGACAGAGTATGTTGGCTCTATCTACGACTCCTCTTAAACCATTTCGGCTTTCCAGTCCCCTTCATAAGATGGATTATGTGCTCCATTACTACTGTCTCCTTCTCAGTTCTCATAAATGGTTCCATCTCAACTTTTTTTAGATATGAAAGGGGCTTAAGACAATGTTTTCCACTCTCCCCTCTACTTTTTCTCCTAGTAGTTAAATTCCTAAGAAAGGAACTTGCAGCGAAAAAACAAATAGGATCCTTTCTCCTAATTAAAATCATGTCATCTCTTCAAGTTACACATCTTCTTTTTGTGGATGATATACTTATATTCACCGTGGGATCCATATCAGAGGTTGGGACCCTAAAAAACATCATAAATATCTTCTCCAAATCTACAGGAATGCTCATAAATGAAGAGAAATCCACCCTCACTACTTTTTTACTTTCAAATGGAGAAAAGGGACTTTTTAGACAACTTTTTCTCTTTTCATAAAAGACATTAGAAGAAGGGTTGAAGTATCTGGGTTATGTTTTAAAACCAAATGACTACAAGAAAGAGGATTGGATTTGGATTCTAAAAAAACTAGAAAAAATACTCTTATCTTGGAGTCAGAGATTGATTTCCAGGGAAGGTAGACTAGTCTTAGTTAAATCGGTATTGGAATCTATTCTAGTTTTTTTTATGTCACTCTCTTGGATTCCTAAAGAAACACTAGAGGCAGCTCAGAAACTCACCTTCATATTTTTCTAGAGTGGGAAAAAATATTTTCATGTGACACCTTGGGTTTTGTTGGCACAGGGCCAGACCCAGGGTTCAACTCTTACAACACACCAACAAACCCTAACTACTGGCCCATTCGACAACACCTTCGAAGAAAATACAGTCTCACCCGAAGTAACAATAGGGGGTTACAGGATGTAGGTGTCTACAACCAGAGGAAATGCAAGATCGTCTCAGAACACAACACAATATAATCCTAGATATTCTTAACAACGTTATACTTAGCTTCACAAATTTATATCTCTGATCTAACCCAACAATGCAATAACAATATTTCAGACAAAAAATAACACAACATCAACCACAAAGACAATAAGATATACGTGGTTCACCCTCTCCCTCGGGCTACCTCCACAGAACTGTGTTTCTTGATTTATTATATGAAAACATACAATTCTATCTATGCACTTAGCTGTAGATATTTCTCTCTTTATCTTCCCTCCCTGTGCACCCGACTACATGGTTGATCTTCACACCCAGCTGAAGATCCAAAATATAGACTCAATATTGCTCTTAACAACAATAATCGAAGCAACAACGAACATTGACCAATAATGAACAAAAACGAATAATTGAGCAACCCTCTCGACTCTCCTAGACCTTTATTTATACATTACATGAATTCTCAGACAATCTTACACCGAAGTCTAGGTGTCAAAAACCTAGATACAAAACCCTAGGACCAAAACCCTAGGTCCACTTGACCCATGTTTTAAGGGGTTCACCATCCTATTCCTCCTTCATTTCCACGAGGTGCTCCAAAGAACTCGTTGGTGTCTTCTTCCACTTGTTGAGTTAACCATGATCTATCTTCTTCGATGATTTGTCTTCCTTGATCTTCTCTTCCAACAAATAGCTTTTCCTTTACTTCGCTCCTTCATTTATGCTTCTTTACCCACTTTGACCCTTCCTTATTTGATGTTCCTTACAGGGATGATTTTAAGGATGAAAATTTATTCTAAAATGTAGAAACCTTAGCGAATCTTACTTATCCTTCATATGCCAACTATAAATGTTAGCAATATTTTTGTAAAAATATTCAAATTTCTAAGGATTTTATATAGTTTTTATAAAATTTTGGCGATTTTTAAGGTAAAATAATTTTATCCTATAGAATTTGGGCGAATCATTTTTAAAATAGCGAATCTCATTTTTGGAAAAACCATGGAAAATTAGCCCATGAGTGAAATTTAGCCCCTAAAATCATCCATGGAACTTCCTTCCACACAGTTCACACTTCACCTTTATTCTTTAATCTTCGCTTCCTTACATAACCAAGGGCCAACAGGATCCCAACACTCACATGTGACTCAACTCGAGTCACTGCAAGATTGACCCTTCTATATCACTTTGACTGCAAACTGCACATAACAGCCTATGCTTTCTTCTCTGTCCCTCCCCATGTTGTGCAGACTGTCTTTTTTGTGTTTGGTACCCTGTTTCAACTGCACCTGGTACCTAGACCCTTCTTCCTTTTCTTTTAATAAGAGTTTTGAGGTAGTTGGTTGTCACAATACAACTTCAACCGGATCCCATTTACCAAGCCTTCTTTCCATTCTCCATTAAGGGTCTTAAACTACACAACTCCTCCTTCTATAACACAGGAAACCTCAAATGGTTCAAGCCAATGTGTCCTAAACTTCCCTGGATTCTTCATCAACTTGTTGTCATATAACAGTACCAAATCTCCTTTCTTAAATGATTTCTTCTTGATGTGTTTTTTATGGTAAGCCTTCTCTCACTCTTTTTGTACTTGCTGATGAAATCCCACAATAAACTTGTCTTCCTCTAGTTCCAGCAACTACGCAAGCCTTTCTTGAATAGCACTTGTGTCATGCATACGTGTAAATGTTTCAATTCTTAAACTAGGAACCAAATATTCCATGGTTACCACTGCTTCCAAGCCATAAACTCCACATAGCTAATTGAACAACAAAATATCAATGGAAACTCCACACACATGAGCATGCAACTCAAAATATGAACAAAAAAATATCAATGGACACTCCACATCAACTCAGAATCTGAAAAAAAAATATCAATGGACACTCCACATAGATGAGCATCCAACTCAGAATCTGAATTAGCAAATAATACCATTTCAGGAAGAATTAAAAAAATCGTCTACCAAACATAATGTTCCCATTTAGTAAAGAGTGGTAATTATCCACCTAGAATAAGTAAACCATGATGAAAATAAAACATTTTGAAGAGGAGAGGAGATAATATTCAGATATCCAAGGTTGCAGCCCATAGATTAAAACAACCAACAAAGTCTTCATCGAATTCAATTGCAATCCACTGCCCAGTTGACGGTTGAAAAAAATAAGAGATTGTATGAACTTCATTATCAACACTAGTCAAAAAAATCTGGTCACCCCATAATGCAGCGTACAACATAAAGGAAGGACCTAGCGAAGGAGTAGCCACAGACGTCAAAAGGTTTTTCTGATCATCAAATTTCATCGTTTGTTCTCGATCGAACAAGTACAAGTTCCCACATGTAGACACAAAACCCCAACATAGGTAGATGGACATCGGTGATCTCCACATGTCTTAGAATGTCCTCCCACCAAATAGTGTCTAAACTTATGTAGCGCATATACCATAGCCAAGCCTTCTCTTTTAGTCGTAGTATAGTTCCTTTCAGCTGTAGAAAGCTTCCTTCTAGAAACGGCTATGGGGTGTTCAATGTCTCCTACTCTTGGTTGTTCTAAGATAGCTCCTAATGCAATGGATGCAGAATTTACATGAGCATTGAACTCCTTACTCCAATCTAGAAATACCAAGATAGGCACAGTGACCATTTTTTGTTTTAGTGTGTCGAAGATCTGTTGGCATTTTTCTGTCCATTGGAACTTACTATATTTATTTAATAGCTTCTCCATAGGTGTTTTTATCAATGCATAACCCTTAATAAACTTTCTATAGTACCCAGTGTGTCCTAATGCAGTGTGCAACTGCCCAACTGACGTAGGAGGAGGTAGATCGACAATGATAGTGATCTTGGAAGGATCTGCCAACAACCCCTTCTTACACAAAATATTCCCTAGTAGCAGTCCAAAGACTGAAAATAAAATACACTTTTTCATATTCAGGGCAATCTAACATTACCTGCATTTGTCTAACATTAATCTAAAGCATTCAATATGATCCTTCATTAGGCTAAAAATAGTCCAATCATCAAAGTATGCCTCAAAGAACTTGTGTAACAAGTCCTTAAATGCTTCAACCACCACCCTAGAAAAGATGGTTGGTGCATTCTTCAAGCCAAAAGGCATCACAATGTACTAAAAAGAACCCCATTCTGTTGTAAATGTGGTCTTATGTTGATCTTCCTTAGCAATTCTGATCTAGTGATAACCTAAAAATCCATCTATAAATGAGCAGACCTCCTGTCCACCTAACGTATCTAGAACTTCATCAATAAAGGGTGTAGGAAAGGGGTCATGTAGGCATGCATCATTCAATTTTCTTAAATATACGCAAATTATGATTTCTCCTGACTTCTTATCTTAGATCACCATAGGGATGATCCATTTAGATTCTTCAACTGGTTCTATGATTCCTGCTTCCAACATTCTATCCAATTCAATCCTAACTTTCTTCTTATATTTGGGATTCACTCTGTAGGGTCTCTTATTGATGGGTCTTGCATCTGGTCTTAGGGGGATCTTTATTTCCTCCATGGGTCCTTTAATGTCCTTCATGTATGTGAACTTGGTGGGAAAAAAATTCTGATATTCATGCAATAGTTATGTGATATTGCTAACAATAACATCATCCCAATAGTCTCCAACATTTTCTAACTTAGGTGTTTTCTTTGTTCTAATATTAACCTTCTTAATTTTAATGGGATGCCCAACAAAATGTAATTCAATCCCTAGCCCTTCTATGTCTCTTTGTCCTTCAGTTTCTAAAATGTTTACATCCCTCGGGTCATCATCCTCGTCAACATTAATATTGTAACAACCCTGTAATTGATGAGGAGGTGCAGCCCATTCATATTTTTCTTTCTCAAGAGGGGGATTGTGTACCTCCTCAAAGGCCTTTTGTCTTATGATTTGTAAATCCTGATCTACTGTAGGGTAACTTTCAAATAATAAGGTATCTATAAAGTTTTGAGTCATACTRTACCAATTTTTAGTGACGAAGCACAGTTCTAATTGAAGATACTAGTTGATAAGTGTGGTGTCCAATGTGTTAATGAACTTATGTACCCATTGTTCTTTATGGATATTTATACAKGCCTCCTCATAAMTTCACACATGGTCCTTAGGACAACTCTGAACTGTGTATCAAACTTCACATCCTTCATCTTGCTCTGAGAAGTGCACTGTTAGTAAGGTGCGRCACTGTACCCACTCTACAATGTTCTTTTTATGTCTTCCCCACCATCTAATTGGTGTTGCTTTCAATGCTTCATCCAGTGCCAATATCCCATATTGTACAGGTACAATTTTATCAAATTCCACTAGAAATGTATCTAAATGATTCAAACCATCAAAAGTGGGAAGATTACTTACTTTTGTGCCAACCAATGAACTACTCTGGTCAATTTGGCACATCACTGTGTAGAGACTTCGTACATTTTGTTCTGCTAGTTTTCCAATTCTTCCTATGAATCTGATGAACAAGCACTTTCACTTCATCACCTAAGGTTTCCATCTTCTTGAGGATTAATGTAACCATGTTGTCTTGTTGTCAGTTTATAGATGTTTTCAAGATGATATGCACAATCTTCTTCTCTTATCATTTTTGTATATCTGCAACCTTCATCAGAGTCAAGCGGTGCAATGACCTTAAGGCCATTACCTTCAAATGGCATTCTTCTCTTCTTTATGTCAACAACAATTGAATTGTTGAAATCCCAATCAATTCCTAACAGTGCAGGATATGGACATTTGTCATAAAAAATCTCAATCACTTCGAAGTCTGCAAATGTCCTTACCCCATTGATGTCCATAGGGACATGCTCTAATAAATGGTCTCACCGCCTGCTGATTCGCCATCCTGAGCCTGATAGGAGAGTAAATCAAATGCTTCGTCATAACATTTACCTTTCATCCCAAGTCGAGGACCACATAGTCCACATCGTAGTCCATAATCTAAGCACTAAGGTGCAATTCCTTATTTTTCCTTCTTTTCCTTGATACTTGATCCACAACTCTACTCAACATATGGTTTATCCTCCTCATTTCATACTGTCTTACTAGGTGTTGTAGCTCATGCACAATTTTTTCATCTTTAATCAAATTGATACAAGTGTATAATAAGTCCATGATATTGCTTACCTCTTTTCTTTGTTTATTTAGGGTAGACTGATCAAATGCCAAAGGAATATCACATTACTTGACTTATGTTTGTGCCCTAGAAGAAAACTCTTGTTCTCCTTCAAATGCTTTCCTTACTTCTTCAAAAGTATGCCTCTCTCTCCTTGTATCAAACAATTGTGCGTTCTATGCAACTCTTCTAATCCTTGATCCTTCTATAGTCTTTCATGGAGTTGCCCTATCTTATCTTGTAACATCTCCTCCTCTAGTAATAACAACGAATCTGGGGTCCTCACCGTGAGGTTCTTCTAATATTAGTTGGACTTGTTGGTTTGGCTAACAACACTAGACACTCTTTGATGACATGATCAAATGAATTACAATAGTTGCAAGAAGTACAAGGGTTCTGACAATCCCTTGCCAAATGTCCAAGTTGTGCGCAGTTATAGAAAACAATCTAGCTTAGAGCTCGACCCATACCTCCTCCTCCTCCTCTTCCTCTAAATCCACCACGAGGGTTGAAATTTCCTCTTCCTTGGGAGTTGAAATGCGCAATATTTCCTTCTTGTCGATCTTCTCCTTTAATTCTATATGTATCCCTTGATCTTTCATGCATGAGATCATAATCCCTACAATCCTTCTCATGATGCCCCATAGATTTTCAGAATGTATAATAAAGATTGGTAGGTGTATGGACATATTTTTGCATGTAATAACATTTACCAGTGCGGTGTCTAGTTCTACATACCTCACACCAGGGTATAATAGCCTGCTTCAAAAGATTAGGTGCTCCAGAGGCCAAGTATTCATGAAATAGTGGACAATGATCTTTGTCATGGTCATCTAATTTACATCTGATACACTAGATATCTTCTCTTTTTTCTTTTCCTTTATCTTTCTTCATATATTCCACCTGTAAAGATAAGCTAGTTAACTGATTCAAAATATGACTCATACCTGGAATGAATTATTCTATGGGGGATGCTTCCAGTTTCACGGAAATATCTAGAGCTTTATCCTGGGAAGCGACCTTCGGTTACATAAGAGGAGCTCTGATATGTGGCAGGAGGGCAGCGATAAACCATTGTTTATTTTGTTCATCTGGTATCTGAAAACTTAAATGTCATGTTAAGGTCTTGAACCTCTGATCAAACTCCCAAACAGGTTCAGTTACCTTCTGTTTGATCTCCTTCAACTCTGTAATACATTGTGACTTTGACTTAGGTTTCTTGAATTCTACACTCAAGTCAATCTTAATGGCATTCAGTGGTTAGGTTGTGCCACTACTACATATGGGCGGATTATTCCACGAAAATTTTCCACGCTTCAACTAGTTTCATATTTTTTTTTAAACGGGGCGGGATTTTCATCGCTATTGCCATGAAAGTTCACCGCAATATCGATGAAAATCTTATTTAAATCCAGTCGGTATTTTCGTCGCTATAGCAATGAACTTTCGTGGCAATAGCGACAAACTTTTTTCCTATCTCATTGGTCGGTGTTAACAGCTAGTTGACTATTTTATCTATATATACGTGACTTTAAGAGACTTTGTGACACAATTGCTATAGTTGCGACACTGTTCTGGGATTTTATTTGAGCTATTTATTTTTTATGTCACCCACCGGTTGAACAAATCCAATTCTCTATCTACATATCTCGGGTTTTGAACTTGCAAGGTTAGTATGTTATTTTTTATTGATGTACTCATTTAACTTGTAATTTTTTTTTCAAATGTCCAAATTTCATTTAGCTTGTTTTTTCCTTGATAATATATTATAATATGTGTAGTACCATATTTCATGTCTTTGGTTTTTGGATCTAGTTAGTATACTCTATGGAAAAGGGTATGTGGATTCCATAATATTCCAGGTTTATGGAATCCAGATACCCTTTTCCCTGCAAATGTAGCTATAATCTCTCTCTCTTTTCATTGATAAAGATATGGAATTGCTTTTGAAACTCAACCCTGATTAGTGAAATGATAGTAATTGATTGTCATTTTATTCTATCTTTTAATTTTTAATACCTAACAAAAAAACACCAACAAATCCTGATTGAATCTTTGATACCACTTGTTACATCCCTAGTACCCAAAATGGATCCACTTGCATAAATTGAAAATAATATAACAGTGACAATAATGGTTGGGATACTTGCACACCTAATGGTTGGCAGCTAGCACTTACTAATTCAATTAAATGAAGGAATAAATTTCCATGAATAAAATATTGAAGTTGATTGTTATATTGATAAATGATAAGTTATGGTATATATAAGATAGGGAGGAAACTCATGTTTATAACAAGAAGGGTAATAGCTACAATATATTGTAACATTTCCCTCCTATGCATAAATTCCTTGCTATCCTCAATGTTATCACTAAAATTTCGTCCGCGCAGGGCGACAAGAACTCCACATCATCAACACAGAAAAACAGTCGTTCATGGCACAAGGATTAACTCCACAGCACAGCAAAAGGGTCAAAACTATGCAAAAAATGGCCAAAAAATTAAAAAGAGCGATGCACCCACTGGGCGCATGCACGCGCGCGCAACATCTTCGTATTTTGGGCGCATATGCGCGGCTGTGGGGTGAAAAACCCACGCGCCTGCCAAACGACGCATTTATGAAGCTGGTCGGTCTCCCAACCACTAATGGATCGACTCCCAAGTCGATTTGACATCAAATCCGAGCTCAATCTGCGTGGGGAGGCTGGTCAAAGACCTAATTGTGCCCTAAAGAGCCTCTTTTCACAT
>JZKD02S1534642.1:86090-150170 GCA_000966675.3 Picea glauca
TAACATCCATCTTTCAATAGAAATGTCGGCTACACCTGTGGACCTGCACACCTGCTACACTTCTCATCAATGAATTACTTCCTATCTTGTTGAATGCCAAGGTCACCATCCCACTTCTTGCATCTTGTTGAGAAAGTAGAGACATTGTAATATGGTAATGCCATATTACAATGTAATATGGTAATTCCATATTACAATGTAATATGGTAATGCCATATTACAATGTAATATGGTAATGCCATATTACAATGTAATATGGTAATGCCATATTACAATGTAATATGGCATTACCATATTACAATGTAATATGGTATACCATATTACAATGTAATATGGTATACCATATTACAATGTAATATGGTAATACCATATCTCATGTAATTTTTTTTTTTTTAAACTTAATACCATCATCGCAATATCGACGATAGTTCGTCAGAAAAAAAATGCATTTTGACCACCGTGGCAATAGAAACGAACTTTTGTCGCACGTTTCCACAGGTTTTTTTCGCACATACATCATCTTCATCGTAACTTTGGTCTTGATGAATCAATGTCATTGCTATTGCCACGGGTATTCGTCGCAAGTTGCCACAGTTTTTTGTCGCACATACAACATCTGGGTCATAAGTTTTTGACTTGTCATAAATTTCCGTTGCAATCACGACAGAATTTCATTGTAATTGCCATGGTTGTTCATTGTACTTGCGACGAGGTTCCGTCGTAATTGCAATGATACATAGGGTTAACCGAACTTGAAGGTGGTGACACATGGAGAGCTAATTTCATTGATGTTTCCACGCACACCTGGATCATCGATAGAGCGATGAAATTATTCTGATGAAAAAAAAAACTCAACTTTTGTGGAAATGGCAATGGATAAGTGTGACAATATCAACAAAAAACCGTCGCAAATTTGGTCATATGTACTAGTGTGCAGATCCTGAAGAAAAATTCATATACCAACTCAATGCGTGATCCCTCAAGGTAGTACTAAACTGAGCTCTCTTGACAAGTTCTTTGGTAACTTGCTTGATGCTCCATATATCTTCGCATAATAACCAGTGTTGATCATGATCCTCAGATCCATGTCCTCTAAAAATGGGTAAACTCATTTCATCTCCCATAGATCTTCCTTGTTTTCTCAACTGAGTATGTACTAAACTGCTTGTAACAATACTCTGATTGCTGTGATTACTCTGGTTACTCTAGTTACTTAATGTTGCTAAAACAACATGAGGAGTAATAGTGCATACTTCAACAATAGGCTTAGTTCCTGAAGTTTATGGTTCTCGTTGATGAAGTTCTTCAATATTTACTTCCTCTGCCCTTGCGGACTCTGAATACTCTTCCTCTATTAGATATGCTTCTTCACCATTGTAGAATCCCTTGTCTCTGTAGTTATTCTTAAATAGGTTTGCAATAGGAACCTCTATGAACGGTCTCCCACTACGTGTGAGTCTAGCCTCTATGTCACTGTCATTGTTTGAATTATTGAACATTAGCTTCATTGCATCTTCAAGATATTCTTCTCATGCAATAGCATCTTAATCCTCATCTTTAAAAAGTGTAGAAAATTTCCTCTAGGTCCCTTAAATAAATACCTCTATGATTGACTATATGATTCTACTCTATCAATAGCAAACTCAGTAATGTATCCTTCAATAGTTCTATCAAACTAGAGATCCACTACCCTAGACACAGCCTTATCGACTCTCTGGACTTTCTTTATCATCGTTGTTGTAAAAACCATAGGTTGTCTAGATCTGATCTCAAACTGAGTATCTGCTAATATGGCTAACCACTCGTATAACTCCTTATGAACTCCTCCAAAGAAAATCTTGTGTATGTCGGTAAAGATGTACCTTCCCAATCAATCTTTTGTACTAATTCTAGGATTCTTGCTTTGGGCTTTGACAAAGTCCTTTTCTTTCTTCTATCCACTTCTGAATCTTTGTCTTTGATGGAAACCAGCTTTACATTACCTCAAGAAGATCCCATCCCTAGCAACAAAACTATTTGTTGACATAGGGGAAGAACCAGGGTTCAACTCTTATAGCATTCCAAC
Source organism: Picea glauca (assembly GCA_000966675.3). Taxonomy (NCBI): domain Eukaryota; kingdom Viridiplantae; phylum Streptophyta; class Pinopsida; order Pinales; family Pinaceae; genus Picea; species Picea glauca. Next base: position 88,156 of record JZKD02S1534642.1, read on the forward strand.
AAACACTAACTATTGGCCCTTTTGGAAACACCTGCGAAGAAGATTCAGTCTCACCCGAAGTAGCAATAGGGGGTTGTAGGACGCAGGTGTCTACAACCAGAGGAAATGCAAGATGGTATCAGAACACAACACAATACAATCATAGATATGATTAACAATGTTATAATTAGATTCTCGAAGTTATATCTCAGATCTAACCCAAAAATACAGTGACACTATATCAGATGAAAAATAACACAACATCAACCACAAAGACAATAATATATATGTGGTTTACCCTATCCCTAGGGCTACGCCCATAGAACTGTGTTTATTTCTTTATTAGATGAAAACATACAGTTCTATCTACGCACTTAGATGCAGATCTTTCTCTCTTTCTCTCTTTATCTTCCCTCCCTACCCACCCAGCTACAAGGTTGATCTTTGCACCCAACTGAAGATCCAAAATACAGACTCAATATTTCTCTCAACAACCGTAATAGCAACAACAATGAACAATGACCAACAATTAACAACAAACAACAATTGCGCAACCCTCTCAACTCTCCTAGACCTTTATTTATACATTACATGTCTTCTTGAACAACATTATACCAAAGTCTAGGCGTGAAAACCCTAGATCCAAAACCCTAGGTCCACTTGACCCGCATTTTAAGGGCTTCACCAGCCTGTTCCTCCTTCTTTTCTACGAGGTGCTCCAAAGAACCTGTTGGTGTCTTCTTCCGCTTGTTGAGTTGTCCATAATATATCTTCTTCTATGATTTGTCTTCCTTGACCTTCTCTTCCAACTAAGAGCTTTTCCTTTACTTTTCTCCTTCTTTTATTCTTCTTTACCCACTTTGACCCTTCCTCAGTTTATGTGCCTTTCCCGTAGTTCACACTTCACCTCTCTTCCTTAATCTATGCTTCCTTACATAACCAAGGGCTAACATGTTCAATGGAAAAGAATCGTTATAAAAAATACCCTAGGAGGATGCGAACTAAAAAACATTCATGTTTTGTCAAAATCTTCGGATGCAAAAGGGGGTTGGTAAATCAAGTTCAATGCATTTTCTGTAGTTATAAGAAAATACAGTGAACCTAATTCTATGGAGTCGTGGATTAGACAGGCTCATAAATATTTGAAAGGAGTTTCGGTCATCTGGAAGGCTATTATCAAATCCTTCCCAGTTATCAGGGAAGGACTGACTTGGAAAATAGGAAATGGTCACCTGGTAATGTTGGGTGCATACCTCTGGATGGGTAGTGAAGGAAAACACCTGCTTTCATACTAGCTTACTCTACTTTTGAGAGCATCTAATGCTGGAGACATCAGTGATGATGAGAATGAAGACGTGGAAGTTGAAGAAGTTGTAGTAGAGGATGTTGCGGAAGACTATGAAGATGTTGATGAGGAGAAAAAGGTGAAGTGAAAGGACATGCAACACTGTGGTGTGATGAACTATGGGCTAACAGGAGAAGAAAAAGAAAACAAAATATTAAGAGCTAGGATAGAATGGTAGCCAAGATAAAGGCTAAATTCATACCCAAGGACATAAATTTGTTTAAGAGACTGCAAAACTTGAGGCATCAAGGAATGCTTGTGAAGGAGTACACAGAGGAGTTCTATAAGCTGAACATCAGGGATGGAAAAAGAGAGAGAGATGAGGAAAAAAATTCTAGATAAATGAACGGCTTGAGATATGGAATCCGAGAATAAATTAGCATGATGACAGTAAGGACAGTGGAGGACACTTATCACATTGCATTGAAATAAGAGGAGAAATTGGCCAAAAATAAGAGTCAACAAAACAAAGGTAAAAGTTTAAACAGAGGCAAAGGAATTCCCCATGACAAGGCACAAAAGCCCAAAGGAGACAAAGAAACCACATAGTCACTTTGAAAGAGGAAGAAGTTCCTGAGGAAGACAGATTCGTGGTAGAAACTCTTTTCATAGAGGAAGAGGAAGAGGAAGAGGAGAAGTGTTATGCATGTGGAAAGGTAGGACACATGTCTTAGGAATGTCCCGAGAGAAATAAGGAAGGAGGTGAAGCTCACATTTCAAAAGCACAACAGTGAGATGTAGAGGCTGAAGGCGCATAAGATGGGAGATATTTGATGATGAAGAATGTTCTCTTAAAACTAGAGCCAGAGGTTGAAAATCCAATCCATAAAAATAGTTTGTTCATGACATCTTGCAAGACTAAAGATAGGTTTTGCAAGGTGATAATTGACAATGGGATTACTAGTAACTTAGTATCCACAGAGATGGTGTAGAAGAGGCTTAGAAGAGCTTCAATATATTGAAGGAGAAGATAAAATAACAACCAATTCTGGTTTTTCCATATTTCAGGAAGACATTTCAGGTGAGATTTGATGTGAGTGGAGTTGCAATTGGAGTGGTCTTGAGCCAAGATATTAGGCTTGTTGCATAATTCAGTGAGAAGTTGAATGATACTAAGAGAAAGTACTCCACATATGATAAAGAGTTTTATGCCATAATTCAAGCCTTGAAGAAATGGAGGCACTATCTTGTTCCAAAAGAGTTTGTTTTGTATAGTGATAATCAGGCTTTACAATTCATAATTCGATAAGAGAAGTTAAACCAGATACATGCCAAGTGGAAAGATTTTATGAAAAAAATCACTTTTTTCATTAAACATGTTTCTGGTAATGCTAATAAGGTTGTTGATGCATTGAGCAGGAGATGTCTAATTCTGTAGGAATTTTAGGTGAAAAGCTTGGGGTTTGAAAACCTAAAGGAAAAAATTCAATAACGCTTTTTCACATTTTGAGATTATATTACAAATATATTAACAAAGGATAGGTCTATATATCATTGAATATTGTCAAATAGTAATAATAATAATAATAGTAATAACAATAATAATAATAATAATAATAATAATAATAATAATAATAATAATAATAATTATTATTATTATTATTATTATTATTATTGTTATTATTATTATTATTATTATTATTATTATTATTATTTGATAATAATAATCTAATTTTAAGGTCACAACAAAGATAGACACTAAATTGGTGTATGATACTCTATTATGGGACAAGGGACCCCCTCGATTTTACTACTAAAGTCTATGGAGGTGTACATACCCTACCCTTTTTTGGATTTGAGCTTGTAAAAATATGACAAAAAAATTTCTTTGATTTTTATGTATCTAACTCAATGATTATTGTTGGAACAATCTCTTGAAACTCTATCGGTTTATGAATTCCATCTCATCAACAATGATTATTGGTTTTGAATTTCTACTCATCAACATGGAATTTTCTTACGAGACTCATTTACACCCCACATTTACTCTAATCAATGGTCACCTCTTTATAGTATCTTAATTTCTCTTATTCTATCATTATTTATCACGCCATAATATCTTCTTAAATTTAGATGTAATAATAATTTTAATATTATCGTTATTGTGTAGAGTGACCTCTTCCAAAACACCCCAATGATTTAGCCAATACTTGACATCTTTATGGCAACACTACTTGAGTCACATGTAGTTTTTACTAGAGTTTGAAGCAACCTTGGGAAGTGATGCATGAGCATTGCCAGCAAAGCACGAGTAGAGGATAGTTGGACACACTAGCGTGCATTTTGAAGAATTTTAAATTTTGAAGAAGACGTATCACTTAAATCTTTTGAAAAGGGATTGTAATTAAAGAACATATTTAGTGTTGTAGAGCTCGATGATTTATTGAGGAAATCATAGAATGTATTTTCTTATAATGAAGTTGAGTGCAATACAGATTCGATGTGTTCGATCTTATCTATCTGTCACAAATATTTATTGTAATAAATTCTAGTAGTTGATAGCTTTTAATTCGATAGGATAGCTCTAGAGTAGTTTGAGGGAAGAGCTCGAAGAGCCCCTCTTGTATAAATCTTTGTATTATTTCCCAGTAGAGGTTGTTGATGGGTTGTTGATAGTTGCAGTAGATGTTGTTGAAATAGTTTATGAACACATGTATATTTCAATTGAATGAATATAGCAGTGGAACATTGTCCCAAATGTGTGGTGTTGTCATGTCTATCTAAATGAATGAATGGTAGAAATTTTGTTGATTTGAAATTATCTATTATTTTTTGTTCTTGTGTTTATGAATGCATTTACATGGTTGAATGTATGAATCTGTAAATATTTAGATAAGTTTCAATTGTTTCTCTTCTACGAGCAAGTGCAAGTCTGCATAGTGTCTGCAAGGAGTGCATTAATCGAGCCTATTTCGACTCATAAGATTAGAAGAGATAACGTGAACCTTATGTGTGAAATGAATGCATACCATCCACAAGGCGTGTGTGATAGAGTCCACTTTGATTCAAAAAGTTCAACAACGATAATTTGAGAGTGTGTGTAGGAGGAACCGTGCTCAGTTTCGTATTATTCAGAGGGAACAATAGGGCCTGGAAGAACTGTTGCAAAGAGTGCACAGTCACCTTCAAATTCAATATTGAAGGAAGTTCATCCACAAGGAGTGCGTTACAGAGTATTCTTACTCATAATCTTAGAGGGAGTAGCGGAAGTTGTCCACAAAAAGGATAAGTTGTAGACAAAGACTTGTTGCAAGGTGTGCATAGGCTGAAATGTTGTCTAACTATCAAAGAGAACATTGTAAGGAGGAAAACGTTCGAAGAAGAACAAAGTTCATGAGGAAGAGTGGATAAACATATTGAAAAGGAGGAGTCCTTTGAGGTTTCCCAGAACTAGAAAATCCATATCCATTCGAGAAGGATTGGGATCATTTTAGACCGTCAGATCTAGGAAACGTTGCACAAAGGCTAGTCGTCAAAATTCGGAGCATTTTGAAGTGTTGAGAAGCAAGGTCGTCAGAGTCTCAAAATCGCAAGGAGAATATTAACCATTGGCTACGAGGAGACATGTGGAAGAGGATTAGAGAATCTAAGATTTAGAGGTCCGAAGGAAGTGAGTGTGGAGTAGGTGTGAAATTTTGCAAAGTTGTGAAACCCAGAGTGCAACTGGACTGTCAAATCCAGGGAGACACGTGGGAGAGACCTGCGAATTCCAAGAAATGTGTTTCAGGAGTAAACAAAGAATGAGGTTTTAATATCGTCGAAGTGCGAAGTGGTGAAGGGATTGGCCCGAGGCTATATCACATGGTCATAGAGAAGAAAGAGTCTAGTGCAAAACTAGTACTCATAATTGGTGTTGCCAGGCATTGGAGAGCGGAGTTAGAGATAGTCTGAACTTACAGCTGACATCAAGGGGACCTGTGTGTGTACTAATTTTTCATGGTCCATTGAAGGCCCAAAGAATGAATTCAGTTCCATGAATTTGAAGATCCTATATCGGGAGGTCGCGCATCCGCGAGGGGAGAAAGGGAGGTGTGCGTCAAGTGGTATCAAAGCCTAAAAAAATTGAACTATGTGGGAAAAGGGGATGAATAAGTAGGATGATATCATCAAGTGATATCAGATACATCAACAAAATGCCTCCTAGGAGACGTGCGGAGACACCTGTAACAAATAGAGCTATGGAAAGGGAGATGAGATAACTGCGTGGAAGGATGGATTCCATGGAAATAATGCAAAGGATAGAACCTAATGTTGGAGACATCAGTGATGCCAAGAATGAAGAAGTGGAAGTTGAAGAAGTTGTATTAGAGGATGTTGCGGAAGACAATGAAGATGTTGATGAGGAGAAAAAGGTGAAGAAATACTTATACCTTGGAGAAGAATGGTAGGACACACATGTTGTTGCCAATCGAGGAGAAGAAAGTGAAGGAAGAAGCCAGTATGGGCATACTTCTCATGAGTGGGAAGGAAATCCTGAGTGAAGTTAAGAAGGAATAGGAGATGTGTTTTGTTGTAGTGAAGAAGCCAAAAGTTATCCTTACAAGTACTTCTATGGAGGATCTTCCTGAGGAAATTCATGAGCTATTGGAAAATAAAATTGACATAGTAGTGGATGAGTTGTCAAGCTCATTTCCACCTATCAGAAGTATCAACCATCACATTGACTTGATACCAGGAGAAAACCTTCAGAATAAATAAASATACATATTGACACCTCAAGAGAATCAGGAGGTAAAATGACAAGTTGAGGATTTGTTAGAAAAAGGTTTGGTCAGAKAAATCATGAGTTCATGTGCAGTACCAACTGTGATGAGTCTGAAGAATGATGGAGGATGGAGAATGTGTACAGACTCAAGGGRCATAAATAAGATCACCATTGGGTACAAATTTCCATGGCCAAGGATGAATGACTTACTGGATTGTTTAAATGGAGTGAACTATTTTTCAAACATAGATTTGAAAGGTGGATATCACCACATAAGGATGAGAGAAGGTGATGAGTGGAAAATAGCCTTCAAGACAAATGAGATATTGTATGAATGGATTGTTATGTGGTTTTCCTTAACACATTCCCCGAGTACTTTTATGAGGTTGATGAATGAATTGTTGAAAGATTTTATTGGTAATTTTGTGATTGTATATTTGGATCATATACTGGTATTCAGTAAAAAAGAAGAAGAGCATCTTAGGAACTTAGCATTAGTGATGAGGAGGTTGCAGAGGGAGAAGTTGTTGATAAACTTAAAGAAATCCTATTTCATGAAGAAATAGATCATTTATTTGGGTTTTGTGATCTCTTAAAATGAATTGAAGATGGATCCTGAAAAGGTGAAAGAAATCATAGAATGGATGTCACCAAGGAGTATATTTGATGTAAGAATATTCCATGGATTAGCAAGTTTCTAAAGAAAATTCATCATAAATTTCAGTGAGATCGGTGCACAGATGATGGGTACAGTAAATAAAATACACAAGTCTTTCAAATGGACAGAGGAGGCTGAGAAGAGCTTCAATATATTGAAGGAGAAGATAAAATAACAACCGATTCTAGTTTTTCTAGATTTCAGGAAGACATTTCAGGTGAGATTTGATGTGAGTGGAGTTGCAATTAGAGTGGTCTTGAACCAAGATAATAGTCTTGTTGCATAATTCAGTGAGAAGTTGAATGATATTGAGAGAAAGTACTTCGCATATGATAAAGAGTTTTATGCCATAATTCAAGCCTTGAAAAAATGGAGGCACTATCTCGTTCCAAAAGAGTTTGTTTTGTATAGCGATAATCAGGTTTTACAATTCATAGCTCGACAGGAGAAGTTAAACTAGATACATGCCAAGTGGAAAGATTTTATGCAAAATTACACTTTTTCCATTAAACATATTTCTCATAATGCTAACAAGGTTGTTTATGCATTGAGCAGGAGATGTCTAATTCTATAGGAATTTCAGGTGAAAACCTTGGGGTTTGAACACCTTAAGGAAATATGTCATGATGATCAAGATTTTAAGGAGGTATATGAAGCATGTGCAAATCCTGTGCTCAGAGACAGAAGCCAGTGGGATGAGTATCTGATTCAGGATAGATTATTGTTCCAAGGGTATTAGTTTTTCATACCAAAGTGTTCGATGAGGGAGAATTTGCTCAAGGAAAAACATAGTGGAAGTCTAGCTGGACATTTCAGCCACAACAAAATATTTGCACAATTGAATGGTTCATATTATTGGCTAGGTATGATGGAATACGTGAATAAGTTTGTGAACATATGTAATATTTTACAGTATGCAAAGGGAAAGAGACAAAATATTGGGTTGTATCAACCATTTCCTATTCCAGAGAGGCCTTGGGATGCAATAATCATTGATTTTGTGTTGGGATTACTAAGGAAAGAAAGAGGAAATGATTCCATATTTGTAGTAGTCGACATATTTTCAAATATGACACACTTTATCTCATGCCAAAAGACCAGTGATGCAATGCACGTTGCTAACTTGGTTTTCAAGGAAGTTGCAAGACTTCATGGATTGCCCAGGAGTATTGTTTCAGACAGGGATACCAAATTTGTTGGTATTTTCTAGAGAACATTGTGGAAGCAGTTGGGAATAGAATTGTCCTTTAGTTTTTCATATCACCCTCAAATAGATGGATAGACCGAGGTGGTGAACCGAAATTTAGGAGTGTTAGCACTGAAATTCACCTTTGGATTGCGGCAGAATTAAGTCCGATACCTATTAGAATTTTGTGTCGCAATGAATGGATTTAATGGTGGTCTAATGGATGAAGATTGAGAATTATATCTCTTTAACTCAAAAAAATGGGTTGGAAAGCACCAACATGTGAGGTATTGATCTAACTTTAGTTAGTAGGTTGGGTATAATGGTGAATAGGGGGGAGAGCTTGAGGAGAGTGAAGAGATATGTTGTGGACATCAGGTCTTTTAGCAACCTAAGGAGGAAATTTTTTGAATGCAATATCCTCTTGAATTCTCAATTTCAGGACACCGAAAATGCTATAACAACACTACAATCAAACATACATTACAATATAGTAACAACAACCCGACTGGATCATCCATGCCCACGATCTCAGTATCAGAGGGAAAAGGGGACACAAGAAGCAAATTAAAATTGGTGGCTATGTTACTATGATCAAACATACATCACAAAAACATAACTACCCTCGACTGGATCACCCATGCCTGAGTGTTTTAACACAGTTGTTTACAGAGTTATGAAAAGAGGCTGACTTACATTAAACAAGAAGTCTCCAATGCATACACATAACAAGAGAATTGGAGTGTTCATTAAAACTTTACAAATCGGGAGCCTCGCTCAACCATCGACCTTAACAAAATATCAAAATTGATTATTTATACTCAAAGAAACTTGCTCCCTACAAAAATGTGCTCTGGTCATTACATTCAATTCTTGGCATCTTCGTCTTCTTCTTCCTAACTACACTTACATTCTTGTGTCAAACACAAATTTGAGACAGTATGGGCTTGCAGGAAAATACATCTATAGAGGAGCTCTAGGTTGTCAGTCTATTTCCACGACCATTCTTCCATGATTTCCATTAATGGGGTGATACGCGGTTTCAACCACCACCACCCATTTTCATTAACTACTTTCATCAAGATCAAGAAGAGACCTAACACTCATGAATGTTCTAGGAGATGCACATGACTTCTTCAAAATGATCTCGGTGCCTCAAACCATGCTACTTCTCTTCTGCACTCAACAGACACTCTCGGATTTTTGGTGTGGCTCCTCTCCATCGTTCCAATCTTGCATGTTACCTTGGGCCACGACCTAGAGATTTCGTTCAAATGCATTGTCAAGACTTCACCTTTTGAGAGTTTTCACTTCAACTTGTCTTCAACGTCACGATGCCCGAAATCGTGAAATGACATTTGAGATCGACGATTATTTTTTCTTTAAAATGGACGGCCACGATCAGCTCCCTAATCGACTTTAGCTTCCCACTGTTTAAATGGGAAATTTTATTTCTCTTGACCCCACCTTCCATATGACCCTGAGCTGTGACTGTTGGCTTAATTCTTAGGTGCATTTCAATTTCTCATTTCGTGTACTCATATTGCTTTACATGCTCATACCTCCGAGTCATGAAATTGAGATCCCTTAGATCGGGTGCCACACGTCCCCTTTGATCGAACGACCTAAATCACATCATCATTTTGGGACCTCATACCATCGACACTTCTCACCTCGACCCTCCCAGGAAGACTTTCTCCTTGCCTCGGATCTTGTGCCATGTTCCCTTCTGAAACAGACGGCCTAGATCATTTTACGACCTCGTGTTTCACAAGTTTTCATGACTCGGCCCTTTGATCACCCCATCTTGCGAGTCAGTAAAATGCTAATCTCATGCCACGTGTTCTTCACAAGTTCAATGACTAGGATGACATCGCGATTTCACAACTCTGCCTAATGCTATTCTTCGTGAAACTGTATGGTCCCGATCATCCAATGGTTTTCGATGTGATTTATCTGATGGATCCCCTACGTTGAAATTGATCTTTATCGCTTGCTTGATTTGAATCCACATTTGATCGCTTTAAGTGTTGTGTAATTAGATTCAGCCAACAGTCTGGCTAAACCTTGACCTTTGATCAATTTGGTGGGCTTTATTTCTACATCAAATTCAAGGATTTTGGAAATCCATCGGCTCCTCCTCCCATATATGTCTGGATGAATGATAATTTCCTTAATGACAACTAAAGGGACATATGCGATGACTTTTGATTGCAGGACATAGACTTTGAAAGCTTTGAGAGATTTAACCAAAGAGTAGGCCTTCTTCTCCATGATGTCATATTTCACCTTAGAATCTCTCAATGCTCGACTGAAAAAAGAAATGGGTTTCTCCAACCCTTCACCATTTTTTTGCAACAGAACAGTCGCTACAGTGTCAAACGAAGAAAATGAAAAAATGAGGAAATCCTTTGAGTAATCGGGATTGATAAACACATGTGCTTTAGTCAAGGCCTTCATTATCTGATCAAAGGAATTTCAAGACTTGGCAGTCCATTTGACTTCATTTCCTTTCCTCAACATGGTTGTTATAAGCTTTACCATCTCAACAAAGTTGGAAACAAACCTCCTCAGAAAATTAATTTTTCCCAAGAAAGACTAGACTTCTTTCCTAGATCTCGGGAGTGATAAGGTTTGGATTGCTTCAACTCTACTGGGGTCAATCCTGAATCCCTTATCTGATACTACATGGCCCAACGATTTTCCCTCCTTCATGGAAAACAAAGACTTCTTGGGATTTAAGGAGAGATCAAATTTCCTTCACTTCAGGAAAAGCCTTTTCAAATGCTCACAGTTCTCTCTATCTGATCTGGAGAAGATTGTAATGTCATCTAGATAGATGACCACAAACTTTTCCTTTTCTCCAATGAAAGCGATATCCATGGCTCTATGAAAGCTCACCCCTGCGTTCATTAAACCAAAAGGCATTTTGGCATACATGAATGTACCCCAAGGAGTGGTGAAGGCTGTTTTTTCTCTCTCCTCAGGTAGGACCAAGATATGATTGTATCCTGAGAAGTACTCAATCATGGATAGCCTTGATGCGCTCGTTCCCCTTTGTAATATGTGTTCCATTTTCGACAAGGGATAATTGTCTTTCTTTGAGCTCTTTTTCAGGTTCCTGAAATCAACACAAAGTCTGATTTCCCCATTATTCTTTCTCATCGGGACTAGGTTGGCCACCCACTCTGAATATCTCAATGGCACGATGATCTGGGCATCCATCAACTTCCTTACCTCTCTATCCATGATAGGTAGCAGCATAGGATTAATTTGTCTCAATTTCTTCCTAAATGGTTTGGCATCCTCCTTCAACATGATCTTATGCTCGATGAAGCCTGTGTCATATGTTCTAAGGTCTTCATACATCCATGCGAACACATTGGTGAATTCCTTTAATAGCTCATCATACCTGGCCCTCTGATTCCTTGACATCTTGACGAATTTCGAATCCTCTTCTGTGCCAATGTTGCATTCGGCTATGTCAACATCATCAATCATCTTCTGAGCTTTCACTGCCACATCATTACTACCAAATATCCTTTCCAAAGGGACTAGTCCCTTCAGAATGTGATTTCTCAGTAACTACAAAATATGATGATTAGCGATTTTCTTTAAAAATACATCAGCATGTGGGTTACTTTGAGAATCAGGATCATGGTCTATGTGTAATGCAGAAAATTCATCAACAACCTCGAAGAACTTCTTGATATCAAGATCATCCTCAAAAACATTCCAATGCTTGAGATTGTCAAGTATATAGGGTCTATATTTTACTTCTATATAATACTTGAGCTTGGCCAGTAGAGGGGATCTGAAATCACTTGCTGAAACAACCAAAGAATCAACCACTGTATTCTCCTCTCTCAGAATGAATGAAATGTTGAAAGCCAAGAAAAAACTGTCAATAAAATCCCACACTTCATTCCTATAAGATCTGAGCCTTGGATGCTTGGCTTGGTACAACTTTCTAACCTTATTTACAACCAGCTCAACATCCCCAATCAAAAATATCTCTTTGATTCCCATGTCTTTTGCAGCCCTCAAACCCAACACAACAGCTTCATACTCTGCTACATTATTGGTAGCTTCAAACTCTAGCTTGTAGGACAAAGTTAAGGTCTCTTGGGATGGTGAGATGAAAACCACTCCAGCACCAGCAGTCTCCCTGGAAAAGGCTCCATCAAAGAACATTTTCCAAATAGGTCCAATGGAAGGGGAAGCTTAAGGAGAAGCGATGGGATGCTTTCTGAGTTTAAGAGGGGGCTCAAGAGCGTCAGTGAGCTATAATAAAATGGATCCCAAATCGATTTCAAGCATGAAGATAGGATGGTTGATGGGGTTTGTTTCATCACTAATGATATAGGCCAATTGAGCTTCTCTGTACAGTCTTCTATGCTCCCCCCACAAACACAAGAATAGTGGCATGTGTGAGGTCCATTTGCAAGGTTCCCCCAAGTGTCTGTATCCATGATATTGACAACAATATGCCAAACTTGGGGGGACTATCATCTACCACAATGCCCATGACCACACTTTTCATGGGAAGCCGAAACAAGGTCATGACCAGATCTTTGATGACCCAAAGACATTGCACTTTCCTATAATCAAAAGAATACAAATCATGATATGCCTTTATTATTTCTATTCCTAGTTCTTCCATGACAGTTTTGGGCATGAGATTATGGGATTCCTATGAATCCATCAGACAGTTATGCAACACCTTGTCATGTATGTTCAATGAGGTATAGAAGGGAGGGGATGAATCATCACTGTCTTCTACCATAGGACCTAGGATGACTATTGTCTTTTCATCTTGCAAATTGATTGAGTTGGAGGGATGAAATGATGACTCGGATTGCAATAGCTTGGATAGTCTCCTTTTGAAATATTCATGCTTGACCAACTCGGAGAGGGGTACATGGATCCTAATTTTCTGAATTTCATGCTCAAAATGAAAAGGGGATGTGATATTTGGAATTTCTTTTACGTCTGGAACAGGGGTTTTGACCACTGGAGAGGGGGTTAACACTTTCTTACCTTTGTTTTTGTCTACTACATATTTAGCAAGATTCTCTACTTCGATAGGACACTCCAGAACATCAACTGTTCATTCTTTCTTATTGGATCCGAGATTATATCTATTTTGGCTTCCACTAGCTTTGTCTACCTTGCTAAACTCGTTTAGTTGAATGTCCTTGAGAGACTCCTTGTATGTTGATTTATTCAAATGAGGGAAAGAGGAGGTGTTTCCGAGACAGTGGATTTATGGGTCAAGGCCTTCCTGCTCTCCTTCCTCATCAACAAGGTTGTTTTGGAGAGGAGTTTGAATTTTCTTATCATCCCTATCTCTGCTTCTGGGCTCTCTCGGGTTATTTGAGGGGTGTTATTGGGTCTACTGAAGTTTCCTCTGTTATCAGTGTTTTGGGAAGCTTTATAACCCTACCTCCCTTAGAATTTCATCTTCTCCATTTCTGTAGTCAAGGACTTCACCATCTTGGTTAATTCATCTACTTGAGGGTGAGATGCAAAAGTAGTAGAGGTTCAAGCCTCAGATATTCCTTTTGAACCACACCTGTCTCTTTCGAATTTGTTCCTTAGTCTGTCAACTACTAACACATTGGATTCTACCTCTGGGGATGCATCTTGCATATGATCTAGGGAAGTAGCTCTTCTTTCTCTCAACATGATCAAAATCTGGACCACGGGTCAAAATTTAGCCCAAAAATCAACTTTCTCGGAATTGCCTCAAAACAAACAAGAGTGTAGCCCTCGTCATCACGAACCCAATGCAACTCATTTGGGTTCAAATAGATGTTGGGAGTGAGAGATATAGCGATCTGTTCGAATCATCATACAGGTAAAAAAAAAAGGGACGATGACTGTGCAGTCCATACAGTCTGTACGGATGCTGACGTGGCATGACCGTACACTGACGTGGCAGAGGTCGTACATCCAAGTGGCAGTTGGTGATGTGGCATTCCATTATTGGCATATGTGGTCAAATCATGTTTCGACATGTTGCATTTATTGGGAAAATTGTGTGGTGCCATGTGGCCCAGTCATAGGCTGCCACATGGAATAGTTGTATTGGTTGATTGTTCAAAATTTTATGGAGTCCACCGGACTCGAACCCTGGACCTCCACCATCGAGCGCTTTGGCAATGGTCGCCCAACTGGCCCACCATTCTATGCTCCTTTTCATATATATGGGATTCTATTTATTTCAATTTGATTTATTGTATGGTTGGTGCGGGGGTCCAGGCTGGGGCTAAGCCCCAGCCCCCGATCGCACAACCTTTAATCATATGACCCTATACGAGCGCTCACGAATTTTGAATTCGAATTTTTCAATTGGAGTTCAGCCCATGGTTTCGGGTGCACAACATATGACCATAATATTTGTGCGCAGGAGTTGAATTGGGTTTAAAAACAAAATGGTTACACCATATACTGCCACTTGTCATTGTTTTATTTGCCTTGTAAATGGAGCCCCCTTTTACTATAGCGCGTGGTCACATGGTCACCTTCTGACCGTGGTCTTGGCAGTTAGGGGCTAGAGGCACCCTAACCTTCCTACAGTTTGGATGGTTTTGTAGTTGTGCGTGTGTGCTGGGTTTAAGCATGTGTTTTGGAGTGTGTTCTTGGTTCAACGTACCAGAGGTGTGTTTTGGCGAACCAAAGACAACAAGCTTGAAGGAAGAGAATGGCAGGAGGCCTATCTTCTTCATTTTTTGGCCGAATGAGGTGCCGTAAAATCCCAGCTAGGGGTTTTTGGATGTTTTGAATCCATTGGCACTGTTTTCACAACCATTTGAAGACTTATTTTGTAGGTTTTTAACCATTGAAGTTTCATGAAGTTCCAGAGATCTATAAGCCCTCATTGATTGAGGTCATGTTTTGGTGAGTCCAAGTTTGTTTTCTGTGACTGAATAGTCACTTTTCACTAATTATTATGCTTTGAACACATTGGGACAGGTTTCATAGGCTTTTGAGGACTTTTACAGGTGTTTTTACCAAAGATAATCTCAGTGAAGCTTATGGCCACATGTAGAAGAGGTCATGCCCGGATGAGCCATGATCCCTTTTCAGAGTTTTATTAGTCATTTTCGGGGTTTTTATGTATTATGATCCCAATGGTACAGTCAAAATTTCCATTGGAGTTGAGCATCATCTTGTAAAATAATATTTGACAAATTAATCCCAGAGAGCCAAGTCCATTGATGGAGGCTCAAGGAGATGTAGCCTGGAGAGGGGTGAACTCCTTTATCATGTTGTTATTGTTGTGAGTGTTTGATGGTTATTATTTGCTGTTGTATTTATGTAAACAACATATTTAATCTTGAAAAGACCTCACACATAACCATTTAAAAGAAGATGCATAAACTTAGCACATAATCTATCTTACATATTTTAAATACATGAAGGAAGGTCCTGTAAAGTTTATTTTTAATGAAGTAGAGGGTGCTTGCATAGCATAAGAAGTCAGCCTTCTTTTTTCAGATCAGGTGGTATCAGAGCATAGTTTGTTTTGCTCATGTATTTTCCATTGATAGATTGAGATTTAGTTATTGGTTTTTGTGCAAGTTTTGTGTTGAAGTTTGATATCTTGCAAGGATGGAGGAAGCTTCAAACATTGGCAGTTCTCATACATCTTCATTATATAAGTTCTTTGACAAAGAGATGTTGAAGGAAATTCTAACCATGAGAGATTTGATGAAAGATATGTGTGAAGATAGAAAGGAAAGCATTGCCCTTGAAGAGCAGTTGATGGCCATGAAGAAGGAGAAAGACCGGCTTCTTGAAAAGTTGCATGAGATGGAGACTCAACTCCATGAGGCAAAGGAAACCATTACCAAGTACATGCATGAACATAAGGTATGTAATGTTAGTTTATCTTCTAATTCCTCTCAAGATGAATGTTTTGGTGTTTTTGAAAATCACACAAGAGGAATAGGGTCCAAGTTATTGTTAAAAATGGGCTATGAAGGTAGAGGTTTAGGCAAGCATGCACAAGGCATTGTTGAGCCTATTGTTATTGAAGAGAGACCTAAGTATTGTGGTCTTGGATATGAACAAAGAGATGGAGAAAATTACAAAGTTGAGGAGACAAGGGAAAAAGTTCCAAGAACAAATTTTGTTTCAAGTTCACCTCCTCAAGAAGGCTATAAAGGTGAAAGTTCAAGAACTTTTGTTGAAAGTTCAACCTCTCCAGCATGCAAAGTATGTGTTCAAGATGAATGCAAATGTGTGAAATGAAAGAGTTGTGACAACAATGAGGACAATAACACT
This sequence comes from Picea glauca, assembly GCA_000966675.3. Taxonomy (NCBI): domain Eukaryota; kingdom Viridiplantae; phylum Streptophyta; class Pinopsida; order Pinales; family Pinaceae; genus Picea; species Picea glauca. The sequence goes on from JZKD02S1534642.1 coordinate 104,321, forward strand.
ATTGTTGGTCTTCAAATGAGACCTTGTAACTCTTCAGATTCACCTCCTCAAAGAGGCAATAAAGGTGAATGTTCAAGGTATAATTCTGCTTATCATTCAGTTGCTTTTGATTATGTTAAACATGATAAATTTGTATGTAAAAATGGAAGAAAGAATCCATGTACATATTGTGGTTTATATAACCATCATGTTTCAAAATGTTGTAAAAGATTGGCCACTTTCAGGACACTTTACAAGCAAAGACAATGTGAAAAGAGGATGCAAAATATTTGCACTCATTGTCAGAAGAGGGGTCATCTCATTGACCAATGTTGGACATTGCATCCAACTATTCGTCCACAACACAAGAAGCAGTTGGATAAAGAGGTTGGCAAGAATGGAAGAGGAGATTCCATCATCGATGTGAGTCAAAATGATTCACAAGAGGACGATTTTCAGTAGAAAAAGTCACCGTTGAGTTGGCTTGGTAAGAAATGGTTGGATTTTTTGAGCAAGTAAGTCTTGCATTTTTCTGTTGTAAATGCACTTTTCAGCCTTATGTGTGCATTTATGTTGAGATTATGACAATTTGCAGAAGTTTATCATAACTTGTATGATGCAAGTTGCATGTGAATGCAATTCATGTGAAGGCATTCTTGTTTGTTGCACAACTTTGCCAGGAAGATGTAAAACATGGATATGATGTTCACTTGTTATAGCAATATATCATTTTCATATTCAGCTCTTATGTACCCACATGTTACGGGGTTTATGTACTTATGTTTGTACTAGAAGGAGAGTTGAAGAGTCATGCACATACATTTGTTTTTATGTATGTGTAAGTAGTGAACTTGGTGATGGTTCATCATGAATGATTCATGATTGTAACATGATTGTGTATCATGTTTGTCGACTTGTCATTGGAAAGGTTGATATGTGTCAAATGAGTTTCGACTTGTGTCGATGTTTTCTTGATGACTATGTTGTGTCGATCATGCTTTTCGACTTATGTTTAGTCGATGATGTTTGTTAACTTGTAAGTTGATTTTGAGTACACCGAGATGCATGAAAACACCATGTGCTTTGATGAAGTATAGGATGTGATAGTTCGCTTGAAGAGAAAAAATACTTTGTTGACATCATTTTTCAGTCTTGTATAATTTGTTTTCAAGATTGATGGTTTTCTTGGCTTGTGACAAGATGTCGCAGGAAAGATTTTGCAGCCATTGGAGAGTTGATTGTTTTGACGCCAAAGAGTTCACAAGAGGGACTTGATTCTCAGTGGGAAGGTTGGAAGTCTTCCAAGAACAAAGGGAACAATGGGTTAGCAGCAGCCAGAGAACAGTGGTTGAGGGACATAGTCAATTGCAGTGCAAGGCATGTCAAGATATTTAGGCGATTGTTGAAAAAACTTTTAAAGTAGAATCAGTTGATAGAACTTGAAAGCAGAGGAGTAATGAAGCTCAAATAGATAATCATAAGATTTTGTGGGTCCAAAAGCCTTTCAGTGGGAAGGCGTGATCAAAATCTGGACCAGGGGTCAAAATTTAGCCCAAAAATCAACATTCTCGGAATTGCCTCAAAATGAACGAGAGCATAGCCCTCATCATCACGAACCCAACAAAACTCGTTTGGGTTCAAACAGACATTGGGAGTGAGAGATATAGCGATCTGTTCGAATCGTCAAACAGGTAAAAAAAAAAGGGACGTTGACTGTGCAGTTCGTACAGTCTGTACAGATGCTAACGTGGCATGACTGTACGCTGACGTGGTAGAGGTCGTACGTCCAAGTGGTAGTTGGTGACATGGCATTGCGTTATTGGCATATGTGGTCGAATCATGTTTCGACACGTTGCATTTATTGGGAAAATGGTGTGGTGCCATGTGGCCCAGTCATGGCTTCCATGTGGCACCATTGTATTTGTTGATTGTTCAACATTTTATGGAGTCCACCGCACTCGAACCCTGGACCTACACCATTGAGCGCTTTGGCAATGGCCGCCCGACCGACGTCCCATTCTATGTTCCTTGTCATATATCTGGGATTATATTTATTTCAATTTGATTTATTGTATGGTTGGTGCGGGGGTCCGGGCTGGGGCTAAGCCCCAGCCCCTGGTCGTACAACCTTTAATCATATGACCCTACGTGAGCGCTCGCGAATTTTGAATTTGAATTTTTCAATTGGAGTTCATCCCATGGTTTCGGGCGCCAAAACATATGACCATAATGTTTGTGTGCAGGAGTTGAATTGGGTTTAAAAAAAAATGGTTACACCATATACCGCCACTTGTCATTGTTTTATTTTCCTTGTAAACGGAGCCCCCTTTTATTATAGCGCGTGGTCACATGGTGACCTTGTGACCGTGGTCTTGGCGGTTAGGGGCTGGAGGTGCCCTAACCGTCCTACAGTTTGGACAGTTTTGTGGTTGCGCGCATGTTCTGGGTTTAAGCACGTGTTTTGGAGCGTGTTCTTGGTTCAACGTACCAGAGGTGCGTTTTGGCGAACCAGAGACAACAAGCTTGAAGGAAGAGAATGGAAGGAGGCCTATCTTCTTCATTTTTTGGCCGAATGAGGTGTTGTAAAAGCCTAGCTAGGGGTTTTTGGATGTTCTGAATCCATTGGAACAATTTTCATAACCATTTGAAGACTTCTTTTGTAGGATTTTAACCATTGAAGTTTCAGGAAGCTCTAGGGAGCTAGAAGCCCTCATTGATTGAGGTCATGTTTTGGTGAGTCCAAGTTTGTTTTCTGTGACTGAATAGTCATTTTTGGATAATTGTTATGCTCTGAACACATTGGGACAAGTTTCATAGGCTTTTGAGGACTTTTATAGGTGTTTTTTCCAAAGAGAAGCTCAGTGAAGCTTATGGCCACATGTAGAAGAGGTCATGCCCGGATGAGCCATGATCCATTTTTAGAGATTTATTAGTCATTTTTGGGGTTTTTATGTATTCTGATCCCAATGGTATAGTCAAAATTTCCATTGGAGTTGAGCAGCATCTTGTAAAATAATCTTTGACAAATTAATCCTAGAGAGCCAAGTCCATTGATGGAGGCTCAAGGAGATGTAGCCCGGAGAGGGGTGAACTCCTTTATCATGTTGTTATTGTTGTGAGTGTTTGTTGGTTATTATTTTTTTTTGTATTTATGTAAACAACACATTTAATCTTGCAAAGACCTCACACATAACCATTTAAAAGAAGATTCATAAACTTAGCACATAATCTATCTTGCATATTTTAAATACATGAAGGAAGGTCCTATAAAGTTTATTTTTAATGAAGTAGAGGGTGCTTGCATAGCATAACAAGTCATCCTTCTATTTTCATATCACAACATGAGGCATAAATTAGAGTCAAAAGCACTAGAATAAGCGATTTTGGTAGAGGCTTCTTTAGGCTTGATCTCAACCGGGATCTTATTGTACATTTTATTGAATCTTTTGGAGAAGTCGGAGACAGATTCTCCCTCTTTTCTTTTCAGTGAACCAAACTTGGTGATATAATGCATAAATTATTTTTTATCCCCCCATTGCCTCAGGAAAACATCATCTAGGGCCTCAATCCTAGTAATGGATCCAAGGGTCAACCCTCTTAACCATTTCCTAGCCTCACCATCAAGACTCTGGACAAAGATTCTCATCCATACTTCCTCATTTTTAATATTCAGATTGTCTACATAACTGTAGAAAGTTGGGAGGTTCTCTTCAGTAGTGATGTCTTTCTCTCCATTGAATTTGGGAATATACTTTAGGTAATCTCCAACAAGGAGATCATTCATGGGATGAGGTAAGAATTAAGGGGAATATCTTGCAGCTACTATGGCATCCATTTTGTTTCTAGGGGGATTAACACCCTCCATCGGAATATGAGGTGGAGGAGAACTAGGAGGGGAAGGCATTCGAATAGGGGAGGCTGGAAATAAGATTCCAGGAAGAAAGGGAAACAATAGAGGATTTGAAGAAAAGGATACAAGGCTTGAGGGAAAAGAATTTTCCCTTTCTACAAAATCATTAACTATAACAAGAGGAGGAGTAGTAAAACCTCAATTAGGAAAATATTTCGAGGTCTAGACCAAGGTGAAACTTCAAGGGAGAGAGGAGTGACAAATATTCTCCCTCCAATCCCAGACCAGAGGGGAAAACTCAACAGGGACACTCCCAAACTTTAAACTTCGGGAAACTCCAACAGACAGTACAATAGAAAATCAAGAAGCATATATTGGAGTTTCTATAGTAGGATAGTGAAAATCATCAGAAATACCTGGTTCAGCAATAAAAGTATCTTCTCAAAGGGCCTTTCCCTTTCTGACAATTTTCTCTGGGTCAACTTCGGGTGTTGATAAAGGCAGCTGTGGAGTAGACCATGTATGTCTTCTTCTGTAAGCCACAACTGAAATAGTGGAGTCTCCAGTGGATTCGCCTCAGTGGAGTCACCAGGTTCTTAGTTGAAATCTTTGATGTACCAAGTTCTGATGCACCTTCAGAACTAGTAATCTTTGTCATTCAATCCCAAGGAAAATCTTCAATTTCATCCCCAACAACGGTGCCATAAATGTTAGCACCAGAAGTCACCTCTAGATTGTTGTAGAAGTAACCCCAATACCCATCATAATTTTATGTCACAATGAATAGATTTAATGGTGTTCTAATGGACGCAAACTCAGAATTATATCGCTTTAACTCATAAAATTGGGTTGGGAAGCACCAACATTTGAGGTCTTGATCTAACTTCAGTCAATATATTGGGTATACTGGTGAGTAGGGGGAAGATCTTGAGGAGAGTGAAGAGATATGTTGTGTACATTAGGTCTTCCAGTAGCCTAAGGAGGAAAAGTTTAGAATGAAAGATCCTCTTGAATTCTCAATTTTAGGACACCGAAAATGCTATAACAACACTACAATAAAAAATATATTACAATACAGTCACAACAACCCAACTGCATCATCCATGCCTGAGCTCTCAGTATTAGAGGGAAAAGGTGACACAAGAAGCTGATTAAAATTGGTGGCTATGTTACTGTGATCAAACATACATCATAAAAACGTAACTACCCTCTATTGGATCACCCATGCTAGAGTGTTTTAACATAGTTGTTTACAGAGTTATGAAAAGAGGCTGACTTACACTAAACAATAATTCTCCAATGCATACACATAACCAGAGAACCAGAGTGTTCATTAAAAATTTACAAATCAGGAGCCTCACTCAACCATCGACCTTAACAAAATATCAAAACTAAGTATTTATACTAAAAGAAACTTTCTCCCTACAGAAATTCACTCCAGTCATTACATTCAATTCTTGGAGTCTTTCTCTCCTTCTACATGATTGCACTTGCATTCTTCTGTCAAATGAAAATTTAAGACAATATGGGCTTGTAGGAAAATAAATCTACAGAGGAGCTCTAGGTTGTCAGTCTTCCGCCACGACCATTCTTCCATGCTTTCCATTAATGGGGTGATACGAGGTTTCAACCACCACCCCCCCATTTTCATTAACTACTTTCATCAGGATCAGGTTGAGCCCTGACACTCATGAATTTGCTAGGCGATGCCCATGACTTATTCAAAATGATCTCGGTGCCTCAAACCATGCTACTTCTCTTCTGCACTCAACACTGACACTCTCATATTTTTGTCGTGGCTCCTCTCCATCTCTCCAATATTGCATGTGACCTTGGGCCATGACATGGAGCATTCATTCAAAGGCAATGTCGGTACTTCTCCTTTTAGGAGTTTTCACTTCAACTTGTCTTCAACATGGCGATTGATGCAGGAGCATCGACTACTCAACAAGTGAGACAACGTGGAGCGGAAGACAACTGGACAACGCCAACACAATTTTTGAAACACCTTGATATTTGTTGCGCCAAACATTAATGTGTGAAATTAATGAAGTGCACTTGTACATTATAATGGACCTTGAGCGGATAGCTCTCATCCTTAGTTAGATGAGGAATTTAATAGATTTAATGTAAAGTAGATAGAACATTTAATTGTAGATTTGATATCTTTAGAGCTCGAGAGGGAAACGAGATATAGACACCCTCCTTTGTACATTGTATTATGATGAAGCAGAAGAGAAGAGCCACAGAGAAGTGTATGAATAACTTCCATGTACAGATATTGAATTAATAGAAGAAAGCTTTGATTCAATTCCATGGTTGTGTTATTCTCTGTGTATTGTTGATATTATGCTCATGAATGTTTGCTTCTTGTCATACATTTTCTTTGATATGATGTGTATGTGATTTCATGGTTAATCTGAAGTCTGTGAGAACAAGGAGTTAGTTTCAATTGCTTCTCTATCTTGAACCAGAGAATTCCTGCAAGGAGCGCAGTTGAATTTGTCCGCAAGGAGTGCGTGACTGTAGGGTTCAAGTTGGGATAACATTTTTTCTAAGTTCTCAAAAGTGAAGATTTAGCACCAGAGCCGTGCAAGGTGTGCGCAGGCTAGACGAAGACTCAGAGTTGTGATTCTGAGGAAAGAAATTGAAGGAATTTTGCTGCAGGAGTGCGCAGGATTGAAGACTTCAACACTTAGCGTGTTTGAATATTTGCCGCAAGGAGTGCGTGCAAGAGCTTCTTTCTGAGGGAATAAAAGTCATGAAGCTCAGGAGGGATAGAACTTCAAGGTTTTTGAAGGGCAGCAGAGAGGATTTGCACGAGCAGGTTGAGAAGAAGCGTCGTAGCGTGTCGAACAAGTCTCAGGGAGAGACATCTCTTGTTCGTGGATTGTGCAGGAGAAGAGTGGACAATCAGTATTCTTCGGGGATAATCCGCGAGTTCCGTGGATCATTGGATCACTTGGGTTTGAAGGAGGCTATAGTGCAGGTGCGGAGAAAGTTCCAAATCTCGGAAAAACAGGAGCCATCGGTCGGGATTACGAGGGACGTAGGTTCTACTCGTAGATCGGTTATCGGGCCATCGGGAGAAAAGAGCGGAAAATTAGGCAGCAGGAGTCGCGATACAACGAGACGCGAAGTCCCAATTATTGTGTGGATAGTGTGGGCCACAACAGGGTGATGTGGCAGGTGACGCGGGATATCAGCGTTTCGGCATCTCGGGCATCTGAAGCCGACGGGAAGGTTGATTGACTCCGTGAGTAGCGAAATCGCGACAAGAGAATAATCGGCTTCTCGGAACATCAGAACTCAGAAGTTGGAGGACTGAGTGCTGGAAGTCGCGAGCCGCAAAGTCGCGATAGTGCGAGGATGCGATAAAGTGGAAGTCCCGACGAAGCAAGAGAAGATCGGAACATCGTATCTCGGGAATCTGAGGGTTTAGTGCTCCACTGTTGGACTCGTGAAACCGCGAAGTCCTGAGCCTCCGAAGGAAGAAGTGAGGGTCGTGCAAGGTAAAACCTGTGGGGTGCAGACTTCTCGATAGGGAAGTTGAAGAGCCATTGATTTCTTCGGGCTGAGGGGAAGAGAAGGTCCTAGAAGAGGCGATCGTGGTCTGAGGAGTGAGTGTGGTTGGCGTCAGAGTGGTATCAGAGTGGGATTAACTCGAGATTCATCATGCCGCCAAGGAGAGAAACACAATCACCATATCCCGAAGACAGGGAGGTGAGGAGAAGAGGTAGGCCGGCAGGAAATCCAGAAATGGAGCGGCAGATGCGAGATCTCCGAGCAAGGCTTAAGGAGATGGAAACAACTCAAAGACGCGGAGTTGGTGCGGGGGATCTTAGTGATTCCGAAGTTGAAGAAGAAGCTGGACATGAAGAAGGGGTCACAACAGAGGATGCATCAACCGAGCGGTTGATTAAAGCTATCGCCAGGATGGGTGCGAAGGCGAAGATGGACATTCCAGTCTACGAGGGAAGTTTGGATGCAGAGGAGTTATTGTATTGGATCTGGGCTCTTGACACATACTTCGATTATGAAGATGTGGAAGAAGATAAGAAAGTCAAGCACGTTGTTACGCGCTTGAAAGGACATGCAACATTGTGGTAGGATGAGCTACAGGCTGACAAATGTTGCAAAGGCAAGGAGAAGATTAAAAGCTGGGATCGAATGATTGCGAAGATGAAAGAGAAGTTCATCCCAAAAGATTACCAGATCACTTTGTTCAGGAGGATGCAGAACCTGAGACAGAAGTTGATGACAGTAAAGGAGTATACCGAAGAATTTTACAAGCTCAACATCAGAGAAGGTCATCGGGAGAACGATGATGGGAAGGTCGCCAGATATCTGAATGGTCTGAGATACGACATTCAGGATGAATTGATCATGCTAACCATATGAACGGTGGAAGATGCTTATCAATTGGCTCTGAAAGCCGAGGAGAAGCTGAGCCGAAAGCAAGGACAGTGAGGGCGAGGTAGTTTCCCAGGAGAAATTTCAGAATCCCAAAGAATAATGGAAGAAACCTCAGGGTAAGGTTGAACGGGGTGGAACCTCATAGCGAGGACAACCACATGTCGAACCGAGAGGACAACAAAATGATCAGCGAGGGGATTACGTTGATGCAAACACTTTTCCTCGTACCAGAGGTAGAGGTAGAGGCTGAGGAGGAGTAATCACATGTTTTACATGTGGGAAGAATGGGCACAAGTCATTCGAGTGTCCAGAGAAGAAGAAGGATAGTGGAGAAGCTCACATCGCAGAAGCTCAGAGGCGTGATGCTGAGTCTGAAGATGCAGAAAGTGGAATATCGCTTGGGATACATAAAATCCTTTTGACACATGAGAAGGAGGTGGAAGAATCAGCTCAAAGGACCAGACTGTTCAGGACAACTTGCAAAACCAAGGACAGGAAATGCAAGGTCATTGTAGACAGCGGAAGCACGGATAATATCGTTTCGATGGAGATGGTGGAAAAGCTGGAGTTGGAGACGACTGATCACCCGAGTCCATATAAATTTTCATGGCTACAGAAGGGACATCAGGTGAGTGTCACTAAACAGTGTTTAGTCGAATTCAAAATAGGGGGATATAATGATAAAATACTGTTTGATGTCATTCCCGTGGATGTATGTCATCTATTGTTGGGTAGACCATGGAAATATGACCGTAATGTGGTTCATGATGGAAGAATGAACACATATACCTTGGAGAAGGATGGGAGAACACACAGGTTGCTTCCGGTAAAGGATAAGGAGGTGAAGCCGGAAGTAAACAACACAATACTTCTCATGAGTGTGAAGGAGCTTCTCACAGAAATGGAGAAGAAAGAAGATCCACAATTCTTTGTTGTCAGAAAGCCGAGGATTGTTCTGACCAGCACAAGAGTGGATGATTTACCAGATGAGATTCAGGAACTGCTGGGAGAGTTCGCTGACATCATCGTGGATGAATTACCTCATTCGTTGCCATCGATGAGAAGTGTGAGTCACCACATAGACCTCATACCAGGAGCTAGTTTGTCGAACAAAGCCGCGTACAGGTTGACGCCACAAGAGAATGAGGAGGTCAAGAAGCAGGTCCAGGATTTGTTGGACAAAGGATTAGTCAGGGAAATATTGAGTCCATGTGTTGTTCCAACAATACTTAGTTCGAAGAAGGATGGAGGTTGGAGAATGTGCACTGACTCAAGAGCGATCAACAAAATAACCATCAGGTACATATTTCCACTACCGAGAATGGATGATCTGATGGACTGCCTAAGCGGGGCAAATTATTTTTCAAAGATTGATCTGAAGAGAAGATATCACCAGATTTGCATGAGGGAAGGTGATGAATGGAAGACAACATTCAAGAGAAATGAAGGTTTGTCCGAATGGCTGGTCATGCCGTTTGGTTTGACAAATGCGTCGAGCACTTTCATGAGGCTTATGAATGAAGTCCTATGGGAATTCATTGGGAAGTTTTCCATCATATATCTTGACGATATATTGATCTTCAGTAAGACCAAGGCTAAACACCTGAGTCATTTGGCCATTGTGATGAGAAAACTACAACAGGAGAAGCTGTTGATCAATATGAATAAGTCCTCATTCATGAAGACAGAGCTCATTTATTTGGGTTTTGTTATTTCAGCGAATGAGTTGAAGATGGATCCAAGCAAGGTGGAAGTGATCAAGAATTGGCCATCACCAAGAAATATTTTCGAGGTGAGAAGTTTCCATGGTTTGGCTAGTTTCTACTGAAAGTTCATCATGAATTTCAGTGGAATTAGTGCAGCAATGATGGATACAGTGAAGAAGCGGCATAAGATTTTTCACTGGACTGAAGGGGCTGAGAAAAGCTTCAACCTGTTGAAGTGGAAGATCATAGAGAAACCAGTCTTGGTGTTGCCAGATTTTCAGAAGACATTTCAGGTGAAATATGATGCAAGCGGGTATGCCATAGGAGCGGTCCTGAGTCAGGAGGATCGACCGATCACATATTTCAGCAAGAAACTGGATGAGGCAAAGCTGAAATACTCCACATATGATAAAGAATTGTATGCTATCATACAGGCATTGAAGAAGTGGAGGCATTACTTAATCCCAAAAGAATTTGTTCTGTATAGTGATAATCATGCATTGCAGTTTGTGAGTCAACAAGAGAAGTTGAATCAGAAACATGCAAAATGGGTAGAGTATATGCAGAATTTCACATTTGTAATTAAACACATTGTAGGGACTGCTAACAAAGTGGTTGATGTTTTGAGCAGGAAATGTTTGTTGCTGCAGGAATTCAGAGTAAACACATTGGGTTTTGAAAATCTCAAGGACATGTATGCAGGAGATGCAGATTTCAGAGAAGCGTATGAAGTAGCTGAGAACCCAGTTCTCATAGACTGGAGTCCTTGGATAGACTATATGATCCAGGAGGGATTGCTATTCAGAGCCAATCAACTGTGTATTCCAATTTTCTCCATGAGGGGGAACTTGTTAAAAGAAAAGCATAGTGGAGGCTTGGCAGGACATTTTGGCCATGACAAGACCTTTGCGAAGATGAGTGAATCATATTTTTGGCCAGGGATGTGAGCAGAGGTCAAGCGATTTGTTGACAGGTGTCGAATTTGTCAGCATTCGAAGGGGAAGAAGCAGAATAATGGTTTTTATCAGCCATTGCCCATACCAGAGAGGCCATGGGAGGCAATAAGTATGGATTTTGTATTAGGTTTGCTGAGGACACAAAGAGGCGTTGATTCCATATTTGTGGTGGTGGACAGGTTCTCTAAGATGGCACACTTTATTCCATGCCAGAAGGCCAGCAATGCGACACACATCGCAATTTTGTTTTTCAAGGAGATCGTTAGACTTCATGGACTGCCGAAAAGTATTTTTTTGGACAGGGACACAAAATTCATAGGGCATTTCTGGAGGACGCTATGGAAGAAGCTAGGAACTAACTTGGCATTTAGTTCTTCTTATCATCCACAGACAGATGGACAGATGGAATTCGTCAATAGAAGTCTGGGAGACTTGCTGAGAAGCTTGGTGACAGAGCACCATAGCAGCTAGGACAATGTGTTGCCTCAGGCGGAGTTTGCGTACAACGATTCAGTGAATCAGAGCACAGGGAAGAGTCCATTTCAGATTGTGTATGGGACACAACCGAGGGGAATTTATGAACTCAGGGAGTCCGAACAGACTGCGAATAGTAGTGCTAGTGCAGAAGAGTTCGCGGAGGCGATGAAAGAACTTCACAGTAAGGTGAAGCAGCGACTGATAAATTAAAATCAGGAATATAAGCGTAGAGCAGATCAACATCGGAGACAACTTCAATTTGAAGTTGGGGATCTTGTTCTGGCACATTTGAGGAAGGAAAGATTCCCAAGGGGAACATACAACAAGATGAAAATGAAGAAAATCGGACCTTGTAGAGTCCTGAAGAAATTTGGAGAGAATTCTTATGAAATTGAGTTGTCGGATGGCATCAAGATATCTCTGATATTCAATGTTTCGAATTTATACCCATATAATATTGAAGAGACAGAGACTGGAGATGACGAACCAGTGATCCAGTGGATGAAACGATTGTCGATTGCAGAAAAGTTGTAGATGGAGTGCATACTGGACAAGCGAGTGGGCAGAAAGATCAGAAGGAAAGAATATTTCGAGTATCTGGTCAAATGGAAGAATCACCCAATGGAAGATGCCAACTGGGAGAATGAAGTAGTAATATAGAAGCATGGGCAGACCGTGCAGAATCTCATGGACAGGAGCCCATGAATTGTTTTTTCAAGCCGAGGAGTATGATGCAGGAGCATTGACTACTCAATAAGCGAGCCAGCGTGAAGCGGAAGACAGTTGGATAGTGCCAGCACAATTTTTGAAACACCTTGATATTTGTTGCGCCAAACATTAATGTGTGAAATTAATGAAGTGCACTTGTACATTATAATGGACCTTGAGCGGATATCTCTCATCCTTAGGTAGATGAGGAATTTAATAGATTTAATGTAAAGTAGATAGAACATTTAATTGTAGATTTGATAGCTTCAGAGCTCGAGAGGGAAACAGGATATAGACACCCTCCTTTGTACATTGTATTATGATGAAGCAGAAGAGAAGAGTTGCAGAGAAGTGTATGAAGAACTTCCATGTACAGATATTGAATTAATAGAAGAAAGATTTGATTCAATTCCATGGTTGTGTTATTCTCTATGTATTGTTGATATTATGCTCATGAATGTTTGCTTCTTGTCATACATTTTCTTTGATATGTTGTGTATGTGATTTCATGGTTAATCTGAAGTCTATGAGAACAAGGAGTTAGTTTCAATTGTTTCTCTATCTTGAACAAGGGAATTCCTCCAAGGAGCGCAGTTGAATTTGTTCGCAAGGAGTGCGTGACTGCAGGGATTAAGTTGGGATAACTTTTGTTCTAAGTTCTCAAAAGTGAAGATTTGGCACCAGAGCCATGCAAGGTGTGCACAGGCTAGACAAAGACTCGGAGTTGCAATTTCGAGGAAAGAAATTGAAGGATTTCTGTTGCAGGAGTGCGCAGGATTGAAGACTTCAACACTTAGCATGTTTGAATATTTTCCGCAAGGAGTGCGTGCAAGAGCTTCTTTCTGAGGGAATAGAAGTTGTGAAGCTCAGGAGGGATAGGCCTTCAAGGTTTTCGAAGGGCAGCAGAGAGGATTTGCGCGATCAGGTTGAGAAGAAGCATCGTACCGTGTCGAACAAGTCTCACGGAGAGACATCTCTTGTTCGTGGATTGCGTAGGAGAAGAGTGGACGATCAGTATTCTTCGAGGATAATCCGCGAGTTCCATGGATCGTTGGATCACTCAGGGTTGAAGGAGGCTATAGTGTAGGTGCAGAGAAAGGTTTGAAGCTCGGAAAAATAGGAGCCATCGGTCGGGATTACGAGGGACATAGGTTCTACTCGTAGATCGGTTATCGGGCCATTGGGAGAAAAGAGCAGAAGATTAGGAAGCGAGAGTCGCAATACAGTGAGACGTGAAGTCCCAACAATTGCATGGATAGTGTGGGCCACAGCAAGGTGATGTGGCAGGTGACGCGGGATATCAGCGTTTCGACATCTCGGGCATCGGAAGCCGACGGGAAGGTTGATTGACCCCGCGAGTAGTGAAATCGCGATAAGAGAATAATCGACTTCTCGGAACATCGGAACTCGGAAGTTGGAGGATCGAGTGTTGTAAGTCATGAGCCACAAAGTCAAAATAGTCCGAGGCTGGGATAAATTGGAATTCCCGAGGAAGTGGGAGAATATCGGAACATCGGATCTCGGGAATCCGAGGGTTTAGTGCTCGAGTGTTGGACTCGTGAAATTGCGAAGTCCTGAGCCTCCGAAGGAAGAAGTGAGGGTCGCGCAAGGTAAAACCTGTGGGGTGCAGACTTCCCGATAGGGAAGTTGAAGAGTCATTGAGTTCTTTGGGCCGAGGGGAAGAGAAGGTCCTGGGAGAGGCGATCGTGCTCCGAGGAGTGAGTGCGGTTGGCGTTAGCGATGCCCAATATCACGAAACAACCTTTGAGATCAGCGGTTGATTTTGTTTTAAAATGGATGGCCACGATCATCTCCCTATCCAACTTTAGTCAGTTGTTGATTGAATGGGAACTTTTATTTCTCTTGACCCCACCTTCCATATGACCCTGAGTTGTGATCGTTGGCTTAGTTCTTAGGCATGTCACAATTTTGCGTTTCACAAAGTCAAGTTGATTTCCATGCTAAAAAATCTGAGTCACAAAATCGCGATCCCTCAGATCGAGTGCCACACATCCCCTTTGATCGGACAACCTAAATCACATCGGCATTTTGGGACCTCATACCATTGACACTTCTCACCTCGACCCTTCCGGGAATACTTTCTCCTTAGCTTGGATCCTGCACCATGTTCCCTTCTGAAACAGACAACCTGGATCATTTTGCGACCTCACGTTTCATGAGTTCTCATGACTCGGCCCTTTTATCGCTCAATCCTATGAGTTAGTTAAAGATTAATCTCATGCCACGTGTTCTTCATAGGATCAATGACTAGGATGACATCACAATTTCACAACTTTGTCTGACACTATACTTCATGCAACTGTATGGTCCCGATCATCCGATGGTCATCGATCTGATTAATCTGATGTATCTTTGCCGCTGAAACTTATATTTCTCTCTTGCTTGATTTGATTCCACATTTGATCGCTTTAAGTGTTGCACTTGGTGCTCGCAACTGTGGCATGTAAAAAATTTATTGGATAACTAGCTAACGGCTCGAGAGAACAACTGATCAATGACAAAGGAAAGGAGAGAAGTGATCGATTTTGGAAAAAAACAAAAATACTTATGGCCGATATTTCTCAGGAAAGTGGATAAGGAAAACAAGGTCTATCAAATGGGTAAAAATGAATAGCAGAAAACTACAAGCCGAGAGGAAAACTTATGGTCGGTCTGCAAAAAGGAGGAAAAAAAAACCAAAAAAATACGGACCTAGTTAGAAACCACAACTCACAAAGCTTTGACAGGTTTATGTGCTAACAAGGAGATTTTTTGAGAAGTTTGGTCACTGAACATCACAGCTAATGGGATCAGATTCTAGAACAAGAAGAGTTTGCATACAATGAATCAATGAACAAAAGTACAGGAAAGTGTCCATTTCAGATAGTATATGGAATGAATCCAAGGGGAGTGTCATATTTAAGATACCTAGAGCAGAGTGAATTTATAAGTGCTGCATTCGAAGACTTTGCTGTAAAAATGCATAAGCTTCATATTTATATTAAAGAGCAGTTGAAAAGGAGCAATAGTGAATATAAACACAGAGTTGATCAACATAGGAGGATAATTCAATTTTAAGTTGGGGAGAAAGTTCTAGAACATATTAGGAAGGAGAGGTTCCCAAGGGGAACATATAATAAACTAAAGTTGAAGGAGATAGGACCATGCAAAATCCTAGGAAAAATTGGTGAGAATGCTTGTGAGATAGGGATACCAAAAGATGTGGGTATATTGCCCATATTTAACATTGTAGACCTGTATCCTTATAGGGAAGATGGAACTAGAGGACTTGGAGATCAAAAGGAGATCCATTGGAAAAAGCAGATGCCTGTAGCAGAAAATCCACATATGGAGCAGATCATAGTTCGACAAATTGGTAAGAAGACCAAAAGGAAAACATATTTTGAGTATTTGGTAAAATGGAAGGGATGCCCAATAGAAGGTTCCATTTGGGTAAGCGAAATGGATATCCATAAGCATGAAAATTCAGTGCATGTGCTCATCGACATGAGTCCATGAATTTTTCAGCCAAAGGAGTATGATTCAAGAGCATCACCAACAAAAAATGAGTGGAGGACAGTTGGGTGCACTAGCACACATTTTGAAGAATTTTAAATTTTGAAGAAGATGTATCACACAAATATTTTGAAAAGGGATTGTAATTAACGAACATATTTAATGTTGTAGAGATGAATGATTTCTTAAGGACACTGGAGAATGTATTTTCTTTTAATGAAGCTGAGTGCAGTACAGATTCAATACATTCGATCTTATCTGTCTGTCACAAATATTTATTGTAATAAATTCTAGTAATTGATAGCTTTTAATTTGATAGGATAGCTCTAGATTAGTTGGAGGGAAGAGCTCGAAGAGCCCCTCTTGTATAAATATTTGTATTGTTTCCCAATAGAGGTTGTTGATGGGCTACTAATAGTTGTTGTAGAATTTGTTGAAACAGTTTATGAACACATGTATATTTCAGTTGAATGAATATAGGAGAAGAGGATTGTCCCAAATGCGTGGTGTTGTCATGTCTATCTGAATGAATGAATTGTAGACTTTATGATTATTTGAAATTATATGTTATTTCTTGTTCTTGTGTTTATGAATGCATTTACATGGTTGAGCGTATGAATCTGTAAATATTTAGATAAGTTTTAATTGGTTCTCTTCTACAAGCAAGTGCAAGTGTGCATAATGTCTGCAAGCAGTGTGTTGACAGAGTCTATTTCGACTCATAAGATCAGAAGAAATAATGTGAACCTTATGTGTGAAAGGAGTGCATAGCGTCTGTAAGGTGTGCGCGATGAAGTCCACTTTGACTCAAAAATTTCAACAGAGAAAATTTTAGAGTGCAGGTAGGAGAAACGTCGCTCAGGTTCGTATTGTTCATATGAACAATAGGGCATGGAAGAATTGTTGCAAAGAGTGCATAGTCTCCTTCAAAGTCAATATTGATGGAATTTTGTCCGAAAGGAGTGTGTGACAGAGTCTTATGACTCAAAATATCAGAGGAAGTAGCAAAATTTTTCCACATAAAGTGTAAAATGTAGAGGAAGACTTGTTGCAAGGCGTGCATGGTATAAAATTTTGACTAAGTGTCAAAGAGAATGTTCTAAGGAGGAAAACGTTTTAAGAAGAACAAATTTTAGGAGGAAGAGTGGCGAGATAGCTTCAAAAGGAGGAGTACGTTGAGGTTTCCTAGAATGAGAAAAGTGAGATCCATCCATGAGGGAATTGGATCGTTCCAGACCATTAGATCTTAGAAAAGTTGCACAAAGGCTAGCCGCGAGGTGTTTCAACATTTCAGAATTTGGAGCATTTTGAAGTGTTGAGAAGTGGGGTCGCCGGAGTCATGAAATTGCAAGGAGAATCTTAACCATTGGCTACGAGAAGACACATGGTAGTGGATTAGAGAATCTAGGATTTAGAGGTTTGGAGGAAGTGAGTGTGGAGTAGGTGTGAAATTTCACAAAGTCACGAAACCTGAAGTGTAGTTGGACTGTCAAATCTAGGGAGACACGTGACAAAGACCTGCAAATTCATAGAAAGGTGTTTCAGGAGGAAAAAAAGAAGGAGGTTGCAATATCATCAGAGTCCAAAGTAATTAAGGGAATGGCCCAAGGTTATAGCCCGCATTCATAGAGGAGAAAGAGTCTAGTGAAAAACTAGTACTCACAATTGGTGTTGCCAAGCACTGGAGAGAATATTTGCAGTTAGCCTGAACTTGCAAGCGATATCAAGGGGACCTGTGTGTGTATTAATTTTTCAGGGTCCGTTGAAGGCCCGAAGAACCAAATCGGTTTGAGGATTTTGAAGATCCGAGATCGGGAGGTCACGTAGCCCCGAGGGGAGAAAGGGCTGTGTGTGTTAGGAAGGCTCTTTTCTTCCATGATGTTTATATTGTTCTTGTACATTGAGTACCTAGTCATAATCATTCTCTCAATTGATCAATGACCTACTTATGTGAAGGGGATATCATTGGGTGCAATGATTTAATTTTAAGACCATAACTTACAAAATGATTTTTAATTTACTCTATCTTTATCCACAATTCAATAGACATGATACAAACCTAAACATCACAACCATAAAGGATAATAGTAGTGGAAACAATATCAAGGTAGAGTCTCAAGTCCCAAATCCAAATCTCAACTAATTTACAATTGTTTTGAAATCCATAACATTCTTTCCAATCTCCATTTATCCTTTTCTCAATTCTATTGTTCTAGTTAAAATTGTGATGAAGATTAACTTTAAGATATTTGTGTGAATTCACTTCCTCCAAGAAATTAATTTCATACATGAAATTAGTGTAAGTGATCATTTTGGATTTGATTACCATAACCTTTATTTTTTTAGTGTCAATAGTAACACCCATACTAGAGAATTTTTTTTTGAGAATTATTAGTTTCTTTTCAAGATCATAGGGACTCCTCACCATAAGAACAATGTTGTTAGCTTGAAGAATAAGGATGATGACTATTCCAACTAGAGACATGCCAACACATCCTGCTTCTTCCAAAAATCCCTCTAACCTGTTGACATATATGCCAAAAGGGGAAACCTTTCTTAACTCCTATATTACAATTAATCTATATTGACTAACACTCGGTGTTCCTAAAATTTACAATAATATTATTTTCTATCATTATCACAATAGCTCTCAACTAGAAATGAACTTTGATCTCTTCTAATTTATTCTGAAGATCAGTTATGGGAGTTGTTTCAATTGTTTTTTCTAAAATCAATGAAACAATGTAGGAGATTGGCTTTATTAGTGTTAAACGCCTCCACAATGATCCTAATCATAAAAAGGTGGTCCACAGTTGAATGATAACTCCTAAATCTATCTTGGACCTTATATATTTTTTAATGGCTTTCTATCCTTACATTGATATTCTTTTCTAGAATAATTCCATGTAACCTAGTTTGGGCCTAGTTTAGTGGTAGGGCCTAGTTTGGAAAATTGGGGTTGGCGTCTAGAGTCTTCTAGATCCATTTTGAAGAAATAAATAATTTTTTGGGGTTACGTCATCTGAAACTTATGCACACACCCTCAACATTGATCTATATAGTAAAACATTTCCAATGGTGTAAAAATCACCTAAATTGGAGCTCGTATGCAAGAGTTGTGTATCCCTCAAATTGACAGACCTTATTGACCACCACGGTATGAGTGGTGATGTAGGAGCATCTCAAGCGAGCCAACGTAGAGACAATGGACAACTGGAAAAGCACCCAACAAAATTTTTGAAAATGTCTTAAAATATTAATGAAGCCATTAATAAAGAGCGCCTTTGTAAAATGTAATCGGACCTTGAGTGATCCGCTCTCGTCCTTAGTAGGTAGAAGGCATTTATAGTAGTTAATGCAGGAAGGTAGAATTGAATGTTAGATTAGACAGTTTTAGAGCGCAAGAGGGATATGGGATATAGACACCCTCATTTGTGTATTGTAATATTATTATGAAGAGTAGTGAAGAGAATAGAAAAAGAAAGAGCAGAGAGCTGTGGGAAAACACCCATGTACAAAGATTTGAATTAATAGAGAAAGATTTTATTCAAATTCATGGCATCATGTTTGTTCTCTGTGTATGTATGCTAAATGTTATGCTCATGATTATTTCACTCTTTTTGCTATACATTTTCTTGTATGCTATGTATGAATGATTTTTTGTTGAATGTTTGAAATCTGAGAGGAAAGGGAAATGGAATGAGTTTCAATTGTTTCTCTATCTGAGCAAGAGTTCCTGCAAGGAGTGAAGTTGAATTGTCTGCAAGGAGTGTGTCGACAAGGTGTTCAGAGGTTTGTCTCTGAAAAATCAGGAGAGATAGCTTTTGTTCTCATTCACACAGGCGTTCCGTTAGGCACAGGAACCGTGCAAGGAGTGCACAGTCCAAGTAAAGTCTCAGAGTTTCAAAGCTGAGCTAAACATTGAGAGACTGTTGTTGCAGGTGTGTGCAGGGTCGAAGAGATTCAACACTTGGAAGTGCTTTAAATTCTACCGCAAGGAGTGCGCGCAAGAGTTTTCTGAAAGACTCAAAGTTGGGGAAATCTCAGAAAGAATTAGACCTTCGAAGGAGTTTAAAGGAAGGCACAGTGATGAGGGACCGTAGGAGGATGAGTTCTACGAAGAGAACACCTTGGTTAGTAGTGCATAAGTTCACAAGAGAAAGAACGGACGGTCAGAATTCTCTGAAGAGAATTCGCGAAGTCCCATGAGCTGTTATATCTCATGAAAGAGAAAGTGAGTTACCACGAGTATTCCTAAAGGTTCTAAGCTCAGGAGGTTCAGGACCATAGATCCAAGACACAAGGGCCATTGGATTTGCAAGCGAATTCCCATTTTGAGATTTCGTAGGTGGAAGTCCTGTAAACTTTGCAACAGGAATCACGATATCCCGAACCGCGAAGTCCCAAAGGCTAAGAGAACAGTGTGGGGCCACAAGAGTTAGCAAGGTGGACAGGTGGCACACTATCGACGTAGAAGTCAATTCAGTTGACCATTTTGGAGTTTCATGGAGGGGACTTCCAAATTCATTGTATTAGGATTCGCGATATTGTGAAGTTTGAAGTCTCAAAAGAAGTAAAGGGGCATTGAAAAGTCAACCTTGTGAGCGTATCGGAATTTCGGAAAATTGGGTTTTGGGAATCGCAAGAACAAGTTTCTTGACACCATGACCGCTGAAATCGTGATAAGGAAAAGTCTGAAAGAGAAAGTGGAAGGGTCAACGTTGACTATTTGCGGGTTTCAGAGATTGGAGACAAGGCGCTTAACCTACAGATTTGCAAAAGTGAGAAGTCCGATCTCCCAAAGTACAAGGGGGAAATTCTTGAAGTTGTCTGTGGGTATAGATTTCCCGAAAGGGAAATATAAGAGCCATTGTTGAGAGCTCTTTAGGCTAGTGATAAAGGAAAGATCCTGTTGACGTGGAACTTCCGACCTGGGTGTTGAGGAAGGGGCGTACGTCATCATTTTTGGTATCAAAGCACATAAAGGTTCTTTTCTTTCTGTAGCAGAGAAGAGGAGAATTCACCATGCCTCTAAGGAGAAGGGATAGGCAAACACCCGATCAGTTAGAGGAGAGGGAAATTCTGAGAAGAAGAGGTAGGCAGATGACTGATCCAGCCATGGAGAAAGAAATGCGTGATCTATGAGCTAGAATCGAAGACATGGAGACAACACAAAGACACACAGTCAGTGCTAGGGATCTAAGTGATTCTGAAAGTGAAATTAAGGCTGAACAAGAAGAAGAAGTTGCAGCTGAAGATGTAGCAAACGAACATTTGATTAGAGCTATTGCAAGAATGGGTGCAAGAGTGAAAATGGATATTCCAGTTTATGAGGGAAATGTGGATGCAAAGGAGCTTCTAGACTGGATTAGAGCTCTAGACACATACTTTGAATATGAATATGTTGAAGAGGACAAGAAGGTCAAGCATGCTGCCACAAGATTGAAGGGACATGCATCATTGTGGTGGGATGAACTACAAGCTGA
The DNA here is from genome assembly GCA_000966675.3 of Picea glauca. NCBI lineage: Eukaryota > Viridiplantae > Streptophyta > Pinopsida > Pinales > Pinaceae > Picea > Picea glauca. Next base: position 125,415 of record JZKD02S1534642.1, read on the forward strand.
CAAACACTGCAAAGGCAAGCATAATATCAATAGTTGGGATAGAATGATCACAAATATGAAGGAGAAATTCATCCCTAGAGACTACCATATTACTCTGTTCAGGAGAATGCAGAACCTGAGACAGAAGCTGATGACAGTGAAAGAATACACTGAAGAATTCTACAAGATAAACATTAGGCCAGGTCATCGGGAAAGCGATGATGAAAAAGTTGCCAGATACATGAATGGCATGAGATATGACATTCAGGATGAGATGAGCATGGTAACCATCTGAACGATGGAAGATGCTTATCAGATGGCTCTAAAAGTGGAAGAGAAGATGAGCTGAAAGCAGGGTCAAAGAGGCCAAGGCAGAAGTCAGCCCAGAGGCAAATTAGTTGCCCAAGATAAGAACTAGAAACCCAAGGAGGAATGGAAGAAACCTCAGACTCGAACGGAAAGAGGTAGAACCTCATAGTGAGGGAAATATGTTGAACAGAGAGGGAAGCATACTAAACAGAGAGGAGATTATGTTGACAATAATACATTTCCTCATACTAGAGGTAGAGGAAGAGGAAGAGGTGGAGTAATAACATGCTTCACATGTGGAAAAAATGGGCACAAGTCTTACGAGTGTCCAGATAAAAAGAAAGAGAGTGGAGAAACTCACATTTCCGAAACACAGAGGTGAGATGTTGAGACAGAAGATGCTGAAGGCGGAAGATAGTTGATGATGCGAAAAGTTCTTTTGACACCAGAGAGGGAGGTGGAGAGTTCGGTCCAAAGAACCAGACTTTTCAGGACTACTTGCAAGACGAAGGACAAGGTATGCAAGGTCATTATGGATACTGGTAGCACAGATAATCTCGTTTCTACAGAGATGGTAGAAAAGCTGGAGCTGGAGATGATTGATCATCCAAGCCCATACAAAGTTTTGTGGCTACAAAAAGGACACCAGGTAACTTTCACTAAACAATGTTTAGTTGAATTCAAGATAGGAGGATATAATGATAAGATACTCTGTGATGTTATTCCCATGGATGTTTGTCATCTATTGCTGGGTAGACCATGGAAATATGATAGGAATGTGATTCATGATCGGAGAATGAACACATACACCCTAGAGAAGAATGGGAGGACACACACGTTTCTTCCAATCAAGGATAAGGAGGTGAAACTGGAAGTAACAAACACTGTACTTCTCATGAGTGGGAAGGAACTTCTTACAGAGCTTAAGAAGAAGGAGGATCCATAGTTCATTGTGGTCAGGAAACCAAAGATTGCTTTGACCAGCACAAGAGTAGACGATTTACCAGAAGAGGTTCATGAACTATTGGAAGAGTTCGCTGACATAGTAGTGGATGAACTACCTCGTTCGTTGCCACCGATCAGAAGTGTGAGTCATCATATTGATCTAATACCAAGAGCTAGTTTTCCAAACAAAGACATGTACAGATTGATGCCACAAGAGAATGAAGAGGTCAAAAGACAAGTCCAGGAGTTGTTGGATAAAGGATTGGTCAGGGAAAGCTTGAGTCCACTCAGTCCGAAGAAATATGGAGGCTGGAGGATGTGTACTAACTCAAGGACGATTAACAAGATAACTATCAGGTACAAATTTCCATTACCAAGGATGGATGATCTGATGGATTTCTTGAGTGGAGCAAAGTATTTTTCAAAGATTGATTTGAAAAGCGGTTATCACCAGATCCGCATGAGAGAAGGTGATGAGTGGAAGACAACATTCAAAACCAACGAAGGGTTGTATGAATGGCTTGTTATGCCATTTGGATTAACAAATGTGCCAAGTACCTTCATGAGGTTGATGAACAAAGTCCTGAGGGAGTTCATCGGAAAATTTGTTATTGTATATATGGATGACATACTAGTTTTTAGTAAAACAGTGGCAGATCATCTGAAACATTTGGCTACAGTGATGTAGAAATTACAGTAGGAGAAGTTGTTGATAAACATGAAGAAATCCTCATTCATGAAGACAGAGCTCATTTACTTGGGATTTGTTATTTCTGCAGATGAGTTGAGGATGGACCCAGATAAGGTGGAGGTAATCAAGAATTGGCCATCACCAAAGAATATTTTTGAGGTGATAAGTTTTCATGGATTGGCTAGTTTCTACCAGAAGTTCATAAAAAAATTTAGTGGAATTAGTGCACCGATGATGGATACAGTGAAAAAAATACACAAGTCTTTTCACTGGAAAGAAGAGGTTGAGAAGATTTTTAATCTGTTGAAGAGGAAGATTATGGAACAATCGATTCTGGTGTTGCTGGATTTCCAAAAGACATTTCAGGTGAAATGCGATGCAAGTGGATTTGGAGTAGGGGCAGTCTTGATTCAAGAAGACAGACGGATAACATACTTCAGCGAGAATATGAACGAAGTGAAAGTGAAATACTCCACTTATGATAAGGAGTTATATGCTATCATACAAGCATTGAAGAAATGGAGACATTACTTGATCCCGAAAGAATTTGTCTTGTATAGTGACAATCATGCACTGCAGTTTGTGACTCAACAGGAAAAGTTGAATTAGAGATATGTCAAATGGGTTGAGTATATGAAAAAATTCACTTTTGTGATTAAACATATTTCTGGTACTACTAACAAAGTCCCTGATGCTTTGAGCAGAAAGTGTTTGCTATTGCAGGAGTTCAGAGTCAAAATGTTGGGTTTTGATGATCTCAGGGACATGTATAAGGATGATCCAGATTTTAAAGAAGCGTATGAAGTAGTTGAGAATCCATTTCTAAGAGATAGAAGCCAATGGGCAGAATACATGATCCAAGAAGGATTATTGTTCAAAGGTAATCAGTTGTGTATTCCGAAATGCTCCATGAGGGAAAATTTGTTGAAGGCAAAACATAGCAGAGGATTGGCAGGGCACTTTGGTCATGACAAGACGTTGGCAAAGTTGAATGAGTCATATTTTTGGCCGGGAATGCGAGCAGACATCAAGATATTTGTGGACAGATGAAGAATTTTCCAGCATTCGAAGGGAAGAAGATAGAATGTCGGGTTTTATCAACCATTACCCATACCTGAGAGGTCATGGGATGCAATCAACGTGGATTTCATATTGGGGTTGCCAAGAACAAAAGGGGTTTTGAATCAATCTTTGTGGTGGTGGATAGATTTTCCAAGATGGTACACTTCATTCCATGTCAGAAGACCAGTGACACAACTCACATTGCGAATCTGTTTCTCAAAGAAGTCATTCGACTTCATGGCTTACCAAGAAGCATAGTTTCAGATCGAGACACCAAGTTCATAGGGCACTTTTGGAGGACCTTATGGAAGAAGATGGGAACTAACTTGTCATTTAGTTCAGATTATCATCCTCAGATGGATGGACAGACAGAAGTGGTGAACAGAAGTCTGGGAGACTTGCTGAGAATCTTGGTGACAGAACACCACAGCTAATGGGACAACATATTACCACAGGTAGAATTTGCTTATAACGACTCAGTTAACAGAAGCACGGGGTAGAGTCCATTTCAGATTGTCTATGGCATGCAGCTAAGGGGAATTTTTGAGCTGAGAGATTCAAAACAGATTTCAACTAGGAGCGCTAGTGTAGAAGATTTCGCAGAGGCGATGAAGGAACTTCACAGGCAGGTGAAGGAACGTTTGCAGAGTTCGAGCCAAGAATATAAGCGCAGAGCAGATCAACACAGGAGACAACTTCAGTTTGAGGTTGGTGATTTAATTCTGGCACATTTGATAAAGGAAAGGTTCCCGAGAGGAACATATAATAAGCTGAAGATGAAGAAAATCGGACCATGTAAGGTCTTAAAGAAGTTTGGGACGAATGCATAGAAGATTGAATTACCCAATGGGATCGGAATTTCTTCGATATTCAACATCTCATATTTGTACCCATATAAGGCTGAGGAAACAGGGACAGGAATTGAATGACCAGTGATCCAGTGGGCAAAGCAGATGCCATTTGCAGATAAGCCGTAGATGGAGCGCATACTGGACAAAAGGGTGAGGAAGAAAACCAAGCGAAAGCAATACTTTGAATATTTGGTCAAGTAAAAGGGCCATCTAGTTCAAGATGCTAGCTGGGAGATTGAAGCGGAGATCCAGAAGCATGGACACACTGTACGTGAGCTCATGGACAGGATACCATGGAAATTTTCAAGAAAGGTAGTATGATGCAGGAGCATCTCAAGTGAGCCAACATAGAGGCAACAGACAACTGGAAAAGAACCCAGCACAAATTTTGAAAATGTCTTAAAATATTAATGAAACCATTAAGAAAGAGAGACTTTGTAAAATGTAATCGGACCTTGAGCTATCCACTCTCGTCCTTAGTAGGTAGAAGGCATTTATAGTAGTTAATGTAGGAAGCTAGAATTGAATGTTAGATTAGAAAGTTTTAGAGTGCAAGAGGGAAACAGGATATAGACACCCTCATTTGTGTATTGTAATATTATTATGAAGAGTAGTGAAGAGCATAGAAAAGGAAAGAGCAAAGAGCTGTGGGAAAACACCCATGTATAGAGATTTGAATTAATAGAGAAAGCTTTGATTCAAATTCATGGCGTCGTGTTTGTTCTTTGTGTATGTATGCTAAATGATGTGCTCATGATTATTTCACTCTTTCTGCTGTACATTTTATTTTATGCTATGTATGAATGATTTCTTGTTGAATGTTTGAAATATGAAAGGAAAGGGTAATGGAATGAGTTTCAATTGTTTCTCTATCTGAGAAAGAGTTCCTACAAGGAGTGTAGTTGAATTGTCCACAAGGAGTGCGTCAACAAGGTGTTCAGAGGTTTGTCTCTGAAATCTCAGGAGAGATAGTTTTTGTTCTCATTCACACAGGTGTGCAGTTAGGCACAAGAGTCGTGCAAGGATTGTGCAGGCCAAGTAAAGTCTCAGAGTTTCAAGGCTGAGTGAAACATTGAGAGACTGTTGCTGCAGGTGTGCGCAGGGTCGAAGGGATTCAACACTTGGAAGTGCTTGAAATTCTACCGCAAGGAGTGCGCACAAGAGTTTTTTGAAAGACTCAAAGTTGGGGAAAGCTCAGAAAGAATTAGACCTTCAAAGTAGTTTGAAGGAAGGCACAGTGACAAGGGACTGTAGGAGGATGAGTTCTACAGAGAGAACACCTTGGTTAGTAGTGCAGAAGTTCACAAGAGAAAGAACGGATGGTCGGAATTCTCTGAAGAGAATTTGCGAAGTCCCGTGAGCCGTCAGATCTCATGGAAGAGAAAGGGAGTTACCACGAGTATTCCTAAAGGTTCTAAGCTCAGGAGGAGCAGGACCGTAGATCCAAGACACAAGGGCCGTTGGATTTGCAAGCAGATTCCCATTTCAGGATTTCGTAGGTGGAAGTCCCGTAAAATTTGCAACGGGAATTGCAATATCCCGAACCGCGAAGTCCCGAAGGCTAAGAGAATGGTGTGGGGGCACAAGAGTCAACAAGGTGGACAGGTGGCACACTATCGACGTAGAAGTCAATTCAGTTGACCGTTTCAGAGTTTCATGGAGGGGAGTTCTGAATTCATTGTATTAGGATTTGTGATATTGCGAAGTCCGAAGTCCTGACAGAAGTAAAGGGGCGTTGAAAATCCAACCTTGTGAGCGTATTGAAATTTTGGAAAATCAGGTTTTGGGAATCGCGGGAACAAGTTGCTTGACACCGCGACCTCCGAAATCGCGATAAGGAAAAGTTCGAAAGAGAAAAAGGAAGGGTCAGCGTTGACTATTTTCGGGTTTCAGAGATTGTAGACAAGGCACTTGACCTATGGATTCGCGAAAGTGCGAAGTCCGATCTCCCAAAGTAAAAGGGGTAAATTATTGAGTTGTCTGTGGGTATAGATTTCTCGAAAGGGAAATAGAAGAGCCATTGTCGAGAGCTCTTCGAGCTAGTGATAAAGAAAAGATCATGTTGACGTGGACGTTCTGACCTACGGGTTGAGGAAGGGGTGTACATCATCAAGTGGATGCAATGTTATCCCTCATTACTCACACATATGGGGCTAGCCATATGTGGAATTTCAATAAGACTCTAGAGGTTTCAAACGTAATCACTAATTAAGGGTTGACGAAGTCAAAACCCTAACCTTAGATGGCTATCAGACTTTGTTAAGTACTGAGAGGCAAGGAGGAGAAAGGGGATACATTCTTTATCATTATATTTAATCCATAGCTGAGAAGATCATTTAGAAGTGGTACTTTTAGAGAATAAGAGAGGAAGGAAATATTTTGTAGCAACCTTACATGACACAATGTCAAAGACAACTACACAATGAGTGTTTTTTTCATTGTATTTGCATTTTCATAACTAGAGAAAATAGATCATAGTATAGACTTCACATTCTAGCTAGATTTGTTCTCATATTGAGTTTCCCATTATATATCTTGGGTTCATTTATGTGTAGATTGTCTGTTATTTTTCTCATTTTTTTCATTTTCATCTTCAATTATTTTCATAAATCTAAGAAATATGCTATTAATAACTAAGCTTAGATCTAAGGAAATAAATTTCATAATCTAATATTTCATAATAGTATAAGATCTATTTTGACAAACTGTTCCAATGGAATATCCATTACATTTTACATATTAGGATAATTTGTGGCTGCCAAAGTTTGGAGTTAGGGTTAAGGGTCAATGATCTGAGTCAATCTCATGGTCATTTAAAATGTCAAAATTTACTATTTGGTTGTATATGGAGATATTTGATATTACATTCTCTATAACATTGCTACCAAGCCTACGAATACATGTCATCTAGGTTTATTTTGGCAACATCATTAGACCATTGAAAATTATTAGATTTTGAGAATTACAGAGCTTGATTAGCTTGGAATGAAGTGGATTCTCAACCAATTTTCTTTTGTATCTACTCGTTAAAACAAGGTTGACATCTATCCATATAGGATTAGGGTTGGAATCATGACTTCATATATAGTTTGGTTAGTTCCTATTGTAACATTAAAATCTCCCTACAATAGGACACCACCTTCATTTCTAAAAATGTAAATATCATGTTATAAGCTATTGTGTGGAATTTTTTTTTATCTAAATTGTTTTTATTCTAAATGGTATAATTAATAGGTGAAAAACAAAAAAAAATCATGTATAAATAGTTTTATCATTAATGTCTAAAATATCCATCCTCGTGTATTAATTGAAAAGATATTTCTCATGAAGGTTAATGTGAGGAAAATGTTCTTCTTTATTTCACAATTTTTTCCTCCAATCCCTATGTGATAAGATATCTTGATACATACCAACCACAAGGAAAATAATAAGTGAAGACAAGCTTCATGAGCCTTGGCAAATTGTTCATTTGGTCAAAAAATCCTCCAAACAAGACAAGTTTCATGTTCACAGGAACATGGTATATCGCTTTCCTCATGAACTCGAGAGGGTCGTATACGATTATTATAATGTCATATCCATCAAATGTATATAATGGATCTGAGTGAATCAGACATATCAACTATTAATTCTTCCCATAGGTCCTTCTATACTCAAAGAATAAGGGAGTACTCATCATTGCCTCCCAGATATCGCACATGGCCTTGAACGTATTGTGTAATTTGTAAGGAACTCTGAGGAACACCTCTCGTTGAATATCACTAGGAAAATTTGGAAGAGCCTCCATTACTTCCAATGTTGTGAACGTCCTCTCCAACCTATGTGAATGGGTGACACTTCAAAATTTAGTGTACCCTGAGCTTCTCACGAAACCTTATTTGATGTGTATATCCAACTATGTGTTGTTATTTATAAGCTAAGAAGTTATCCCCTGTGTGAAGTATTAACCAACATTAATATCTAATCCACATTTCAATTTTTATTTTTTTTCTACAAAGTGAAATGTTTATTAACTTAAAAAAATAACTCTCCAATTAAAAACTACCCTTAAATGGTCTCTAAAATATATTTAGAAATAATTTTTATTTTTTATTTTTTTTACAAACGAAACGCTTCCAATAACGTTTTTCATATTTCTATATGATATATCAATATCTTAACCAAATATAAAGCTGATTTATATGCAGTTGATATTGTCAAATAATAATAAAATGGTCATTTCTAAGCTACACACCAAATCGGTGTATGAGACCCCCTTGTTTATGGTCAAATAACAATAACAATAACAATAACAATAATCTAATTTTAAGGTCACATGCAAAATACACACCAAATTGGTGTATGAAACCCCTTTGTTTATGGGACAAGGGACCCCTTTCACGTAGTGATTTGACTACTAAAATCTATGCAGGTGTACATATTCTACCCCCTTCCATATTTGAACCTATAAAAATATGACACATAATTGTGTTTGGGCAGCATGACATGTTGGTTATCCTCCCCATCTAGATTCAATTCCCTCAAAGTGGACATGTGTTGGTTTGTTGTGATAAGGCTAGAAGAGTAGACGACCCCCAGGATAGAAGTCCACAAAAATGGGCTTTGGGATGAGTAAAATAGGGTCAAGGGGATGTAAGATAAGATTTCAAATTTTTTACCCCAACATATGCCAATTTCTTCCTCAAAATGGTTGTAATTGGGATTTGCTGCTAAAATTGGCCTTGCAAGCCAATTCTTCCAATTTTTCCACCCAAAAAAATTGCAAATTTTATTAATCCCAACATTAATTTCTTTATTAAAAAAAGATAATTAWTTGTTTTAAAATTTTATTTTGGTGTTTTAAAAATAGTGTTACTAAATGACCATGAGTTAAAAGGTTGGAAAGTCATATTGTAATTAATATTTTGAAATTGACATTTAATGTAGTTTTATGGATAGCATAAAGTAGTTTTTATCTTCCCCCTCTTAATATCATAAATTCTTTTAACCTAATCCTTTTTAGGAATTATCCAATGTCTCTATTTCACTATGGAATCCCCATTTCATTATAGAATTTGTGAGAGTTTGTTCTTATTAAAAAGCAATGTTGATTTTCTTTTTTATTGTAGTTAAACAATAGACATGTTTTTTTATTTTTTTAAATAGGGTTGTAATTAAAGTTTATTTGGGGCTTAAAATGGACCTCTTAAAGAAAATATTAAAATACTAAAAGTGTTAGAGATATTATCTAGTGAAGATTAATCTACATTGTCTCATTAATGATAATTACTAAATAAGTTGGGTTAGTATAGAGTTACTAGATAAGAGTTTAAAATAATAATAAAATATTTATATCTACATGCACACACAATAAATAATATAATACTATACAATATTATTATATTAGTTAGTTATATTATATATGCATGACATATTAATTTTCTATTATATAGCTCAAGTGGATGAGTGTTATTGATGTTGAGATTGTTGGGCCTCACTCAATGTCCCATAATTAGGGATAAATTACCATCCATAGATCACCTTGAGGAGGAAATGTCCCCACTAGGTTAGGCCCCATTATCAAGTCCAAATTACCATTTACCATCCATGGATCATGGGGAAATACTAGCACAATTTTCAAAGAAGGTTTCCTTGAAAAACTGAATTTTTATTATATATAATTTAATAAATAATTTAAAGTGATTTCATTATGATTTTAATTAATGTGAGATGTATTATTTTAAGGACTAAATGTAGTGATAATGTAAAATAATTTATATTTAGTATTTCAATAATGTTTTTCCACATTTTAAATTTAATTTTCTATTATATATAATTTAATAAATAATTTAAAGTGATATCATTATAATTTTAATTAATGTGAGATCTTTATTATTTTAAGGACTAAATACTCTATATTTAGTATTTTAATAATGTTTTTCACATTTTGATATTATATTACAAATACCTTAACAAAGGCTATGTCTATATGTAGTTGAATATTTTCAAATAATAACAACAACAACAACAACAACAACAATCTAATTTTATGGTCACAAACAAGCTAGACACTAAATTGGTGTATGAGACTCCTTTATGGGACAAGGGACCCCCTCGATTTGACTACTAGAGTCTATGGAGGTGTACATACCCTACCCGTTTTTGGATTTAAACAAAAAATTGTCTTTGATTTTTACATATCAAACTCAACAATTATTGTCGGCCGAATTTCTTGAAACTCTACTAGTTTTTGAATTTCATCTTATCAGCACAGATTATTAGTTTTGAATTTCTACTCATCAACATAGATTAAATTAGTTTTGAATTTCTACTCATCAACATGGAATTTTCTTCTGAGACTCATTTTGACCCCACATTTACTCTAATCAATGGTCACCTCCTTGTAGTATCTTAATTTCTCTTATTCTATCATTATTTATCACGACATAATCTCTCCTTAAATTTGCATGTAATAATAATTTTAATATTATCGTTACTATGTAGAGTGACCTCTTCCTCAACACCCCAATGATTTAGCCAATACTTGGCATCTTTATGCCAACCCTACTTGAGTCACATGTAGTTTTGACTAGATTTTGAAGCAACCTTGGGAAGTCTTTTTTCTTCCATCTTGTTTATCTTGTTCTTGTACATTAAGTACCTAGTCATAGTCATGCTCTCAATGGAGAAATGACCTACTTATGTGAAGGGGATATGATTTGGTGTAGTGTCTTTAATTTTAAGACCATAACTTACAAAATTATTTTTAATTTACTCTATCTTTATCCACAGTTCTATAGACATGATACAACCCCAAACATCAAAACCATAATGGATAATAGGAGTTGAAACAATATAAAAGTAGAGTCTCGAGTCCCAAATCCAAATCTTCACTAATTTACAATTGTTTTGAAATCCATAACATGCTTTCCAATCTCGATTTATCCTTTTCTCAATTCTATTGTTCTAGTTAAACTTGTGATAAAGATTAACTTTAATATATTTGTATGAAGTCGCTTCCTCCAAGATATTAATGATCCAGATTTATGAGAAGAATGAAATGAATAACAGACTGAATACAATAAAATAGAGATATGGATAACAACAACAAATATCCAATGAACAATAACTTCTATTGAATAAATAAAATAGGCTGAAACTGTAAAACAACAGAACTGAAAACAACTTGCTCAGATGGTGGTAGTTGTATTTGAGAAGACATGTGGTTTCTATGTGCATCCCTATGAGAAGAATGATTACAATGAGGCTCCAAAGGCATTTATAGCATTACTCGTGAATGCCAAAACCCTAGACATCCAAAAACCTAACACTAGGAGATGAAACACAAAACGTTATGTGGTCCCCGATGGGTAAGTTGGTACCTAAACTTCCTAGGGTCGTAACTTTTGCATACAACATCTTTTTACGTGCATGATATCCCGTTGGAAATTTATTTTCGAGAACTACACATTATACCATAAAACTCTAACTTCGTCTATATTTTTACTATGGAAAGTAGAAAAAAAATTGTTTAGGGCCCCAAAACGACCCTGGAAGTATAGAAAGATATACTGGAATGAAAAATTCCAAAATAAACCTCTTGTATTATATGGGAGGCCACCAATGCCCACCTAGAAGCTGGGTATGGCTTAAAACAACCATGGAAGTGTAGAACCCACAATTACAAAGAACTACAGAAGAACATCCGGAATTAAAAACTGTCAAGATGAAATAGTTGGAATAGCTTGGTGGCCACCAATATCCACATGGATTAGTCCTCCCCCATTAGGAAGAAATGGTCTCCATTTCATTAAGTGGCCCCATCAAGTGAGGAATTTTTTATTGAATTTGTATCTAGGTGAGCCACTTGCCTTGGTGCAGGATCTACCCTGCTTAGATAACCCGATAAAGTTGGATCCTTTGTTGACGAGTGCCCTTGACCTGTATGTCCACTATCTATTTAGTGGATTCTTGTTCCATGTAGTCAAGGTTGAGATTTGATGGTGTCAACTGTTGTGCGATCTCTGAGGTGTCCAATAATGGTATAAAATATGTTTGGAGGAAGTCCACATTGAACATTGGGTGCAAGCCAAGGAAGGGGGGGTGTTGAGCTCAAAAGCATTGTCACCCACAACCTTGATGCTAGTGTAAGGGCCATAACGAAGTGGACAAAGATTCCTATGGGGCACTGTAAGGTGTTCTTTCTACAAATGTAACCAGACATTGTCCCCCACCTGAAACTTGTGTGGTACCTGATGTTGATCATGGCATTGCCTGTACTTAGCATTGCTTGTACTTAGCATTGGCTTTCTGTAAAATCTCATGGACCTATTGGTGCATGTGCTAAATCCACTCAATGAATCTATTTCCTTTGTCAACCTCGGAGTGAACATGGGAAGAATTTGTCTATGTGGTTACAAGAGGTTGTGCAACGTCAATGGGACCCATGGTTTGGAATTACAGCCCCACATGAAAAGCGATATGGTTGGTGGAGCTATGGAGAGCCCTATTGTAGTTCTGATGAGCATAGGGAAGAATCTCATCCCATTTATGTGGATTCTTAGATTTATACATGTGAAAGATGTGCACAATCATATTATTGAATACCTTTGTTTGGCCATCAGTTTGAGGGTGGAAGGTAGTGGATTTATTGAGCTTGGTGTCTAGCAGTGACCAGAGACTTGACCAAAATGTGTTGAGGAACCTATTGTCCTGATCATAGATGATGGTCTATGGTATCCAAAAATGGACCCACACTCACTTGAAGAAGCTCTTGGTAGTATATGTCATTGTGATGCTCTTCTTGTAGGCTTCAAGAGTGGCCATCTTTGAGAATCGATCAACCACCACAAATACACAATCATTTCCTTACTTGGTGGATCGAAGGCCTAACATGTAATACATCGAGATGGATTCCAAAGGCCTCTTGGGATTATGAAGAGGGGTGTATAAGCCTTGATTCTTGATGGTTGCCTTGGAAAAGGGATAGGCAGTGCAAGATTTGATATACTTTCTGACGTCCTGTAAAATTTTTGGCCAATAAAAATGTTTTTGTAGAATGACCACAGTTTCCTCCACGCCAAAATGTTCTTCCATTCGACTGTAGCCAGCCTCCCAAATCATATTTTCACACTCGCTTGCAGGAACACAGGGATGGCCCAGATGGAATAACATTCCATCCTAAATTTGAAAATTGGTGGCATTCACGCTTGTACCCAAGAGATGATAGGTGGTGGTGAAGAAAGGATCTCGCTAATAAAGCTAGGGAAACTGATCGAGGTGGATATTGGTGGCCACCCACCTACAGGTTTTAGTTAAACACAGTCTCCTATACTTATTCATAATTGTGGGTTCTATACTTTTGGGGTCATCTAAATCCCTACACAACTTCCAGGTGGATATTGGTGGCCGCCCACCTAATCCAAATGCCTTATTTTATAATTTTTCATGTTATTACATCATTCTATACTTCCAGGGTCATTTTGGGGCTCTAAACAATGTTTTTCTGGCTTTCCACAGTCAAATTATAGGTCGAGTCAGAGTTTGACGACATAATGTGTAGTTCTTGATAAGACCTTTAAAATGGGATATCAAATGCCTAAAATGAAAGTTGTATGCAAATTTCATGGCCCTAGAAAGTTGAGGTACCAACTTACCTATCGGCTCCCACATAGCTTTTGGTGTTTCATCATCTAGGGTTAGGGTTTTGGATATATAGGGTTTTGGAATTCATGATTAAAAATACCTCTAGAGCATCATTGTGATCATTTTTCTCAGACGGATGTGCATAGAAACCACATCTCTTCTCAGAGATAGCTACCGCCATTCAAGCAAGTTGTTTCAGTTCTGCAATTTTAGAGTTTCAACCTATTATATTTATTCAATAGAAGTAATTGTTCACTAGCTATCTTTTTTTGTTCTCTATATCTCTCTGTTATGGTATTCAATCAATTATTCATTTTTTTCCACTCATTAATCCAGATCATTGGTATCAGAGTGGTCTGCTCATCATTTTTTTTTCTTTGTGCATGTCCCTGACAAGATCTGGGTACAAGAAGTTTGGAGTCGATTTATGTAACCTTTATTTTTCTAGTGTTAATTGTCATACCCATACTAGAGAGAAATTCTTTCTGAATTTTAGTTGCTTGTCAAGATCATAGGGACTCCTCACCATAATAACAATATTGTTATCATGAATAAGGTGTTGAATCGTAAACTCATAAATTATCCATTATCCTGCAAATAGTTCCAAGGCATAATCAATTTTTTTTATTATCTATGATATTAAATATAGAACTATAGGTGGGACCCCTAGGGAGAAAGAAATGATGTTTAATTTCAGCTATCCCCTAGGATTGAATGTTACCACTTTGCTAAAATGGTCTCATTTACATTATGCAATGATAATTTTTCCTTATTTGGTTTGATTATGAGTTTTATTGTCAATTTGATTGCACATAAAGGAAAAGGGTTTTTCTCATAAAAATTCAAAAGATCATCTACCTTACACACATTCCACTCATTGAATTCTATTGATACTTATACAAGAATATTATGAGGTATTAAAACATTTTCTTTTATGTATATATATTATATCTCAACAAGCATTGATCACAAAGGTTCAGTTTTAATTACATGATATACTTTAAAGAGACGTAAAGTTCATTTTGTATAGATTCATTTTTATGCAAATAAGGTATAGTGATATTGTTTACCATATATAAAAGACTTTTATATAAATCCAAAGGCCATCGCATATGTATAATAAGTGTTGGTTCTATATAGGAAAAGGTGGTGCATTACAATTAAAGGGTTGGAAATTTTCGATGCATATTTCATATGGTATATTATATGAACTCGACATTGACACTATATAGTGCTTKTCATCGCTTGAACTTTAAATTAAATCACTCATATATATATGTATACAGTACATCGATTATTTTAATTGAATGTGGTTTTAAATGAAATCTTGGATATTCACGTTTGATGTGAAGTTTGGGTTGTCGTTTAAGCTAGCAGTATTATATAGTGGTTGACATGGTCATATAGCACGTGATTGATTTCATACTTGGAAATATATCAGGCATGTGATTTTTTGACGATGGATAATATTCAGGTCATACTTTACTCGCAACCATCGAAGAAAAGTKTAATGGAATCAATATGTAGAGTCGTAGAGAAAAMTTTGACTTGGAAGGTCAAAATTTGTGTTTTAATGGTCATTGTAACATTGGGAGAGCTTAATGAATCAACGACCAGGATCATGTTTTATGTCGAGATCAACGACCCTAATTCACTTTAACAAATTAAAAATTTATAAGGTTTTTTAGATTTAGTAAGGTCGAGCATATCAACATCCAAGATTCATTTTTTGTGGCTCATAAAATGAATTAGATCAATGGTATAGATTCTAGAGAAGAAGAAGACTCATGTCCACACACAATATTGATTTAGGCATTAAAATTTCTTGGAAAGAAATAATGAAAGTTTTGTAGCGGTAAGTGTGTGGAAAATTGCAACTTGTAAATGTTGTAACTTTTCATTTAGAACTTAGAATGACCCATGAGTATATCCATTATAGAGGTGTTAAATAATCATATTTTGAATTGGTGTTTTTTGTTCTTCTTAAATTGATATGAAGGGTAACATGTATTCTAATTGATGAAATGTTTTATGTTATGCCCATTCTAACAATAATTATTACATCCACATTTCTTAAAGAATGAGAGGTACAGGAAAACAACTTTGGTTCTTATATGAGGACTAGGTTTATAGAATATGATCAGGAATCTTACATCCATGAAGAGGAGGTCATAGGTCTTCAAGTCAACATGGGAAATGATGAGACAAATTCTAATGGAAGAAGAGACAGACACGAGCTTGTAGCTATGAGAAGATTGCATAGAGAATTTCAAAGCTACAAGGTCGATAATGAAATGATTATGAATACCCATGAAGAGATACTTTAGATTTTGAATATGTTTCATAAGAAAGTAAACGAAGAATCTGCTACAAAGAAAGAAGATAGTACTAGACAAGTGACTGGATCAAGATCTCATAGTATAAACAATGATCATGGGAATGATAGATCATCAAGAAGCATGAGTAGGTGTCATCATTCTCCAAGGAAATCCACTAGAATAACTCATTCAAGCTCAGGTCCATGGAGAAATCCACGTGTCTCCTTCCCAAAGGTACATAAGAAGGTTCGAGGAATATATCTTGCAAGTTGAAATGAAAATCAAGCCACCAATTTCTAATGGTGAACACAAGAAATGAGAAGAGGCCAACAAATGACTAATGGAAATGAACAAATATATCTAGCTATGTAATACCCTTGGTCCCTGAGTTTGTAAATATAACTTTAACTTGTCAAAAGACTGTGGCAGACCAAATATATGTGAATGTTGGATTTGATGAACCTTTTGTTATAAAAGGTAATGTATGTATTTTCTATTATTAATAGAAAATGGATAGTGTTGCATAATTGTTGAAAGGGGGGTTTGCCAACATAGACCATGATTTATATGAGAGATATGGTGAGGGGAATAAGCAATGGTTGAGATGACCCCCACCAAACCAGTACCTTACTGGATTTAATGGATTAGACCCATAAAAGTCCTCTGACCATAAATCAGTTACCAGTCAGAATGATAGTTGGAAGAGTCATCCTCAAGAGTTAATGAGGGGATGGGGAAGACTACGCATATGCAAGACTTCTATACCTGACCACGAGATGAAGATTAAGATCCACACAAACTTGCCGAGGAAGGCAAAGAAAAGAGGTAATTTGTGGGTAGAGACAGATCTACAAGAGAGACGAGTCAAAAGACTAATCTCAAGAAGAGAAAAGAGCGCTTGCATCTCTGTGGTTTGAAGAAGAACTAAGAAATAATCTTGTTATGGGTGCAAGAACTTGTTGGTAGTGTTTTCATTCCAAGCTGATAAATGGGTTTGACGAGTGACTGTAGAAGTACTCATGGAGCCCTCCTTGCTTGGTACAGAGAAAACCGGTTGCCGAGATCTCGTGGGAGGAGGAGAGTAAACTCCATCCTTGACTATCACTGAGCAAGAAGAAAGAGTCTCTCTGAGTCCAATTTTAGTAGTGGTGTTTTCTATTGTCGGGATAACTTACATATTTCAAGTTCCAAATGTTAATTCCAATTCTATTTGAAAATTTCAAAATCTATCTAGTTTTCTTAAATATAATTTCCTTTTGGATTTTTGGACATTTGAATTCAAACTTGATAAAATTCTTATGATATAAAATCAGTGTGTTTCTCAAATTCCTTTATATTGGAACTCAAATTATGTTAGTAAATATTATTCAATGATGCAATGCTTTCACAATGTGCAACCTTACTAGCTTTAAACATCATAATGGGCTAGATTTAAGGAACACAATTTGTATTGGCATATTGTTCTTTATGATTACTTTGTTTCACTAATATGGTAGAAAAAATTTACTTCCAATTAACCCAATTGGGATTATTTATTAAGCATCTAATAGTCATACAAATATCCAATGCCAACCAATTGGATGGACCATTCAATTTTCTAGTACAAGAGGATGYATTTGTTGCAGTTTGTTATTTGTTTGCAAGGCTAAAACAACATAACTCTTCCTTCAATATTTATATTACCTCACACCTCACCAAAGTTGTGGTATTTATGCCTGAGAGACGCATTTAGGTAATTTGTGGCACTTCATCTTTAAATGGCCATATGCCCTGCACAGGGTGCGCCTCTAGATGAAAAATTCCTAAATCCAACTAAGCCATAATCACATGTTCCCAAACTTTGTTGAGCAACAGATAGATTGAAATCCTAGTTGAATAAATCAAAAAACCAATTCATAAGAGATTGGACAAACTAACCATTTGAAAGTATGAAGAATGATTACAGAAAGTTGATGATTTAAACTTTGTCTTCAAGATTTAGGTTTAAAATTTGTATTCAATATTTAGGACTTCTTTGGAGGCACTTTAAGTTGAGTATTGGGAAATCCTCATTAAAGTGTGAAACCAAGTACTTATACCATTTATTTTTACTTGACATTCCTATTTCCCTACTCCTGTATAGGAAGTGGGGGTTTGTGACTTTGAGGAGAGGTTACATTTGGGAGCATGCTTCAAATGGAGACACACAACTATAGCTTACATTGATTATATATTACCTAATGACATATTCAACATGTCAAAGTTGAGAAGGATCACTTTACAGTGTTCGCACGTTCTTAAAATCGAAAGTAACTTCTCTACATTTCAAAATTTGACTCATTTTCAATTGTGGAATTCTGAGAGTTTGGAATAGCTTCCGGATGTGCATAATCTTAGGAGTTTGAAGAAGCTAGATATCTTTTATTGCCCCAAGTTAAAATGATTTCCTACTGAATTTAGCCAGGTAGGGGTATTTCCTTCCTTCTAAATATTTGTATCATAAAAAATTGTAATAAATAAAATTAATATATATATAACTTCCCATTTAATATAATAAAGTAATTCAACTTGAGATAAGTGAAGGCAAGTTTTTGAACATAGCTAATTGAACAGAAAAATATCAATGGAAACTCCACATACATGAGCGCGCAACTCAGAATCTGAACAACTAGATATCAATGGACACTCCACATCTACTCAGAATTTGAATAGAAAAATATCAATGGACACTCCACATCTACTCAGAATCTGAATAGCAAAATATCAATGGACACTCCACATAGATGAGCGTCCAACTTAGAATCCAAATTAGCAAATAATACCATTTCAGGCAGAATTAAAAAAATCATCTACCAAACATAATGTTCCCATTTAGTAAAGAGTGGTAATTATCCACCTAGAATAAGTAAACTATGATGAAAATAAAACATTTAGAAGAGGACAGGAGCTAATATTGAGATTCAGATCTCCAAGGTTGTAGCCCGTAGATTAAAACAACCAGCAAAGTATTCACTAAATTCAATTGCAATCCACTGCCTAGTTGACAATATCATATAGAGAGGGAGGCGGTACTACATCCAGATGGAGAAGATATTGACTTACCTTTAGAGAAGGAGGAAGAGATACCTTCAGTGTTAGAGGAAGCAGAGATAGAGGAGGAGTCACCTCTAGCTCATGATGAAGTAGTTTTTGAGCCACTCTTAGTTCCAAGACTGACATTCCCCAATGGCACAAATGGTGACCTGATTAAGAAAAAGAGGTCTAGGACTAACATTATTGTATGGATCATGTAGTAACCTGATTAGAAGAATGTTCCCTGTAGCCCATGGCAAGACAATCTCCCTGGAGGGTTTTGTGTGGACTAGTAGGGGGTAATGTGGAATTCATACTGACATTCCTCAGAAGGTCAGATGAAGGAACCAAGACATTGGTTTCATGAGGAAACCTCAATATGTCTTGTGAGACATTGGTTCCATGAGGGAACCTCAACATGTCTTAGATATGTGTTTCATGAGGGAACCACAAGATGTCGAGTATGAACATAGTTCATGAGTGAAATATGAGTTTGGTCACTTCAGGATATTTGGTTTTCCAGTATACATTCATGTACCCAGAGAGAAAAGGACCAAACTAGACCCTTCAGGAAGAAAGGGTACATTTGTGGGGTACAACGAGTCTTCGAAGGAATACTAGATCTACACCCCTGGTCAGAGATAGATTGAGGTAAGAATATATGTTACCTTTGAAAAGGAGGTAACCTTCAAGAGATATAAAGGATATTACATGGATATTGATAGCTAGAGAAAGTAAGAGATGGTGCATTCTCCCCCTCGCCCTTCAAAAACTAAGAGGGAGAAAATTGAGCCTATTGATACAATTGCTCTCATTGATCCTATAGCAAGACTTGATGTTCCCAGAGATATTGCAGTAGGTCGGAAGAGACCTACATGGGCTTGTCATACTCTGCATGAGGTAGAAGGACATGCAACCCCTTGTGGTATCTTCCAAGAGATCAAGAGAACTAAGAAATATTTTTTTTATGCCACAACTATGTGCCACATCATTGATTTTGAGCCTTCCTATTATGAGGAGGCATCTAGTAAGACATTATGGATAGATGCAATGATGGAGGATTATCATTCCATCATGAAAACATGATGTGTGGAATATTGTTCCAATAACTAAGGGAAAGTTTACAATTACTTCCAAGTGGATCTATACGATCAAACACACAGTTGACGGGAGCATCGAGAAGAAAAAAGAAAGATTTGTTGTTATAGGATTCTCTCGGATGGAGGGAATAGATTATGAGGAGAAATTTTATCATGTTTCTCAATACAATTATAACTGGATGATTATTTCCCTTGCAACATTCGTGGGTTGGAAAGTACACAAGATCGATGTGAATAAAACCTTTCTCAATGGAGAGATTCAGGAAGAAGTATACATCGCGAAACCACATGGTTTCGTGATGCATGAGAAGGATTTTCATGTGTGTAGGTTGAAGAAGGTCCTATATGGACTCAAGAAGAAACCTCAAGATTGGTATGCGAGGATTGATGGACACCTGATGATTTTTGGATTTAACAAAATTCTTGTTGATCTCAACCTATACTACAAGACTGTTAATTGAAAGTCCCTTATTTTGGTCCTCAACGTTGATGATTTATTTCTCATCGGTACAAAGAGACTTTTTGCTGAATGAAAGCATGTGTTGGCCTCTAAGTTTGAGATGATGGAATTTGGTATGATGCACTACTTCTTGGGACTAGAGGTGTGGTAGAGAACTGATGAGATCTCCCTAAGTCAGGGGAAGTACAGAATTTAGATATTGAATAATTTTGGGATGTTGAACTATAAACCCATGGTTACACCAATAGTGATGAATATGAAGAAACTAAGTGTGTCTTCTTATGATTCCAATGAGATTGATATGACCTTGTTCAAACAATTGATTGTATCATTGATGTATCTAGTTAACATCAGACTATATATTTTTGATTAAGTGAGTGCACTTAGCCAATTTATGAGTTAGTCGAGAGAGACACATTGGATTGTTGCGAAGCATGTGTTGAGATACCGGCGAGGAACAGTTGGACATGGTCTGAGATATAATTACAGTATTGACATGAGATTACAGGGATATACTGACTCTGATTGGGCAGGGATCATAGTGCATAGGAAGATCACCTTCGGGTGTTGCTTCACTTTAGGATTTTCCATGGTTTCCTGGTGTAGAAAGAAATAGACTTTTATGGATTTGAGCATTACAGAAACATAGTACATTGCATTAAGTGTGGAAGTCTATAAAGAAATGTGGTTTCACAATATCCTTATTGATTTATTTGGAAATATGTTGGATTCGATCATTATTCATTGCGATAACCATAGTTGTGTGAATATATCATAGAATCTAATGTTTTATGAAAAATAGAAATACATTGATATCAAGTACCATTACATCTAAGATATGGTGCAGAAGAAGGAAGTATTGTTGCAATACCTTCTTACAAATGAGTAGGTTTTCGATGTTCTTACCGAACCAAGACAAAGTTCGAGTACTTTCGTGACATACTTGGCATGGCAAAGAATACCTCCCTCGCTGAGAGGGAGTGTTGATGTTTTCATCTTCCTAACACATTCTATAGATCATACTCCTATATGACTGAGTTGAGTTTATCAGTAAGGAAAATTATCTAGGAAGGGATAAGTGGGACACTTATCCGATAAGGGATAAGTGGCTTTGGTATTATATCCCAATGTCTGTTGTGGAGAGCACATGAGGACATGTCAGGGAAATTTAACTTGACGTCACACACTATGGGGAGTTGACCCTAGTGTTTCTAGAGGGAGTAGACTCTAAAAGTCCACATGGGAGTGTCATGTGTGATAGACATTCTCCATATTGTACTCATCTGTGATAGATATGAGTTGATCTGTGAGGACACTTATCTGAGAAGGGATAAGTGGGNTGTGGCTATTGGGAGGTATCGCCAGCTCTTTCGAGATATTGCACCCTCTACCCCTCATTATAACCAGTTATTTCATTCTTCACTAGTATCTCTTCCGGTGACTTCAGACCCCACTCTTGAGAGCTATTGGAAGATCCAGTGCTATTTGAGAGGAAGGACGTTACGTCTTCTAGGACACGAGCATTTTCTTTCTTCTTTTATTCCCCCACGCGGACAAAGACCCTCTTACCCATATATATGCTTCTTGTTCATTTATGTATGATGCACATCTGATTACAGTGTGACTTTGATAGATATATTGTAAAGATCATAACAGCAAAAGGCTCTTGGTTCTATAATTTCTCTCACCACTTGTTGCACACATTTTTCACAACTTGTTTGACATCATAGGGGAACCACAGAACCCCCATCGTTCACGACGTTTTCTCAACCTTCCTCCTATCTTAGGGGGAGTATCTGGTCGTACCCGCTCACACACTCCTGTGAGTGCTACCATTTTAGGATTAGCTCTACTTGGTTCTACCTTACTTGGGTCCAATTCCCAAGGACACACAGTCACTCGCTCTCCTTTGCACGGAAGCGGAGGACCCACTTCTTCTCAAAGAGGAAGCACCAACCCACCTAGTCCCCATCAAGGGTTCGGTTCACAACACACCATGGCAGGAGCTAACCCTCCACCCCCACTACAGATGCCATATTTGGCCTCTCTCAACATTTCGGATCTCACCAAGCTCACTAATGATCCTATATTGCATGACGCCACTTGGCCTGCAATGCCAACCACAGTTCCCTCAGACATTCCAAAGTTTGAAGGAAAGGCAGGGAATGACCCCGCCAATCACGTCATGACCTTTCACCTATGGTGTTCTTCCAATAGCATCATGGAAGATTCTGTCAGATTGTGATTATTTCAGCGCACACTTACTGGCCCTTCAGCCAAATGGTATGTTGAAGAAAAATATGGGTCCCACTCGACCTTTGAGTCTTTGGCCAAAGCCTTCTTAACTTTCTTCCAATTACCCATCCGACATGACAATGGTCTAGAACTACTGTCAAATTTCAAACAGTCCTCAGCCACCCACATTGCCGACTACATTCATGAGTGGTGTAGGCGACGTAGTTTGTGTAAAGAAGAAACTACCAAGCAACAATGTCTTGATTGGTTTCTTAGATCACTTGTCGCTCTCCTCGGGAAGGATGTCGCTTCTACCTTCCCACAATCTGAGGAGGAAGCCATCAGCAAGGCTCAACAATACGACCTCATTTACACACAGTCAGGATACTTATACACAGTACTTCCTGATCTTCCAAAACCTGTGCCATTTGGCCAGGACAAACCAGGGATGTCTCACTTAGCAGACGGGCTAATCGGTGCTACCATGCATCATAGTCCACAACCCCAACCACCACCGATGTATGGGACCCCTCAATACCCACCAGCCTATGGGGGCACTTCTTATTACCCCCCACCCCCTTACCAACAGCCATACCCTGTTGCTACACCTCCACCCATTAGTGGACTGCCACCGGCACCTCCCATACATCCACCTCTTCCAAATACAAGTGGTCCCCCATCCATATCACCTTATAGTACTAGTGAAAGTGTCACGCCTTCCTATGTACCTTATGGAGCCGCACCACCACAAAATACATACTTTCCCTTTCTGGGTCCTCCACAAACCATGGCTCCCCCACATCCTCATGTGGGGGTAAACTTTGTTCAACCCTCTGTTGCTCAACAGTACCAAAATTTTGAACAATTGAACACAGCCAACCCAACTAACCCTTCAAACAACAACATGAGGAAAGGAAGGAACAACAATAACAACAACAATCTTGGTCAAGGCGGGAATCAACCCCCACAACATCCACCCACTGGGGCCAACCTGAACCAAGGGAACCAAAACCCCCAAGGGGGCAATAACAACAAACGCCAAGGGAGGAACACTGTTAAAACCATCCACCCTTGTGCTCTTTGTGGCGTATATGGTTATTACACTCACCATTGCCCACAGATCGCTAATTTCAAGAGGTTGAAAGACTCCGGGAGTATTCCCCCTTCTCTTGCGCAACCTGCCCCTCAGCAGGCACAACAACAGTATGCGCAACAACCTCCTCCCCCCATGCTGCAAAATCCTATACCACATCAAGGTGTCATAAACACCCAGCAGGATGCGCAGCATCCCCCACCTCAGGTGGGCCAATACCATAATCCCAACAATCCAATGGAACGAACAATTCTCCTCACCAGTGAGGAAGAAATTCTTTTGCAAAAACGCAATCCTCAATATCCTCCAACCGCTGAGTCTACTCCCACATCTTTAGAAACAAACCCCACACCAACAGGACCTCCGTTGATGATCCCGCGCCCTTCTGCCGAACCACCATTACGCATCCCTCGCATCCCATTGCGTAGGAATATCCACAACCCACAGGCTAGGGCCACACATAACTACAGCTTGGTAGATGACTTAGCACAATCCCCGGCTGCCATGTCAGTTCTGGAAGTCCTCCAAACTTGTCCTACTCAGCGGAAATCACTACTTTCCGCCATGGGCGCCGTCGACCCTGCCGATACTAGACTCATCACGTTTGACCTTGATAGCTGCAAACCTCGTCTTCCTGCTGCCGCCGCTATTCAAATACCAGTCAAAATACGGAACATCACCGTCCATCGGTGTATCATCGATGAAGGGGCATCTACATGTATCATGTCCAAAACAGTATGGCATAAACTTGGTTCCCCGGACCTTTTACCCTCCGCCATCACACTACGAGCTTATGACGGATGACGATCATCTCCTGAAGGGCTCCTTCAAAATGTACCCGTTGAACTCAGAGGCAAAACCATTCTCATTGATATCGAAGTTATTGACATCACACTCTATTACAATATCTTGTTTGTCCGTACCTACATGTATGCTATGAAGGCAGTAGCATCATCCGTCTTTCGAACAATTATGTTCCCCCACAACGGGAAGATAGTGATCGTCGACCAAGTCACACATTACGAACCAAACCCATCG
>JZKD02S1534642.1:150180-163622 GCA_000966675.3 Picea glauca
ATAAGAGAAAAATGCAGAGATAAGTAAGGGACAAATAGCTCGGCAAAATGTATCCTTCACTTATTATCCATGCACAAGAAAGTAGGGTATTTGAATATATAAGTCTTTAAACACTGGAGTGATGACCATCGATTTGGTTCCTGGCCGACTGCTCAGGCACAGACTAATAACTTAACGGATAAGTGACAAAGATAAAAACACATTTTTTATTCATATTAAATCAATAAAAAAAAACGTAGAGAAGTCATTGCAATCAGAGTTTGGGTTCACCATGGGAAATCAATTCAAAATACCATGAGCATAAGGCTGAGATGACATTAAGTTCTCTAATCATAAAACATTGGGCTCAACAAGACAAATTGTTGAAAGATAAAATGAAATCTTTGGATACTGTTATGCTGAATAAAACATAATATTTAATAGATTAGAAGTATAGTATTGAAGGCGCAGGAATAATATTAAAATACCATTCAATCAAAACATACACATGCTTACCGTAGTCAAATGCGAAATCTCTAAGTCATTTTCCTGCGTGTGCTTTGCTTAGCTCTCGCTTGTCGACCAACGTGACCTCACCGGTACCTCCGAGCCAATGCTAGGGGTACTCTTCTTCCTCCTTAGTCCCCCGAGCCGCAAAGGGGCCACACACACAATACCAGATAGTGCTAGCACCCAACTCACCTCGCAAGGTCAAGCTACCACTCGTTACCCGAGCTGGGTATCCCAACTCCCACAAGAGAAAGTTTAGTCAAGATAAAAATTCAGCAGCGTAACATTACACAAAAAGATGAGATTTCCATACTCCCCCTCCTCCATCCTTTTTATATAGGTTGAAAGTAATTAGTTTCCCAAGTTATCATAAAATTATTTTTTCATTAAATTAATTTCGAAAAACCTCCCTCGTACACATGTCGCCCGATCCCCTAGTTGCACCAGAAAATCAATTTTATTAATTAATTAGTTAATCCTATTTCCCTCATCCACCTAAGAGAATTCCTAAAAATGCTCCTCGATGTCCCAAAATTCCCTTACACTTCTTAAATGACTTATGCCTTACTTAATTCCTAGTTGAGTTCATAATTAGAAAGTTCCAAAGGCAAGATTCCTTACTAAGTTAGACATTCAACTTTTTCTTTACGTTTCCCCTTTTCCTCAAGTTTCTTATTTATTTTAAGTTTACACCTTTTTCGTTTTTAACTAAAAATGAATTTAGCAACCGTAGATAAAACAACCATTTTCCCTTTTTCTTTTTTAATTAAAAATTAATTTAGCAAGTGTAGATAAAAAAAACAACCATTTACCCTCTTTTCTTTTTAACTAAAAAATAAATTATCAAATGTAGATCAAAACAACCATTACCCTTTTTTTTAAATTTAATCCACCATTATAATTTTGACTTTAATAAATAAGTTTGAATTTATTACCCACCTTCTTGTTACATGTTTATTTATTATTATTATTATTATTTACCACATGTTCTACTTAGACCTAGGTGTTAATTTCACTAGGCTAGGTGGCATTTTTATTAGGGAAAATTGTTTTTAAACCTTACTTATCATATCATTCACTTTAAGTCTGACTAGGTTTACTCACTTACCAGTTAAAATTGCGACATGCCCTTCAGGACGCACTGCGTGCTCCAACGGTGCCACACAACTCCTTTTGTTTTCCTTGCACAATGTGCCCTTCAAGACACACTACATTCTCCAGGGGTGCCACTCAACTCTTTCTGTTTTCCTTTCATGATGTGCCCTTCAATACGCACTATGTGCTCCAAGGGTTCCACTCGCCTCTTGACTGACTTTGGTAGATTTCAAACCCCTGGAGTCAATACTCCGCTAGGTGATCTTGTGGGAGACTAAGGGCCTCTAAGGAATAAGGCCCCTGCCTTATTGTGTGCCACTTAGAATGATCATGAACGACTGTCATAGTCTACCCTCACGACATCATGGGTCTTATAAAACTAAGTAATCATTAACCTATAGTTCGAGCCACGGTGGGAGTGCTAGTAGGTTGTGGCAGGTATGCTTCCCAACCTCTCCCTCAATGTATATGTTTGTCCTGCGTTACCCCTCTAGTCCACATGTGATTCTAGTCATAAATCTATCGTTAGACTACATCCATCAATGAATCATTTTATCAATAATAATCAATCATCATAACATATAATCATATGTACATATGTCATATCAACAACATTCAAACCCCAATAGTTCACTCCTTGACTCAATCCGGAGTATAAGGGGTTTCATCGATGCCTTTGCATCCTCAATGTCTAGAGTCCTGCACACTCAGGAGAACCTAGTCAATAGCACTTGTCTAGGTAAATACAACAAAATAACATATCATTAAATCCATAATATCTCATAATCATTATCAAAATGACCAATAGTATAATAACCTAGATCACTTGCATGCAAGTTTCCTCAAAGAATAAGTTCACTCAGTGCACGCAAGAGAAAGATGTTACATACACCCACTCTTGGTTTAAACTTCATCCCAAATTTTCACTGTATATAAGTGTCAAAATAAAGCGTATCACAGTATCATAAGTATATCTCTCAAAACAAAAATTGCTTGCACATATCATATGTGTACTCCCAGGTCGTTGAGTGTGGACTATAGTTGTCCCACTGGACCTTGACCTGATCTACTGTTTGACGTCATAGCTGTCGAATGCGATGGTCCAGAATGTGGATTGGCTCTACCATGAGCACACCATCATCAGATGCCTGTAAGGAACTCATGTCAATAACATGTGTGAGATCACTAATATAAT
Organism: Picea glauca; assembly: GCA_000966675.3. Taxonomy (NCBI): domain Eukaryota; kingdom Viridiplantae; phylum Streptophyta; class Pinopsida; order Pinales; family Pinaceae; genus Picea; species Picea glauca. The sequence continues at coordinate 152,960 of JZKD02S1534642.1, forward strand.
GTCTCAAAACAGATATGTGAAATACATTGTGCACATGCCTCAAAGAATCATGAAAGGTTAGTCGATAGGCCACGTTCCCCTTCCTTTCCACAATCTTGAAAGTTCCCAAAAACCTAGGAGAGAGTTTAGAACCCTTTCCAAAATGGATCAAAATCTTATGTAGTTTTACCCACAAGAAGACTCGATCACAAACTTCATAACTACGGTCGACACGATGCGCATCAACATAACTCTTCTACCAATCCTACGCTTCCTTGATCCTTTGTCTTATTGTTTGTATTTGATCTTCCATTTCTTGGATTTCTTCTAGTCCCACTAGGACCCTATCCTAAAGACGATCCCAACTCAAAGGTGTATGAAACAGTCTCCCATAAAGAAACTCGAAAGGGGCCATCTTAATGGTGCTTTGATAACTGTTGTTATATGGGAATTCTACCAGTCAAAAGAATTATTTCCAATGCTTATGTTAATCCATCACGTACATACACATCATGTCCTCCAAGATTTGGTTTGTTCTTTCCATCTTCCTTTCTATCTCTGAGTGATACGTGGTACTAAAGTTAAGTTGGGTTCCCAAGGCCTCTTGGAAGCTAGTCCAAAATCATCCAGTAAACATTGATCCTCAATTGGATATAATCCTCTTAGGCATGCCATGCAACCTCACAATCTTGCTAATGAAAACTATAGCTATGTCATGTGCCTGATACATCGTACGTATACGAATAAAATGAGCACTCTTTTTCAAAGTGTCAACTACCACAAAAATCAAGTCGTGTCTTCTTGTCGTTAGTGGAAATCCAACAATGAAATCCATCGAAATGACCTCCCATTTTGATTCTGGAATTGCGTGTGGTTGTAGTAATCTTGTCGGATGTCTATGTTCAGCCTTCACTTGCTGACATTCTAGACATCTTGCGATGTAGTTGACTATGTATGCCTTCATTCCTTTCCATAAGAATAAAGTTTTAAGGTCTTCACTCATCTTCGTGACTCCTGGGTGAGCCATGTACACTTCTCTGTGAGCCTCGTTTAGGATGAAACTCCTCAACTCATCGTTGGGAAGTATGCAAATTCAAAATTTAAATCTCAATAATTCATCGTTGTCCATAGGAAATCCTTCAAATTTTGGTACCATCATTGTGTTTTGTTTGATAACATCCTCGACCTCTTTGTACTAGTCATCATCGCACTGTAAGGTTAGAATATTTTCACGTAGATTCATCTAGAGAGGAATCACTGAAAATATGCACGGCCTCCGACTCAATGAATTTTCCACTCTATTCATTGTTCCTTTTATGTAAGTAATTCTGAAATTGTACTCGCTAAGAAATTCCAACCAACGTTGTTGTCATGCATTCAAGTTGCTTTGCATAAAGATGTGTTGTTGTCCACAGTTGTCCTTTTTTTAGTTCAAATTTCCGTCCAATAAGGTAGTGTCTCCAAACTCTCAAGGCATAAACAATGGATAACAACTCCAAATCGTGCATCGCATAGTTCTCCTCATGCGTTTTCAACTTCCTCGAGATGTAAGAGATCACTTGATCGTATTGCATCAAGACTCTACCTAATAATTCCTTCGATGTGTTAGTGCATATCAATAATTTTGCATCCATTTTAGGGACCTTTAGTATTGGTGTTGTTGTCAACAGCTCCTTGAGCCTCCAAAATGATTCCGCGCATTTCTCAGTCCAAACAAACTTCTTGTTCTTCTTTTACAATTCCTTGATCGGATTTTCTATCTTTGAAAAACCCTCGACGAACCATCAATAGTATCCTATTAAATCCATTAAGCTACACACTTCAGGGACATTTGTCGATGCATGCCATTCCATAATAGCCTCGACCTTTGTTGGATCCATGATGATACCTTCACCAGAGATGTCATGTCCTAAGTAATGAATTCTTGATTGATAAAACAATCATTTAGACAATTTTCCATACAATTTTTTCTCTCGTAGACACTGTAGTACCAAGCGCAAGTTCTCATCATTCTCCTCCATCGTCCAAGAGTAAATCAAATATTGTCAATGAATACTTGGATGAACATGTCGAAGTATTCACAGAACACCTTGTTCATAAACTCATCAATACTCCAAGGGCATTTGTTATTCCAAAAGGTAAAATAGTAAACTCGTAATGTCCCAACCTCATATTAAATGTGGTATTAGGGATGTCATCCTCCTTGATCCATGAGTGGTGATACCTTGATCTCAAGTCGATTTTTGAAAACATCATCGTGCCTTTCATCTGATTAAACATATCATCAATCCTTGGAAATAGATACTGATTCTTGATCGTTGCCTTGTTCAACTAATAGTAGTTAATGCAGAGTCTCCAGGACCCATCCTTCTTCCTTATGAAAATAATAGGTAACCCCCCATGGTGACACACTTGGATGTATAATTTCTAGGTACAACAACTCCTTCAATTGCATTCTCAACTCCTGTAACTCTAGGGTCGACATCCGATAAGGCATTCTTTCTATTGGTCCAGTTCCTAGTTTTAGGTCGATGGTATATTCCAACTCACTCTCCGACGACATCCCATGTAAGTCCTCAGGGAATACGTTTGCAAATTCTCTCACCACCCGAAGGTGTTCTAGACATTCCACTACTCCCTTCTCATTTAATGCAAGGATCACATAAATATTGCATCCCTTGCACATGCTCTTCCTTAGCTACAAGGAAGAGATGAACCTCATGGAAACTCCCTGGTTTTGAACTACAATCACGCATCTTTGTCCCTCGTCATCGACCAAGATCAACCAATTCATCTTATAGTTGAGTATCGCCTCATGTGATTCCAACCAATCCATACTGATTACTATGTCATAAGATCCTAAGATTGTGACGTACAGGTTGACCTTGGTGAAAAAATCTCCCAGGTTAAGGAAACAACCTGTAATCTTCCCTCCAACCTTCTGCTTGGCTCCCGAAGCCATTTCTACAAGCTAAATGTGTCATGTTCGACTGCCTTTACCTTAATTATTTTTAGTGCTACACCAGAGATAAAATTCCCTCTAGCACCTGGATCTATCAAAATATTAAGGGTCTAGTCAGTGACGGTAAGGATTTTGTTGCTGAGGCACTAGTCACCGAGGTGTAGTGAATGTGGATCCTCTCTGGAAACCATGATATCCAGGTGAATGTCTAGCTAGTGTCTGATGCTATTGCACACCAGATGACACTTTCCCTGTAGGTATCTCTAGAGGCCTTCTCTGACCCTGCCAATAAGCTCCTCCTCTACTATGAGGGCCTTCTAGACAACATCATGCAAGGTTTGAGGCATTAGAATTCTAACCTTTGCATAAATGTTGACATTAAGGCCAAACACAAAGTTTTTGACCTTAATTTTCTCAGTATTCAGGTGTGGAGAATACCGAAGAAACTCCATAAAATGGGCCTCATACTTGGGCATTGTACAGTCACCTTGTCACATGACGTTGAACTTGTTGAGATAACTCTCATCGAATTCCTCAGAAAGATACCTCTCCCAGAACCGTTCCTCTAACAATTCCCATGACACATCTTTGACAACCATGTTCAATTGCGGTAGGAACATCTTCCACCATAGAAGAGCACTCCCCTTTAGTTGAAATACTGTCATGTAGACCTTCATGTTGGAGGTATATTCGCAAATCTCAAAGCACATTGCCATATTATCCAACCATGTCTCAATGGCTGAACCATCTGTGGCACTCGTGGACTTGAAAACTTATCCCTCTCAAGCTCTCGTTGAAAGCTAATGGTACTGGTTAGGGTGCGTTGTGGACCCTCAGGGGTACATGTGCCCTAGCCTATTCTCAGTACAGATGGGAATCAAGGCCTCTAACAATCCCTGGAAGGACCTTGTTAGACCATCATCATCCCTTACAACAATCGAATCCAACCCAAGGACTTGTTCTTCCCCTTGCGGGTTAGAATCTGAGGGTGCAGGCACTTCGAGAGGAGTCACACCTCCTTTGACGACACCATGTTGCAAACCTCTGTGGTGTCCTCTAATCGAGATCGCTTCCTGGACATGTTAAAGTTCTAACTAGTGCTAGGTTAAAAATCAAGGGTTTACTGCAGTGGAAAGCATGGCAATCCACAGTCGCAGGGTTGAACCCACTCTGATACCATATGTAACAACCCCAAGTTGTTACGGCCACATGCAACGCAAAGCAAGTGCAACATTTTTTTTTTAAGCAGGAAAGAAATCAACGAAACAATACAACTTGACGAAGAACACAACTTACACATTCAGGCAATAGACAACAATGACCCAACATACTAGCACATCATGTAACTGGATGAAAACATGCGATAATCAAGACATATAAAAATAGCTACCTGCCCGACACCACGACTTCGATGACCAATAACTAGAAAACTCTACGGTGCACAAACCCAACGCATTAAGGCGTTGAAGAACCAAGTACCTACATAAATTACAACGAACAATACGCCCCCATCAGGAAGCACAAGACTCCGGCCAGGTTATCGTTCACAACTATCCACCAGGGTGCGCAATGATCCCCTCATTAGGAACCACGTCGTCACCAGTGGTAGGCATGACAGTAACCAAGGAACAATAGATTCTATTACAAGCATACCTCAATTAAAGGATGCGATTAGCCATCTATGAATTATTCCCTCGAGAATCCATTCTACAATAACATGTATCAATTAAAATCCTCTCTCTTGTTTTTTTTCAAGTCAATTATTAATTAATTAAGATTTTATTAACAAAAATCTCACTACAATTGTCCTTTACTAACATAATTCCTTGTAGAAGCCTGATTTAATCTTTCAAACCTATCATTACTCTTCCCAAACATACATGCCTTAGATTAAGATAACTGACATAAACATACTCTTATGCATAAGATAATGTGAAACTTGGGAAATGCATGACCCTAAAATGCCTTATCACTATTAAACCACACTAATTGAAATCTATAACAGTCATGTATATAATTACTCCATCAATTTATACCAGTACCTGGAAACATATAAACTCCTTTAATTCCCTTTTTGGTATAAAAAATGATACCGCTATCTAACATCATTATCACTATATATTAAATATATTTACTGTGATATCATAAATAATATCGTTGTCATATGTGATATCCTAAATAATATTGCTATCATAATATTAAATATATATATATTGTGATAGTATAATAATATCGTTGTGATATATCATAAATAATATCATTGTCATATCATAAATAATATTGTTGTGATATGTGATATCCTAAATAATATCACTATCATAATATTAAATATATTTATTGTGATAGCATAATAACATCGTTGTGATATATCATAAATAATATCACTGTGATATCATAAATAGTTTCATTGTGATATCCTAAATAATATCGCTGTGATAAGTAATATCCTAAATAATATTGCTATCATAATATTAAATCTATTTACTATGATATCATAATAATATCACTGTGATATATCACAAACAATATCGGTGTGATATCATAAATAATATTGTTGTGATATGTGATATACTAAATAATATCGCTATCATATATATATCGTTGTGTTAAAACCACCGTTGTAAGTCGCAAAGGTAAAATCATACTAAAATCGTAGTGGTAAGTAAGGAAATTATGGTAAATCGTAGTGTAAAAATCATAACTAAAATCACAGTGGTAAAACTCATAACTAAAATCACAGTCAATATATATGTAAATCGTCGTCAATGATATTGCAATTATAAATTCGTTGTCATTGATATATACATGATCGTTGTGTAATAACAATCATGGATGAGATCATTGTAACACAAACATAATGCTATCTATTACAAATGTTATTGTCAACAACCATATCATTGTGTAATAACAATCATGGATGAGATATCATTGTGTGATAACAATCATGTGTGAATAACAATAAGATATCACTGTGTACTAACATTCATAGATGAGATATCATTGTGTATAAGCCACAAAAATCATAGTGTGAATGTTGTGTAGTGTTCCACGAAAATCATAGTGTGAATGTTGTGTAATGTGCCACGAAAATAGTGGTGTGAATGCTGGGTAATGTGCCATGAAAATCGTGGTGTAACTGTTATGTAAAGGCTTCGTAAATCATGTAAAAATTAGTGGTGTCAAGGCTAAGTAAAGACAACAAGAAAACTCAAAGATAATAAATCACAAGAAAATGCAGAAGTAATCAATCACCAGAAAATGCAGAGGTAATCAATCACAAGAAAATGTTGAGATTTATCTTTCAAGCGCAGCGATTTATCAGAGTTTAAACAATTAAAACGTAAAGTGTAATTGGTGTTTAATCAATCAAGACATAAAGTTTAATTAGAGTTTAATCATAAGATAAAAACATAGAGATAAGTAAGGGATAAATAGCTGGGCGAAATTTATCCTTCATTTATTATCCATGCATAGGAAAGCAAGGCATTTGAATATATAAGTATTTAAACACCAATGTGATGACCATAGATTCAGTTCTTGGCCGACTGCTCAAGCACAGATTAATAGCTTAAGCGATAAGGGACAAAGATAAAAGAACATTTTTTCTTCGTATTAAATCAATAAAAAAACGCAGATAATTCATTGCAAATCAGAGTTTGGGTTCACCATGGGAAATCAATTCAAAATACAATGAGCATAAGATTGGGATGACATTAAGTTATATGATCATAAAATGTTAGGCTCAATAAGACAAATTTATGAAAGATAAAATGAAATCTCTAGATAATGTTACACTGAATAAAAGATAATATTTAACACAGTAGAAGTACATTAATGAAGGCACGGGAACAATATTAAACTACCATTCAATAAAAATATACACATGCGTACCATAGCCAAATGTGAAATCTCCGAGTCGTTTTCCCGCACGTTCTCTGCCCAGCTCCCGCTTGCCGACCAATGTGACCTCACCGGTAACTATGAACCAGTGCTAGGGGTAGTCTTATTCCCCCTAAGCCCCTGATCCGCAAAGGAGCCATGGACACAGTAATAGAGAGTGCTAGCACCCATCTTGCCTCGCAAGTTCAAGCTACTACTCATTTCTTGAGTTGGGTATCCCAACTCCCATAAGAGAAAGTTTAGTCAAGATAAAAATTCAGCAACGTAACATTACGCAAAAATATGAGATCTCCATACTCCTCCTCCTCCATCCTTTTTATAGAGGTTTCAAGTAACTAGTTTCCCAAATTATCATAAAATTCCTTTTTAATTAAATTAATTTTGAAAAACCTCCCCCGTACACATGTCTCCCGATCCCATAGTTGTAGCAGAAAATTAATTGTATTAATTAATTAAATATTCTTATTTCCCTCATCCACCTAAGATCATTCCTAAAAATGCTCCTCGGTATCCCAAACATCCCTTACACTTCTTAAATGACTTACGCCTTACTTAATTCCTAGTTGAGTTCATAATTAGAAAGTTCTAAAGACAAGATTACTTATCAAGTTAGACATTCACCTTTTTCTTTATGTTTCCAAAATTCTCATAAAATTCCTTTTTCATTAAATTAATTTCGAAAAACCTCCCCCATACACATGTCGCCCGATCCCCTAGTTGCACCAAAAAATCAATTTTATTAATTAATTAAATATTCTTGTTTCCCTCATCCACCTAAGATCATTCCTAAAAATGCTCCTCAGTATCCCAAAATTCCCTTACACTTCTTAAATGACTTATGCCTTACTTAATTCCTAGTTGAGCTCATAATCAGAAAGTTCCAAAGACAAGATTACTTATCAAGTTAGACATTCGGCTTTTTCTTTATGTTTCCCCTTTTCCTTAAGTTTCCTATTTCTTTTAAGTTCCCCCCATTTTCCTTTTTAACTAAAAATCAATTTAGAAAGTGTAGATAAAACAACCATTTACCCTCTTTTCATTTTAACTAAAAATCAAATTAGCAAATGCAGATAAAAACAACCATCGCCCCTTTTTTAAAATGTAATCCTCCATTATAATGTTGACTTTAATAAGAATGTTTGAATTTCTTACCCACCTTCTTGTTACATGTTTATTTATTATTATTATTTGTTTTTGACCACATGTTCTACTTAGACCTAGGTTTTAATTGCACTAGTTGGGCGACATTTTTATTAGGGAAAATTGTTTTTAAGCCTTACTTATCATATCATTCATTTTAAGGACGACTAGGTTTATTTACTTACCGGTTAAAATCACGATGTGCCCTTCAAGACGCACTACGTGCTCCAAGGGTGCCACTCATCTCCTTCCATTTTCCTTACACAATGTACCCTTCAAGACACACTATGTGCTCCAAGGGTTCCACTCGCCTCTTTCTAGTTTCCTTGCAAGACGTGCCCTTCAAGATGCATTATGTGCTCCAAGGGTGCCACTCGCCTCTTGAATGAATTTGGTAGACATTAAACCCTTGGAGTCAATACTCCACTAGGTGATATTGTGGGAGACTAAGGGCCTCTAAGGAATAAGCTCCCTTCCTTATTGCACACCCCTTAGAATCATCGTGAGCGACTGTCATAGTCTTCCCTCATGACATCCTGGTTCTTCTCAAACTAGGTAATCATTAACCTACAGTTCGAGCTATGACAAGAGTGTTAGTAGGATGTGGGAGGGTTGTTTCCACACCTCTCCCTTTGTGTCTTTGGTTATCCGACATGACCCCTCTACTCCACATGTGAGTCTGGTTAGAAAGATATCGTCATCCTGCATCCATCAACGAATCATTTAACAATAATAATCAATCATCATAACATCTAATCATATGTACATATGTCATATCAAAAACATTCAAACCCCAATAGTCCACTCCCTGACTCGATTTAGAGTCCAAGGGGTTTCATCGATGCCTCTACATATTGAATGTCCAGAGTCCTGCACACTCAGGAGAACCCATTCAATATCACATGTCTAGGTAAATACAAGAAAATAACATATCATCAAATCCATAGTATCTCATAATCATTATCAAAACGACCAATAGTATAATAACCCAGATCACTTGCATGCGAGTGTCCTCAAAGAATAAGTTTCTTCAATGCGTGCAAGAGAGAGATGTTACAAAATTTACCCTATATCCATATACCTTATCAATCCCCCATACCGTATTGATGCTTTTCCAATTGTTGGAAAAATGGTGGAAACTTTTGGTGTTTTTGTCTCCATCCTACTACTAGATTTCTCTATTTTGATTCTTCATTTCTTTTTTTTGTCAAAAATGATTTTCCTCCACTGATCCTCAAGCATCTTAATTTTTTTTTGGGTCTTCATTGATAAACCCAATAGCCTCTCCCAGGAAACAAGTTTCCAACTTGTGATCTGGAATTTATTTGCAAAACGAAATGAATACAGATTATTATCAAAAAATGCTTAACACAGAATAACATATATACAGTAAACCTGGTTTCTATTCAATAAGGAAATAAGATGAAACTGTAAAATGCAGCGGACACAAGATTTCTAGAATGGTGGTGACTTATCCTTGAGAAGAGATGTGATGGCTACGCTCATTAGCCAGAAGATGATTAAAATGAGGCTCTTAAGGCCTTTTTTCAATAAATAGGAATGTCAAAAACCCTAGACATCCAAAAACCCTAAACTTAGAAGATGAAGCACCAAATGTCATGTGGGCCCCGTTTGGGTAAGTTAGTACATCAACTTCCCTGGGTCGTAACGTTTGCATACAATCTATGTTTTACGTGCAAAATAGCCCATTGGAAAGGTCTATATGAGGACTAGTCATTTGTTTGCTATCCATAAGAGGTCATTTTGACTTTTTCTATCCCTAAACAATGTTTTTTAGTGTAACGTCCCCAACCACCAACAGGTCGAGCAACGTCACTACTCGTACACTTCACTTAGCTCTGATACCAATTTGTAACATCCCCAACCACCAATAGTTGGTAAAGAGATAATAGGAACATACATATATATATAACATGCATTTCTAATGAATTTAAAACAAATAACACAGAATTAATGCTACCATACAAACTCAAATGGAATTGACAGTAATTCCTACATGCAACAGAACACATGATAACATTTCAAGAATCACAGACATGCATAACATACATAATTAAGCATGGAAATGATACTTATCTTTTACCTAGAGAAAAACTACAATCTGCGTGCAAACCTTCCACGAACCTCCCAGCCTTAGACCACATTTCTCATCACTCTTAGCAGTGGGTCACCCCTGAATTGGGACTAAAATCCATCAAGCAAGGGATTCCTAGGATAGAAAGGGTCAATAGGAAATTCACACAATTTAAGAGGAAGGATTCTCTCCTAGGAGCCACTTATGCCCACTGCTCATAGACTCTCATTCCCCACATGCTTGTCCCACCCCAGGAGTATACACCTTCACGGTCACACATTCCATCGACTGCTCCACCTCCCTTACCTTGGGCCTTAGAAATAGGTTGGACCAGAATTATTAGAGCTCTGTAGCAGCTACGAGACTCCCTCCAGGAGAACTCACTTCCTCAGCACACTCTCTCACCTGGAGAGAGTTTCTCATAGGCTTGACAACCTGCTTCTTCAATCCACAAAAACCTCTCTCACCTAGAGAGTGAGTGTTAAGGTCCTAACCCGCACATAGGTAGATCAATGTATTCGGATGTAATAAAGGTCAATATTAATAAGACCTTTCAATAAAATAGAATAAGGCGGATGTAAGAAGAC
>JZKD02S1534642.1:171064-188370 GCA_000966675.3 Picea glauca
AATAGGAGTCGAGGGTATGAGAACCCTAGCTTGGATATTATTGTAACAGAGCGCTGCTCGACTGGAGGTTACCCCCTCGAAGAGGCCTGTGAACATTGCTATCTGATTCAAAGTGTTATTTCTGTTGCTATTTCGCATATCGTTTCTGTGTATTGTGAAGATTATGCTGGATATTTTACTGTTATTCTGTCATTTCTAGCATTTCATTTCTGTTCTGCGTATTTTATATATCTGGTATCTTGCAATGAGTTTCTCACAGGCCTGACAACCTGCCTCTTCAAACCACAATAGATAAGTTGGGTAAGGCAATGGACAGATTAGTAAATTATAGAGTTTCACAATAGCCACGGGTTCAACAATGGCAGAAATGGTTGGCTTCATGATTTCTCAGTGCGTGAATGAACTCATGAGGAGCAATGGGGTAGACTGGTCTACCATAGCGAATATGGTGAGAGCATGAGAGCCAAAATTGTGTGTTCATGAACCTCCTTGTGTGAGTGAGTGATTCAGTCTATCCCCAACAACAAGAATTTCCCCCTTAATGTTTCATGTGCATGAGCCAATGCATGTTTCTCATGAAGCACATTCCTTTTCATTTGGAAGTCCCCCATCCTCCCAAAGAAACTTAGGATATAAACATATCCTTCTAATCAACTTTTGGAATAATAATAAATTATTATTGTCTTGGACTTAGGCCCTTAGGATTAGCCCCTTTTTCCAACCTCTCACCCCCTTTCCCTTACCCATCCTAGTGGAATATAGTCACCTATTCTCTTTTATCATGGTTGGTACACACGCAATGATGTTTTTATATTAATAATATGAATATTTATATGTACAAAACATGCTCCTGGCCTTTAACACCTAGGCTCTTCAGCCTACTAACACATAAGCCCATAGCTTATAATTTCTTGTCTCACTAGCCTACAAAACATGTTACAATTCATAAATACAATTGGGCCTTGTCCTTGGGATATTACAATCCCCTCCCCTTATTTTTTCACTATCCTCAGTGCAACGTATTTACACAGAATCAACAAGATTTTCAAAATTTTCAAAAAGATGCGGGTATTCTTCTTGCATAGCATCCTCATGCTCCCATGTCATGTCCTCAGGACCGTACCATGTCCACTAGACCTTTACAAGCACTATGGCTTGATTCCGAAGATGCTTTCCCTTCTGTTCCAATATGTGCACTAGATGCACTTGCAGGATGCCTTCTTGCTCCACCTGAATCACATTCCAATCAATAACATGATTAGCATCAGGTATATATTTCTTAAGAAATGAAACATGAATCACATTATGTACAGTCATGGATGTAGGAAATGCAAGCATATATGCAACTAGTCCAATCCTTTCTAACATTTAAAATGGCCCATAATATCTGGCTGCCAACTTGGAACATTTTCCTAGCTTCAGGGAACTTTTGTTAACTTTCACTTTCAAGAAAAAATTATCATCCACTTTAAACTCCAATGTGGGTACTATTCTTATCAGCATAAATTTTTTTCCTGTCTTGGGAAGCCTTCAAATTCTGCTTAATATTCAACATTTTCTCTTCCATTTCTTTGAGAAACTCTGGCCCAACCACTGCCCTATCAGCTGGGTTGTCCCAACTTATTGGTGTGTTGCACTTTCTACCATAAAGTGCTTCAACGGGCTCATCTTCAGTGATGGTTGATACCCATTGTTGTAGGAAAATTCTACCAACTTTAGGTAGTCTTCCCATTTAGATGGTTTGTCCATCCCATACATCCTTAGAATGTCCTCTAACACTTGGTTCACCCTTTCTATTTTCCCATCAAAATCAGGATGATAGGTTGTGTTGAAGTTCAGATTCGTTCTTAACCCTTTGAATAACCCCTTCCAGACTCCAATAATTCCAAAAACCTTCACTCATATTCATCAATGGTCATGCTACCCAACTTGATTTCAAAGAACTCTTTCATCTTTCTGTCATAGTATCTCTTAATAAAGTATTTATTTTCGAAATGCTTCTTGAATTCCTTCCAAGTAACATGTTTCTCTTTAATGTGTCGCACCTGCACACATTGATCCCACCACATGGATGCCTTTCCTTTCAGTTGATACATTGAATTTTTCCTTTTGCATGAGTGATGCACCTACGTCTCCTCAACCTGTAGATCGAAAGGTCCATGTACACAGGATCTTTTCTCTTCCACTGGCCCGAAGAGCTCCCAGAAATGGTTCTCCTATTTCCCTTTCGGGAAATCTGCACCCACAGCAAAACCTCATGGAATATCCCTTTGTGCTTCGGGAGATCGGACTTCGCAATTCCACGAATCCTGCGGTCAAGCATCTTGTCTCTCATACCCCCGAAACCTGAAGTTATGATGATTGGCCTTTTCTCACTCTATGTCACCTTTCTCCTTATTGCGATTTCGAGAGTTACAATGTCAAGAAACTTGTCCCCTCGACTCTTGAAAGCTGAATTACCGAAATTTCGATGCGCTTGCAAGGTTTACCTTTCAACAACTCTTCACTCTGTCGAAACTTCGAACTTCACGATTTCACGAAATCTGATGCAAGGATTTCCGGACTTCACCCCACGAAACCCCAAAATGGTCAACAAAATTTGACTTCCGTGTCGATAGTGCTCCACCTATCCTTCCTACTAATTCTATGGCCCACACAATCCCCTCATCCCTTCGGGACTTCGTGTTTCATGATTTTTCGAGTCCTTTTGCAGAGATTACGGGACTTCAATCTACGAAACCCCGAAATAGAAACCCACTTGTAAATCCAACGGCCCCTGTTGCCTTAAATCTATGGTTCTGCCTCTCTTGAGATTAAACCTCTCAAAAGCACTCGTCGTAACTCCCCTTCTCCTCCGTGAGATCTGACGGATCACCAGACTTTAGGAATTCTCCACAGAGAATTATGACCATCCGTTCTTTCCTTCTCAAGGACGGCTGCAAATTTTTACCAAATGGTTTTCCCATGGTACTCAACTGCCTGCGACACAAACTGGAAACGCCTTCTCACTATTCCAATGCACAATCTCTGAGTCTTTCAGAAAACTCCTGCTCACACTCCTTGCGGAAAATTCCTCTATCACTCCAAGGAATTGGAATCCGTCGAATCTGTGCACTCCCTGCAGCAACAGTCTCTCGATACTTCATTCAAGTTACAGAACCTGAAAATCTATTCAGCCTGCACACACCTTGCACGACTCCCGTGCCTAACTGCACTTCTGAGGAAATGAGAACAAAAGTTATCTTGTCTGAGCTTTCAGAGACAAACCTCTAAACCCTTTTGTCAACGCACTCCTTGCGGACAATTCAACTGCACTCCTTGCAAGAATTCTTGCTCAGATAGAGAAACAATTGAAACTCATTCCTTTTCCCTTTCCTCTCATATTTCAAACATTCAACAAGAAATCATTCATACATAGCATAAAATCAATTGCATGACAGAAAGAGTAAATCATTCATGAGCATAACATTCAAAAATGCATACACAGAGAATATTTGAACACCATGAGTCTGAATCAAAGCCTTTTTGTATAAATCCAGAACTTTTGTACATGGAGTTCTTCTACACAGTTCTCTGCTTCTTGTCTTCTATGCTCTATTCTCTCAATTGGCATCCCCTGTTATAATACACAATGAGGGTGTCTATATCCCATTTCCCTCTCTCGCTCTAAAACTCTCTAATCTAGAATTAAATTCTATCTACTTGCATTAACTATTATAATTGCCTTCTACCTACTAAGGATGAGAGCGGATCACTCAAATTCCTTTACAATATTACAAGTGCACTCCTTCTTAATTATCTCATTTAAGGTTGGCGCATTAACTTCAAGATAATTTCAAAATTTCCGTTGGGCATTTTTCCAGTTGTCTTTTGTCTCCACACTGGCTAACTTGAGATGCTCCTACATCGTACTCCCTTGCTTGAAAATTTTCATGGGCTCCTATCCATGAGCTCACGTATGGTGTGTCCATGCCTCTGGATCTCTGCTTCATTCTCACAGCTAGCATCTTCAACTAGATGGCCCTTCCACTTGACCAAATATTCAAAGTATTACTTTCGCCTGGTCTTCTGGCTCACTCTTTTGTCCAGTATGCACTCCATCTGCGACTTTTCTACAATTGGCATCTGTTTTGTCCATTGAATGTCTGGTTGTTCATTTCCTACTTCGGCTTCCTTAGCTTTATATGTGTACAAATCTGAGATATTGAATATCGGAGAAATTCCGATCCCATTGGGTAATTCAATCTCGTAAGCATTCGCCCCAAATTTCTTCAAGACCTTGCATGGTCCGATTTTCTTCATCTTCAGTTTATTATATGTTCCTCTCAAGAACCTTTCCTTTCTCAAATGTGCCAGAATCAAATCACCAACCTCAAATTGAAGTTGTCTCCTATGTTGATCTGCTCTACGCTTATATTCCTGGCTCAAATTCTGCAATCACTCCTTCACCTGGCTATGAAGTTCCTTCATCGCCTCTGTGAAATCTTCTGCACTAGTGCTCCTAGTCGTAATCGGTTCTGAATTTCTCAGCTCAGACATTCCTCTTGACTGCATGCCATAGAAAACTTGAAATGGACTCTGCCTTGTGCTTCTGTTAACTGAGTCGTTATAAGAAAATTCTGCCAATGGTAATATGTTGTCCCACTGGTTGTGGTGTTTTGTTCCCAAGATTCTCAGCAAATCTACCAGAATTTTGTTCACCACTTCTGTCTGTCCATCCATCTGAGGATGATAAGCCAAACTAAATGACAAGTTAGTTCCCAACTTCTTCCATAAGGTCCTCCAGAAGTTTCCTATGAACTTATTGTCTCGATCTGAAACTATACTCCTTGGTAAGCCATGAAGTCGAATGACTTATTTGAAAAACAGATTCGCAATGTGAGTTGCGTCACTGGTTTTCTGACATGGAATGAAGTATGCCATCTTGGAAAATCTATCCACCACCACAAAGATTGAGTCAAACCCTCTTTGTGTTCTTGGAAACCCCAATATGAAATTCATGTTGACTGCATCCCATGGCCTCTCACGTATGGGAAATGGTTGATAAAACCCTACATTTTGTTTCCTTCCTTTCGAATGCTAGCAAATTCTGCATCTGTCCACGAATATTTTGACATCTGCTCGCATTCCTGGCCAAAAATATGACTCATTCAACTTTGTGAACGTCTTGTTGTGACCAAAGTGCCCAACCAATCCTCCACTATGTTTCTCCTTCAGCAAATTCTTCCTCATGGAGCATTTTGGAATACAAAGTTGATTACCTTTAAACAATAATCCTTCCTGGATCATGTATTCTTCCCATTAGATTATGTCTCTGAGAATTGGATTCTCAACTGCTTCATACACCCCTTTAAAATCTAGATCATCCCTGTACATGTCCTTGAGATCATCAAAACCCAACGTTTTGACTCTGAACTCCTGCAATAGAAAACATTTCCTGTTCAAAGCATCCGCAACTTTGTTAGCAGTACCAGAAATATGTTTAATCATGAAAGTAAATTTATGCATATATTCAACCCATGTAACATGTCTCTGATTCAACATTTCCTGTTGAGTAACAAACTGCAATGCATGATTTTCACTGTATAAGACAAACTCCTTCGGGATTACGTAATGTCTCCATTTCTTCAATGCATGAATGATAACACATAACTCCTTATCATAAGTGGAGTATTTCACTTTTGCTTCATTCAGATTCTCACTGACGTATGCTATCGGCCTATCTTCTTGACTCAAGACTGCCCCTGTTGCAAATCCACTTGCATCACATTTTACTTGAAATGTATTTTTGAAATCCATCAACACCAAAATTGGTTGTTCCATAATTTTCTTCTTTAACAAATTGAAGCTTTTCTCAGCCTCTTCTATCCATTCAAAAGACTTATGTCTCTTCTTCCCTGTATCCATCATCGGTGCACTAATTCCACTAAAATTCCTGATGAATTTTTGGTAGAAACTAGTCAATCCATGAAAACTTCTCACCTCAAAGGTATTCTTCGGTGATGGACAATTCTTGATTAACTCCACCTTATCTGGATCCATCCTCAATTTATCTGCAGAAATAATGAACCCCAAATAAATGAGCTCTGTCTTCATGAATGATGACTTCTTCATGTTTATCAACAACTTCTCCTCCTGTAGCCTCTGCATGACTATAGCCAAATGTTTTAGATGCTCTGCCACTATTTTACTAAAAATCAGTATGTCATCAAGATACACAATGACAAATTTTCCGATGAACTCCCTTAGGACTTCATTCATCAACCTCATGAAGGTACTCAACGCATTTGTTAAGACAAATGGCATAACAACCCATTCATACAACCCTTCATTGGTTTTTAAGGTTGTCTTCCATTCATCACCTTCTCTCATGAAAATTTGTTGATAACCACTTTGCAAATCAATCTTTGAAAAAAAATTTGCTCCACTCAAGAAATCCATCAGATCATCCATCCTTGGCAATGGAAATTTGTACCTGATGGTTATCTTGTTAATCACCCTCAAGTTAGTACACATCCTCCAGCCTTCGTCTTTCTTCGGACTGAGTACTGTCGGAACAACACACAGACTCAAGTTTTCTCTGACCAATGCCTTGTCCAAAAAATCTTGGACTTGTCTTTTGACCTCTTCATTCCCTTGCGGTGTCAATCTGTATGCAGCTTTGTTTGGAAAACTGGATCCTGGTATGAGATCAATATGATGACTCATGCTTCTGATCGGAGGAAACAAACGAGGTATTTCATCCACTACTATGTCAGTGAACTCTTCCAGTAGTTCCCGAACCTCTTCTGGTAAATCATCCACTCTTGTGCTAGTCAAAACAATCTTCGATTTCCTGACCACAATGAATTGTGGTTCTTCCTTCTTCTTGACCTCTGTAAGAAGTTCCTTCCCACTCATGAGAAGTACAGTGTTACTTACTTTAGGTTTCACCTCCTTATTCTTGATTGGAAGCAACATGTGAGTTCTCTGATTCTTCTCTAGGGTGTATGTGTTCATTCTCCCGTCATGAATCACATTCCTGTCATATTTCAATGGTCTACCCAGCAATAGATGAAAAACATCCATGGGAATAACATCACAGAGTATATTATCATTATATACTCCTATCTTAAATTCAACTAAACATTGTTTAGTGGCAGTTACTTGATGTCCTTTTTGTAGCCACGAAACTCTGTATGGGCTTGGATGATCAATCGTCTCCAGCTCCATCTTTTCTACCATCTCTATACAAACGAGATTATATGTGCTATCGCTGTGCACAATGACCTTGCATACCCTGTCTTTGGTCTTGCAAAGAAGTCCGAAAAAGTCTGTTTCTTTGGACTGAACTCTCCATCTCCTTCTCTGGTGTCAAAAGAGATTTTCACATCGTCGGTGATCTTTCACCTTCAGCATCTTCTGCCTCAATATTCTGCCTCTGTGCTTCGGCGATGTGAGTCTCTCCACTCTCTTTCTTTTTATCTAGACACTCGTAAGACTTGTGCCCATTATTTCCACATGTGAAGCATGTTATTACTCCACCTCTTCCTATTCCTCTACCTATGGTACGAGGAAAAGTATTATTATTAGCGTAATCTCCTCTTTGTTTGGTATGTTTCCCTTGTTGTTCAGCATATTTCCCTCACTGCGAGATTCCACCTCTCTTAGTTTGAGTCTGAGGTTTCTTCCAGTCCTCCTTGGGTTTCTGATTTTTATCTTGGGCAACTGATTTGCCTTTGGGCTAACTTTTGCCTCGGCTTATTTGACCCTTCTTTCGGCTCATCTTCTCTTCAGATTTTAGAGCCATATGATAAGCATCTTCCACCATTCAGATAGTTACCATGCTCATCTCATCCTGAATGTCGTATCTCAGGCCATTCATGTATCTGGCAACCTTTTCATCATCGCTTTCTTGATGACCTGCCTTGATGTTTAGCCTGTAGAACTCTTCAGTGTATTCTTTCACTGTCATCATCTTCTATCTCAAGTTTTGAATTCTTTGAAACAGAGTAATCTGGTAATCCCTGGGGATGAATTTCACCTTCATCTTCACAATCATTCTGTCCCAGCTCTTGATCTTCTGCTTGCCTTTGCAGTGTCTGTCATCTTGTAGTTCATCCCACCACAATGTTGCATGTCCCTTTAATCTCGTGACAACATGTTTGACTTTCTTGTCCTCTTTGACATCTTCATAGTCAAAATATGTGTCCAGATCTCTAATCCAGTCTAGAAGATCCTCTGCATCCAGATTTCCCTCGTAAACTGGAATGTCCATTTTCGCTCTTGCACCCATTCTTGCAATAGGCCTAATCAAGCGTTCGTTTGCTGCATCTTCGGCTGCAAATTATTCCCCTTCGTGTTCAGCCTCAATTTCACCTTCAAAATCACTAAGATCCCCAGCACTGACTATATGCCTTTGTGTTGTCTCCATGTCTTCAATTCTGGCACATAAATCATGCATTACTCTTTCTATGGCTAGATCAGGCATCTGCCTACCCCTTCTTCTCGGCATTTCCCTATCCTCTGGTGGATCGGATATTTTCCTGTCCCTTATTCTCTGCTACAAAAAGCAAAGAAACCTTTCTGTGCTCTGATACCAAAAATGATGCACGTACACCTCCTCAACCCGTAGGTCGGAAGGTCCACGTACACGGGATATTTTCTCTTCCACTGGCCCGAAGAGATCCTGGAAATGGTTCTCCTATTTCCCTTTCAGGAAATCTGCACCCACAGTAAAACCTCGTGGAATCTCCCTTCGTGCTTCGGGATATTGGACTTTGCAATTCCACGAATCCTACGGTTAAGTGTCTGGTCTCTCAGACCCCTGAAACCCGAAGTTATGATGCTTGGCCTTTTCTCACTCTATGTCACCTTTTCCCTTATCATGATTTCGGGAGTTGCGATGTCAAGCAACTTGTCCCCTCGACTCCCAAAACCCGAATTATTGAAATTCCGATGCTCTTGCAAGGTTGACCTTTCAATGGCTCTTCACTCCATCGGAACTTCGGACTTCATGATTTAACAAATCCTGATGCAAGGATTTCGAGACTTCACCCCACAAAACCCTGAAATGGTCAACGAAATTTGACTTCCATGTTGATAGTGTACCACCTTTCCTCCCTACTGATTTTATGGCCCACACAATCCTCTCATCCCTTCGGGACTTCGCGTTTCATGATTTTGCGAGTCCTGTTGCAGAGATTACGGGACTTCAATGTATGAAACCCCAAAATAGAAATCCAGTTGTAAATCCAACGGCCCCTATTGGCTTGAATCTATGGTTTTTCCTCTCCTGAGCTTAAACCTCTCAAAAGAACTTGCCATAACTCTCTTGCTCCTCCGTGAGATCTGAAGGCTCATGGAACTTCGCAAATTCTCCATAGAGAATTCCGACCGTCCATTCTTTCCTTCTCAAGGACGTCTGTAACTTTTTACCAAATGGTTTTCCCACGGTACTCAACTACCTGCGACACAAACTGGCAACGCCTTCTCACTGTTCCAATGCACAATCTCTAAGTCTTTTAGAAAACTCCTGCTCTCAATCCTTGCAGCAAATTCCTCTATCACTTGAAGGAATTGGAATCTGTTGACTCTACGCACTCCCTCCAGTAGCAGTCTCTCAATACTTCATTCAGGTTACAGACCCTAAAAATCTATTCAGCCTGCACACACCTTGCATGGCTCCTGTGCCTAACTCCACTTCTGAGGAAATGAGAACAAAATTTATCTTGTCTGAGCTTTCAAAGACAAACCTCTAAACCCTTTTTTCAATGCACTACTTGCGGACAATTCAACTGTACTCCTTGCAGGAATTCTTGCTCAGATAGAGAAACAATTGAAACTCATTCCTTTTCCCTTTCCTCTCATATTTCAAACATTCAACAAGAAATCATTCATACATAGCATAAAAGCAATTGCATGAAAGAAAGAGTAAATCATTCATGAGCATAACATTCAAAAATGCATACACAAAGAATATTTGAACACCATGAGTCTGAATCAAAGCCTTTTTGTATTAATCCAGAACTTGTGTACATGGAGTTCTTCTACATAGCTCTCTTCTTCTTCTCTTCTATGCTCTATGCTCTCAATTGGAATCCCCTCTTACAATACACAATGAGGGTGTCTATATCCCGTTTCCCTCTCTCGCCCTAAAACTGTCTAATCTAGAATTAAATTCTATCTACTTGCATTAACTATTATAAATGCCTTCTACCTACTAAGGACGAGAGCGGATCGCTCAAGGTCCTTTACAATATTACAAGTGCGCTCCTTCTTAATTATCTCATTTAAGTTTGGTGCATTTACTTCAAGATAATTTAAAAATTTGCGCTAGGTGGTTTTCTAGCTGTCTTTTGTCTCCATGCTGGCTCACTTGAGATGCTCCTGCATCAATGAGAGGAATAATTCTGCAGTTGGAAATATTTCCTCATGCCAAGCAACCTTGTCTCAGCATCTTCCTCCTTCTTGTGATCTTCATCAAACATAGGAGGTTTAATCTTGTTCATTTCACCCTTCAATTCATCCACTCTTGATATCATATGATTTATGGTAGGAGATGGGAATCAACTACTGTGTGCCCTCCTCTTGGAGTGCGCTTAGGACTGATGATGATGTCCTCCAACACTCCTTGATTTCCTCTTCTCATCAGGGGAACTGCGACTTCTTGATTTACTGGATTCACTCTCTTTATGCAATTTATTTTCTATCCTTTTCAGGCTCGGTATCAACTTTATGTTGAATTCTCCCTGTTGTTCCCTAGATTTCATGAGCTATTTGTTATCTACTCGGTGAGTCTGAACAACTTTTTTCAATCTTTCAATGATTTTCATCATGTTTCCCTCCTTATATATCTCGTCTCCATTCCCATTGGAGTTTGATCCTTCCACTCCCAAATGGAAATCCATTCCACATTGAATATTGGGTGCAATCCAAGGAAGTGGGGTTGTTGAGAACAAAAGCATTGTCACCCACAACCTTGGTGCTAGTGTAAGGCCCATAGAGAAGTGAACAGAGCTTCATATGGGGCCTTGTAAGGTGTTTTTTCTGCAAATGTAACTAGATATTCTCCCCCAGCTGAAACTTGTGTGGTACCTGATGTTGATCATTGTGTTTCTTGTACTTAGCATTGGCTTTCTCTAGAATCTCATGGACCTGTTGGCGCATGTGAAAAATCCACTCAATGAATCTATTTCCATTGTCAAGCTCAGAATTAACATGGGAATAATATGTCTATGTGGTTACAAGAGGCAATGAAACATCAATGGGACCCGTAGTTTGGAATTACAGCCCCACTTGAAAGGGGATATGGTCGATGGAGCTATGGAGAGACCTATTGTAGTTCTTTTGAACATAGGAAAGACTCTCATACCATGTACGTGGATTCTTATAGTAATACATGCGAAGGATGTGCACAATCATATTATTGAAGACCTTTGTTTGGCCATCAATTTGAGGGTGGAAGGCAGTGGATTTATTAATCTTGGTGTGCAGTAGTGACCAGAGACTCAACCAAAATGCGTTGAGGAACCTGTTTTCCCGATCGGAGATGATGGTCTATGGTATCCCAAAATGGACCCACACTCGTTCAAATAACATCTTGGTAGTATATGTCATTGTGATGCTCTTCTTGCAGGCTTTAAGAATGTTCATCTTTGAGAATCGATCAACCACCACAAATACCCAATCATTTCCTTACTTGGTGGATCGAAGACATGACATGTAATCCATCGAGATGGATTCCCAAGGCCTCTCGGGAGTAGGAAGAGGGGTGTATAAGCCTTTTTTCATGATGGTTTCCTTGGAAATGGGATAAGTAGTGACATATCTGATATACTTCCTTGTGTCCTGTCAAAGTTTTGGGGAATAAAAATGTTTTTGTAGAACGACCACAATTTTCTCCATGCCAAAATGTTCTTCCATTTGAATGTAGTCATTCTCCCAAATCATCTTTGCACACTCGCTTGCAATAACACAGAGATGGCCCAGATGGCATAATAGTCCATCCTAAATGTGAAAATTGGTGGCATTCGCGCTTGTACCCAAGAGATGATAGGTGGTAGTGAACAAAGTATCTCGCTGATAAAGCTGAGGAAACTAATCCAGGTGGATATTGGTGGCCACCCACCTATTCCAATTGGCTCCCCTTTACAGGTTTTACTTAAACATGGTATTTTGTACTTCTTTGTAATTGTGGGTTCTACACTTTTGGGGTTATCTAAAGCCCTACACAACTTCCAGATGGATATTGGTGGCCGCCCACCTAATCCAACTGGATTATTTTAGAATTTTTCATAGCAGTACATCGTTTAGTACTTACAGGGCCGTTTTGGGGCCCTATACAGTGTTTTTCTCACTTTCCATAGTCAAATTATAGGTCAATTATGAGTTTGATGACATAATGTGTAGTTCTCGATAAGACCTTTCCAATGGGATATAAAATGCCTAAAACGAAAGTTGTATGAAAATGTTATGACCCTAGAAAGTTGAGGTACCAAATTACCCATCGGCTCCCACATAACTTTTGATGTTTCATCTCCTAGGGTTAGGGTTTTGGATGAATAGGGTTTTGTAATTCAATATTTAAAATGCCTCTAGAACCTCATTGTGATCATTTTTATCAGACGGATGCACATAGAAACCACATCTCTTCTCAGAGATAGCTACCACCATTCAAGCAAGTTGTTTCATTTCTGCAATTTTACAATTTCAACCTATTATATTTATTCAATAGAATTTATTGTTCATTGGCTATCTTTTGTTCCTCTTTGTATCTATCTGTTATGGTATTCAATCTATTATTCATTTTGTTCCACTCATAAATCCGGATCATTGGTATTAGAGTGGTATGCTCTTGATTTTTTTTTCTTTGTGCATGTCCCTGACAAGATCTTGATACAAGAAGTTTGGAGTTGAACAAGTCGAGCCTTTACAAGATCAGTTGTGTTAAACTCGAACAAAAATCATGGAAGACAATAATTAATATGATGGAGTAGGATATCCTTTTAAAATATTGCTCGGGGAATCCCTTGTGCAAAAAATGAATGAGATGATGGACAAATTTACACATATCCTTTAGAAACTACCCACAATAGATGCATCTTCATCAAGCAGCCATGCAACCCCTTTCATGGTACAAGTAAATTTTGATATTCCATTATTTCAAATCCATAACATGCTTTCCAATATCAATTTATCCTTTTCTCAATTCTATTGTTCTAGTTAAAATTGTGATGAAGATTAACATTAAGATATTTATATGAAGTCACTTCCTCCATGATATTAATGATCTGGATTTATGAGTAGAATGAAATGAATAACATATTGAATACAAAAACAAAGAGATATAGATAACAACAATAGATATCGAGTGAACAATAACTTCTATTGAATAAATAAGATACGATGAAATTGCAAAACTATAGAATTGAAAACAACTTGCTTGAGTGGTGGTAGTTATCTCTGAGAAGAGATGTGGATGCTACACGCATCCATCTCAGTAGAATGATTTAAATGAGACTCCATAGGAATTTTAAAAATTACTCATGAATGCCAAAACCCTAGACATCCAAAAACCTAACCCTAGGAGGTGAAACACCAAAATTTATGTGGGCCCTGATGGGTAAGTTGGTAACTCAACTTCCAAGGGTTGTATATTTTGCATACGACCTCTATTTTAGGCACATGATAGCCTGTTGGAAAGGTATTTTTGAGAAATACACATTAGGTCATCAAACTCTGACTCCCTCTACAATTTGGATGTGGAAAACTAAAAAAACTTTGTTTAGGGCCCCAAAACGGACCTAGAAGTGCAAAAATATGTACTGACAATTAAAATTCCAAAATAAACCAGTTGGATTAAGTGGGAGGCCACCAATATCCACGTGGAAGTTGGGTAGGGATTAAAAAATTCCTAGAAGTGTAGAACCCAAAATTGCAAAGAATTACATAAGAATGTCATCAACTAAAAGTTGTCAAGAGGAACCAGTTGGAATAGGTGGGTGGCCACCAATATCCACCTGGATCAGTCCTCCCCCTTAGGAAGCAATGGTCCCCATTGCGTTGATTTCCCCCATCAGGTGAGGAAATATTTGTTGAATTTGGCTCTAGTTGAGCCACATGCCTTGGTGTAGGAGATGCCCTGCCTTGAAAACCCCATAAAGTTGAATCCTCTGCTGGCAATTTTCCTTGACCTTTGTATCCACTATATGATCATTGGATTCATGTTCCATGTAGCCTGGGTTGAGCTCTGTTGATGTCAACTATTCTGTGATCTTTGAGGTGTCCAATAATGGTGGAATATATGGTCGGAGGAGGTCCACATTGAACGTTGGGTGAAATCCAAGGAAGGGGGGAGTGCTTATCTTAAAATCATTATCACCCACAACCTTGGTGATAGTGTAAGGCCCATAACAATGTCGACGAATCTTCCAATGGGGCACTATAAGGTGTTCTTTCTGCAAATGTAATCAGACCTTGTCTCCCACCTAAAACTTGTGCAGTATCCGATGTTGATCATGGTGTTTCTTTTACTTAGGATTGGCTTTCTGCGAAATCTCATGGACCTGTTGGTGGATGTGATGAATCCACTCAATGAATTTGGTGGCTCTGCTAGCCTAAGACTGAACATGGGAAGAATCTTTCTATGTGGTTGTAAGAGGTAGTGCAACATCAATGGGACACAAGGGTTGGAATCTCAGTCCCACTTGAAAGGGGCTATGGTCGGTGGAGCTATGGACAATCTTATTATAGTTGTGTTGAACATAGGGAAGAATATCATCCAATGCACATGGATGCTTCAAGTTATACATGAAAAGGATGTGCACAGTCATCCGATTGACGACCTTTGTTTGGCCATCGGTTTGAGGGTGGAAGGTAGTGGATTTAGTGAGCTTGGTGTCCAACAGTAACCAGATAATTGACGAAACTTTGATGAGGAACTTGCTATCCTGATCGGTGATGGTGGTTTATGGTATCCAAAAATGGACCCACACTCGTTCAAAGAAGATATTGGAATTATATGTCATTGTGATGGTCTTCTTGCAGGCTATGAGAATGTCCATATTCAAAAACCGATCAACCATAACAACTACAAAATCATTGGATTTCTTGGTGGAAAGAACGACATAATTGTAATCTATCGATATGGATTCCCAAAGCCTCTAGGGAGTATGAAGAGGGATATATAAGCCTTTCTTCTTGATGGATGTCTTGGAAATGGAACAAGAGTGAAAGATATGATATACTTGTTGATGTCTTGTCGAAGTTTTGTCCAATAAAAATGTTTTTGTAGAATGACCATAGTTTTCTCTGCACCAAAATTTACTTCCATCTGACTGTAGTGAGCCTGCCAAATTAGCTTTGCACTCTTGCTTGCAGGAACAAAGAGATGGATCAGATGGGATAACAGTCCATCCTGAATGTGAAAATCGGTGACATTTGTGCATTAACCCAAGATATGATAGGTGGCGACAAAGTCAGGATCTCGTTGATAATGTTGGGGCCGCTCAGATGCCTCATGTCCACATGAATGGAATATGGTGGTGAGTGCAGCCATGGGATGTCGACTAAGGAAGTCAATGACATGATTTGTGCCCCATGTCTTATACTTTATGTTGAGATGGAATTGTTGCAGGTATGTGGACCACTTTTGATGGAATTCATTTTGTAACTTTCCTTGTTTATGTATGAACTACAGAGGATAGTAATCAGTGTTGATTATTGTCTCCTTTCCCAAAATGTAATGTTTCCATTGACGAAAGGATTGCCCAATGGAATACATTTCCTTGTCATCAGTGGGATATTTCTGGATGCTATCTGAGAGTGTCTTACTATGGTATGCTACTGGAATGCCATGATGAGTGAGAACTGTTCCTACAGCATAATCAGATGCATCAATATCAATCTCAAATGGATTTTGTAGATTGGGTAAGGAGAGTACTGGAGATGAGCTTCAGATCATCAAACTCTTCTGCTTCAGTGATGCTTCAGATCTTCAAATCGGGTAAGTGATGCTTCATATCATCAAATTATTGTTGTTCTTCCTTCCCCAATGCAAAATTTTCCCTATCATCTGCCTTGGTCACTTGGCTGAGGGCCCATGCAATATGGGACAATCCAAACACTAACCATCAGTAGAATTTGGCAAGTCCCAAGAAGCTCTAAAGCTCGATTAGTGTGGTCGAGGTTGGATAGTCACGGACGACTTGGATCTTAGATGGATCCACATGTAACCCATGCTCATCAACAATGTAGCCCGATTATTGGAGCATGTTCATGTGAAAGGATCATTTTTCCAAGTTGGGATATAGCTTTTGTTGCCACATAGTGCTCAAAACATGTTGAATATGTTTCATTTTCTCCTCACAAATATAAAGGTGTACTAATTTACAATTGTTTTGAAGTCCATAACAAGATTTTCACCCTCCATTTATTTTTTTTATCGATGTTATAGTTCTTTTAATATTGTGATGAAGATAAATTATGTGATATTTGAATGTAATCACTTCCTCCGTGCAATTAATTTCATATAGGAAATTAGTGTAAGTGATATTTTTGGATTTGATTTATGTAACCTTTATTTTTCTAGTGTTAATTGTCATACCCATACTAGAGAGAAATTCCTTTAGAATTTTAGTTGCTTGTTAAGATCATGGGGACTCCTCACCATAATAACAATATTGTTAGCATGAAGAAGGTGTTGATGTTGATTAAGGTTGGTCGTCATTGATGTCAACCCTTGAACAAAGACCCGTAGCACAAAGGCTTGGATAATGGACCCAATAGTGTTTGATGTAAATATGACACATTATTGTTTTTTCATGGTTGATAAGAAGTAAATATGGATGAAATCCAAAGTGGTCCCCTTATGGTGAAAGTCCTCACGGGAAGACGCTTTATGGAGTAAGAGAACCCATGCTTAATTGTGGAATAATGAGATGAAGGAAAGTGAATTTGTCAGGGAAAATATCCTAGATGGATAGTTCTTATCATGTCATTTCCGGTGGTATGTGGAATGTCACATAATTCCTCACGGTTAGATAGTTATGGCCATGAGAAGTTGGAGACCCCAGGTTTGGGTAATGGACCCAAATTTGTTTGATGGGTAACGGTATGAGTTATGATATATTTTTAGATAATACTATTCTATATGGATAGTACATATCATTCCATTTCTGGTGGTATGTAGAACGTCAAATAACTCCTCACAGTTTGAGATTTATGGCCTTACGAAGTTGGAGGACCCTCATATGTTATCTAGAAGCCCCAAAAGGTCAAAGTAATCAAAGTGGTTTAAGAGATTTTAAAAGGTAAATAATAAAGTG
>JZKD02S1534643.1:0-10491 GCA_000966675.3 Picea glauca
ACATTTGATATTTTTTGCAGACGACATCTCCTGATTCCTGATTCCTGGGCTCACTCATTCAGCATATCAGTACAGATTGGTAAAGAATTGGTAATGTATTTCGGCCATCAGATGCTCTTCTGACCTCACACATTAGGGGGGCATCTGTTATAACCCTAAATTGCACCACACATGCTTACCTAACATCAGGCCAACTCATATCTCTTCCTTGCCAAAGCCATGCTGAATAAATTCTTGAAAAAACCTTTTAAACCAAGTGGCCCATGCCCTAACCCTCTACTGCATGCATTGGAACGCTGGAAGGCCCACTACTGCACGCGTTGGAATGCTGGCTGGCCTACTACAACCCACATTTACCTAACAAAGCACAAAAACAAGAAAGTTGTCGACGGGACGAAAAGCTTTGGGTCAGTTAACTGGAACTCCCAGCCATGCATGGCCGAGAGTTCGTCCAAAACCCTAGCTCCTTCTAGCTTATAAAAGAAGGGGTAGGGGTACTATTTGGAGGAGGAAAATCATAGCAAAGAAACTCTGCCCAATTGCCGAATCCGTTTTGTCCCAACCCTTTAGCCTTTCCTCAAGCTTCAGCAGAATTCAAGCAAAGTAATTGGAGGACAAAGAAGAGCAGGAGCCGAGGATCAGGATCAAGGAACAGTGGCCGATCTCTTTTATTATTGTAAGTTGATTCATCTTGAGATTAATAAAAGAATACTTTTCCCATCCCAATGCACGCGTTTTATATGTTTTATTCGATTTATGCTTCATCTCTAACCCTCTAGTAGAACAATAGCATGCATGCGTAGTGTTTTGTCTTGATTACAGGATTGTCTTTGGAAGGAGCAACGTAAGCAAGCGGATAAAGCACAACGGAGGATCTACACCAAACATCAGTAAAAAGGTTAGTAGGTTCTTCCCATGTTTGCATGTGAAAAAGGGTTTTAGGTTTGGGGTGGTAGGTTGAAAAGTAATTTCTTAAGGGTCATGATCTGCATGCAAGTTTAGCCCTAGCTTGTTAGTCCATAGGGTATTATTTCCCAACAACAATTGGTCCACATGTCGGCCTGAAAATTCCAAATTTGAGAGAGACATGGTAGCCTCTCGTGTTGCCATGTCATCATGCTGACATCATGCTGACACATATCGCCCTCTATTCTTGCAAAATATGTTGTACGGAGGATGATGCCATCTATATTGATGTTGATGTCAGTAGTGATGATGTTGAATCATCCCTGCTGACTGGGTTAGGTTGACCAAAACTTTGATCGTGAATATATTTTGATCCCTAACTCTATTTGATGAGTTGTTTGCGTCGTTAGAAATCTTGTGACGTGCTCTTCGCGATCATATAATTTTCACTGAGCTTTGGGAACTTTGAATTTTTTCCCTTTCTCTGTCTGTTGAATCCATTATGAACATCTTGAGTTGCCTCTCCGAGTTTTGAGTTGTTATTATCCTTCTCTAGATCCTTTTCGGATTAAAAAATGTAAAATGTTACAGATTGAAAATAATATTCATTCACAAAAGAATTCCCGAGAATAGGACCAGGAATCTCCACTCGTTAATATATATATATATATATATATATATATATATATATATATATATATATATATATATATATATACGGTAAAATAGTATAATTCTCACATCCATCACAATATTCATAATTTTGATCACATTCAAGGGAAAGAAAGATAGAGGCCCATAATTGATAGAACTTTAAAACAATTTTTCCATTCAAAACAAGAAAGAATATGATAGGAAAACTTTAAATATATTATGCTTAAAACTCATAGTTCAAGATATCGTGAAAATTTAACCCCAAAATAGTTCTCTGGGATTTTAAAAAATAATAATAGTCTGAAAATAAAAATGCATTCGTCTAGAATAGTCTGGGATTGGGCTCCCATGGACCATAAAATGAAAAACTAGAACAATGTTGAACCTGAAAAGAAGACAGAGAGAAGCGATCATAAATTGGTTATATTTTCTCAAGAAAGATAAGACACAACTAGATGACTCTTGAATGAGAAAAATAAAGAATGGAGAAGGATGTGATCAATTTACTCACTAAGATTAATCTCTTGCTCCTCTATTTGCTTGCCTATGTTTCTCTTGTATTCTCCTTTGCTATAGTTACATGACCGGTACCAACCGCTTTTGTTTGATCTTCTTCAATTGTTTTGATTAAAGCTTGCTTTAACCAATTTTCAATGTATTCCCTCATAGGTGTGACAGTCATCTCTTGCTTGATTTTAATATCAAATAATGTTCTTTCAAAATCCCTAAAGCCAATTGAAAGTTGGTGCAATCTGTCTTCAATATCTTCATTTTTATTAACATAGCTTACCAACCAACTTTCGACTTCTTGTTATGTGTATTCGATCAAACTATTAAAAAATTTCTGTTGATACAACCTTTAATATTTCCAGATGTTCTTCAAATTGTTCTCTTGTCATAAGCATAGAATTTAAAATTAATTTTGGATCTTGAACTTCCCCAGTGGTTCCTACCAAGTCTAACTCAATCAACTTCAAATATAACTCCCCTTTTTGTACACTTAAACTGTCACGATCAACCAATATTTATTTTAAGACCTTTATTCTCTTGAGCCAACAAGCTTTCAATTGTTTTATACGGGTAAGGTACGGTAAATATTATTCCTTTCTTTTTAGTTCACTCATGCCTAAAACCTTTAAAATAAATGTAATGGAAACATCCTTATAAACACCCTCATCATTTTGGAGATCAGCCTGAAGGTATTCTCTGAGATTTGTAATCCTGGAATACAGAGAAACAAATATAGTTTCCAAATCCCATGCCTCTAGAATGAAATATGTTCTCTTCTTTATGTTCTCCCCAACATACCGTCTAACTGCAGTAAGAAAACTAGATGTTCCCTTTAATCTCGATCTTGACTCTAGTGTTCTGTCAGAGCTTTTCCAAGGATGAACAATAGCAATTGGACTTGCAAATATTGGGGGTGGAATTAGAGAATTTTCTAGTTATTTAATTCTTTCTTTGAGAATAGCATTTTCATCTTCCATATTGTCCAATGACACTTCTAAGGCATCACTTGTAGCTCTATGGATCTTCGCATTTCTTGATGGTGGGACTCCGTTCAGGCTAAATTCTAAACTTGTCTTTCCTTGAATTTTTTTTTCCTTTCGAATGAATTCTTTCAAAGACTAGTTTCTTTGAGTCTTTATCAAATAGAGAATTATGAAGAGTTAAGGATTATTCTTAAAAAAATACTAGTTCTTGTGTCATTGATTCTGTTGCAACTTATTTTCTCTCTTGAATCTTTTGTGGTCGAAAACACATGTATTCCAATAGAGGACGAACACCTTCAGTAACTACTCACACAAATATGTCAAAGATCAACACACTGATTTTTTGATGTGGTAAAACCCCTACGGGGAAACATCCACAACCCCAGCCAACGCGGCCACTTGGAGTAGTTTATTAATGCAAAAGAAAAATATTACAGAGAGATTTTACAAGAGAGTTTCCCACAATCGATCATCAAAAAAGAAACCTCCATGCTCTTAAAATAGAGATCATGGACCAATCGAGTGTTAATCCATGGATAAATGTAGTCATTAAGATCGAGGAGAATATGAACCGTCAAATCACTCTATGTCGGGAACATATCGTGACCGTCATATTTTGTAACTACAAATGCATACTAATGTATACTAAAGAAACACACTTTTACCTAATCGAGACATTAGACCAAGTAGATCTTAACTAACTCCTAAGTTTCTAAATATCCTAACATCCCACCTTAAGAACAACTTGGGATAGGTGTTGAGTACATTTTTATGCTTCTTTTCACTCCATAAACTATACTTTTACCTCCAAAACCATCCATTTTGCCTTCATATTATTCCATATTTCCCATGAAATAGCTTATGCAAGGTACATTTATCATTCCTTAGCTTAAGAATTGAATTTTCGAATTTTTGGCATTAAAATTAAAAATTTATCAGAAATTACAGGATTTGACTAAATCCTGTAATTGCTCCTAGGTTCATGTACTTGCAGGACAGCTGGGTGAAATATGAGACTTGGGTCATGATCCTGGATGTACAAGGATGGATGATTATCTATCAGATTTGAGATCTGAGTTTTCCAAGTGTCCGGTCAATGCTGGTCAAACATTGCCACTTCAGCAAAAAATACCCTGTTTTAGCATAAAATCATGGACAATTTTAGATTTTCTTGGGATTTGTTCATATTTTATGGATCTGAAGGGGGTATTCGACCTTCCCAGCATATTTTATGGATCTGATCATGATATTTAGGAGATTTATTAGCATTATTAGTTTCAAAACTCTTGTATAAATACTCTAAGACATAGACTAGTATGACAACCCTGATATGAATGAAGAAACTTTGAATTTGCAATCTTGAGATCAGTTCTACATTTTGTTCTTGATAATGTCTATGATATGATGATCTGAATGCTGCTAGAAGTTCCTTCTTAGCTGAGACGACTCAAGTGTACAAGTGAAGCATTGGAGGGCCCCCTTTGCCAAACTAGTACACTCTTCCTTTATGTTCTTTTCAAGTAACTTTGGTATATGTTTTAGATTAGACCTTGTTGTAGATGAGTCTTATTCATATCTTTGTTGTAGATAGATGAATTCCATAGTTAAGTAATATGCTTAATGTTTCAAAGCCTTACTCATATTGTGAATGATTTCTTGAATAAGAATTCAATGTGTAGTTCGCTTTCAAGCATTAGGATGATCATGAATGCCTTTTGAGTTATTTACACTTTCAATACTTTTGATTTAAAAAGAGTTGGTGATGATTTATAATGAATGAAAGAAAACAATGAATACATATCTTGAATAAGAGTTTTGTCTTTCTAGCATTGATACGCCTCTGAGCTAATTTTTGAAGATCTCTTTGAATGTTTACTGTTGATCAAATGCTATTTAGGAAACATTTGTTGATTACTGTCGTGAGATCTATGAATAGGACTTCTAAACAAAATCTTAGCATCTCCTCCATATTCAACTCTTAGAATAGGTTTTTGTTTATTCCCATTGAAAGAACAAAAGTTATCTCTAAATCCATAAATTTTGGATGTGCCTCTAAGTCTTACAAACACCGGATTGACAATCATTTACACTGTAATTTACATTAGTAGATTGGAGCCTAAAAATAGGATTGAAGGATTTACAATAGTGACACAATAGGAGAAGGTAGGAGACATTAGATCCTATCCCCCCTTAGTGACAACTTCTTTAACTCCTAACATATATAGAAGTTTGGAAAACTTCACTTCTATAAGAGACTTTGTGAAAATGTTTGCAACTTGATCTTCTGTAGGGAAAAAGAGCACTTCAATAACTTGATCATGAATGAGCTTTCTGATGAAGTGCATGTGTATCTCGATGTGTTTTTTGCGTTGATGTTGAACTGGGTCTTTGGAGATCTTGATGATAGTCTGATTGTCGCACCAAATGTTGGTCTGGAATCCAAACTCTGAAAGGATCTGTCGAAACCACAAGGATTCCTAACTTGCATTTACAGCTACTCAGTACTCTACTTTTGCTGAAGAAAGTGCAATATCCTTTTGTTTCTTACAGGCCCAAGTGACAGGTCCTGAACCAAGGATGGAAACATAACCTGCAATAGACTTATGATCATCATGGTCGCCAACCCAATCTGAATCAGTGAAACCAACCAATAAAGGAGCCCCCATGAACTGTAATGTATCCCAAACTAAGATTTACCCCGGACATAATGAATTATTCTTTTAGATACTTTCCAATGGATTTCATGGGTGTTTTCATATACTATGCAACAAGACCAACAACAAAGGAAATATCAGGACGAGTATGAGTCAAGTATAAGAGGCTACCAACTAACTAACGATACAAGGTGGCATCAACTTAGGGACAAGTATAGGTGGCAGAAAGATTGACTCCATACTCGAAGGGAGAAGGGTCTGGTTTACAATCTTCCATGTGAAAGTGATGAAGAAGGTCACAAGAATACTTAGAATGGGAAAGAAAAATTCCTTCATTGGTTTTCAAAACTTGGAGGCGGAGGAAATAGTGCAAAAAACCTAAGTCTGTCATTTCAAATTTCTTATTAATGCTGGTTTTCACATGGTTTAAAAGTTTTGAGTCACTACCAGTAAGGATAAGGTCATCAACATAAAGGAAAATGATTATGAGATGGCTTCCTACTTTCTTAGTATAGAAATTATGATCATAATGGCATCTAGAAATTCTGGTGTCAATAAGAAAGTTCTCCATTTTGGCATACCAAGCTTGGGGAGCTTGCTTAAGACCATAAATAGATTTATTAAGGCAGCAAACAAAGCTAGAGTCATTCTGAACATATCCAGGAGGTTGTTCCATGTAGATTTATTCTTGAAAATCCCCATGCAAGAAGGTAGATTTAACATCCATCTGATGGACCTCCCATTTATGTGAGGTAGCAAGGGAAAGAACAAGGAGAATGGAATTCATTTTGGCTACAGAGGCAAAGGTTTTGATTATAGTCAATTCCTTCAACTTGGGAAATTCCTTTAGAAACTAATGAAGCCTTATGTCTTTCAACACTTCCATCTGATGCATACTTAGTTCTGTAGACCCATTTACATATGACAAGTTTTATTCCTTTTGGAAGAGGTACAAGATCCCAGGTATCATTTTCCATTAAAGAATGATACTCTTCATTCATTGGTGTATCCCAATCTGGATGACCTGAAGCTTCTGCAATTGTCTCTGGATCATGAGTCTCTGAAACTTGAGCCAAAAGAGAAGAGGCTCATTGGAATTGTGAACGTTTACGATGCTGAATTGAAGGATCACTGACAAGATCACCAGTTGTTTCTCATGTTGAACAGACCCATCTAGGAAGCGGTGGAGCTGGTGTTGGTTTAGGTTCAAAGGAATCATTTGGAGGAAGGTAAGCAAGAAGAGGTGGATTTTCATCATCATTGTCATCATCTGAAGAAGAAACCAGAAAAGGAATAGAAGAAGGTGATAACTCTGAATATGGCTCGCAGGCAGAAGAAGGCACAATCGCCGAATTAGGCTTCCAGGTCAAGAGATTTGCACAAAATTTAACATATCTTCTAAGAATAATTTCATTACAATGTGGTTGAATAAGTCTATAACCTTTGACATCGTCAGAATAATCAACAAATATACACTTCTCACTTTTAAGCTGAAATGCTTTCATTTTCTCATCAAGAATGTGAGCCCATGATATACTGCCAAATACACGGAAGTGAATTACATCTGGTTTAATTTTAGTCCAAGCTTCTTTTGGTGTTATATTTTTAAGATCCCTTGTGGGAGTGTGATTTACTATGTAATTTTCACAGTTGATGGCTTCCACCCAATACTTTAGAGTTAATCCCTTATATTGGACCATACAATTAGCCATTTCTTTTAATGTAAGGTTCTTTCTCTCAGCAACACCATTTCGTTGTGGTGTATATGGAATAGTGTGTTGCATTTGGATGCAAAGTGTAGTGCAATAACTTGTAAAATATTTGTTCGCATATTCGCCTCCATTGTGTATTCTTAACCTTTGAATTTGATGTCCAGATTGCTTTTCTACAAGGGCCTTGTAGGCTAAAAAATTTTCAAAAACTTTTCTCTTAAGTTTTAATAAGTAAACCTAAGTACATCTAGAAAAGTCATCAATGAAAGTTAAGAAATACTTGCACCCAGAAAGAGAAGGAGAAGAAAGTGGACCACACAAGTCACTGTGAACAAGCTGCAAACGGCCCGAAGCATGCCAAGAGGTACATTTGTCAAAACTACCCCGATGATGTTTTCCAAGAACACAACTGACACAAACACCATCTCTGCATGAAACAGGAGGAAGACCAGTCACCATCTATTGATTACATAGTTGTTGCAATGAGCGATAGTTTAGATGACCAAACCTCTCATGCCAAATTTTTCTCAAGTCATTTCTATGAGCAACAAAAACTGGTGGAAAAGATGATGACCCAAAGTTATCAAACTTGTACAACCTTGTAATATCATCAACAATTCCAGTTGCAAGAACATGCTTATGATATTTTAGATCCTTGATTACAACTTGGTGAGGTGAAAAATCTACGGTTTTACCTTCACCTGAATGAGTGAACTGATATACTGATAGAAGGTTACAAGAAAGACTTGGAACACATAATACATCATTCAAATGACCATTATCTACTTGAACTATTCTAGATCCTATAACACTAAGAGATCTATCATCACCAACAAATATTTTATTGGTGTTACATTCATTTAGAGCAGAAAATATGGCTTTATCCTTATCCATATGATAAGATTCTCCAGAATCGATAAGCCACTCATCAAAAGAAGAAGAAGAAGTTGCATTGAAGGAGAAACCAGAAGTAGAAAGTGCATGTCCATGAGAAGAAGAGGAAGACTTAGAATCAATACGGATGTTGTGCTTCTTCATCGCTACTTCTAAAGCTTCCATCTTCTTAAAACATTTGGATTCATCATGACCATCTATCCCACAAAATTTGCAATGTCTGTCAGTCTTCTTATTTTTAGATTTTTCTCCTTTGTTACCATTAGGAGCTGACATTGTCTGAGTGGGTTTGAGACCCTTTTTTTTCTTGCTTGTTGTGGTGAGGATGTTGCTTCTTGGGATTCTTGGGTTTATCTTTCTATTGATCTACTAAGGCTTTGTTGGAGGTACCTGTAGTGCTGATCACTCCAAGTTGTACACGTTTATCTTTCTCTCTAATCAAAGCATCACAAAAGGACTCAAGAGTGGGTTTTTGATAATCTTTCCCTAGATCCTCTCTCATGTCATAAAAGGTAGATACAAACACATACTATGCATTACCTAGCTTAGAAATAATAATATAGATGCAACGCTCTTCCTCCAGCTTTATCTCACATTCTTCACATAAAATTCTGAGTGTTTTAAACTTAGATAGATAGTATTCAATGCAAGAAAAATTATTTGGACTTAAAGTCAATATTTGATTTTCTAACTGATGTGCTCAAATAATATTGTGTTTACCAAACACAGATTCAAGATTTTCTCAAGCTTCATCGGGGTCATCAATTTCTTGAAGGTGGAACCTTAAATATAGAGAGATGGACATTATGATCAGTCCATGTTCTTCGTCACTCCTATTATCCCATTTGACTTTCTTATCAGCATCAATGGGTTTTTTTTCCTTTCTCAAGGTAATACGGTACAAGAATTTACTTCCTAATAAATCCTCCACATGGGATTTTCATTGGAAGTAGTTGGTGCTCGTAAGCAAAAAATCACTGGAATAAGACATATTAAATATGCAGATAATATGGATTTAAAAACTTAAATTGAAGTTCAGGATGGAAAGATCTCGAAAAATTAGGCGGTTTAAAAAAAATGACACTAAAAATGAAATTTGGATGTGAAAGTTATGCCATTTAAAAAAAAGGCATAAATGGTAACCAAAGAACCACGTGGTGGTGATACCCCTCCAAATAACCTCACTTTTACAAATAAGTTTCTTTATGAAGTGACGCACTTTTATAAAAAGAAGTGGGAATCACTTTTACAATGAAGTTACTTTATAAAATAAATTTGTATGCAAAATGAATAACTCCAGAATAAAATATTAAAGCTACTTATAGTGATTCACTTTTATAATTGAAGTGAAATACACTTTACAATGAAGCATGGAATTTTTCAAAAAAAGTAACAAAAAGAGAGACTTGAACTCAAGACTTCTCACTTAATAAGGAAACTTTTAACCAAGTGAGCTAGAAAAAGATATTGTACTGTCTAGCAGGAGTGTTGTTGTTGTTTTTATTGTTGAAGATGACCTTAGAGAGCGTGCTCATAAAAAACTCTTTTCACACAAGAAATGTTTTTTGCTTCTCGATGACAACAAGAATTAGATCTCGGTTAGCTTACTCGGAAAATGCACCTTTTCCTATTTGTTTTTGATTTATTGAGATCGCACAAGATTTGGGGAAAAGAGAATACACAGATCTAAAAGAGTAGCAACCCAGAAACAAGCAATATAAAATCGAAATAATACTCTACAAAAATTTTAAAAGGGCGTATTCATGCTTTATATGTTGATACTGAGAGCGGGGTGAATCAGTATTAAGTACAATTTAAAAAAAAATTCAACTTATACTTAAACCATTCAACTATATCCAATGAGCAATGAACAATAGTATAAGAGCTACACCAATACACCACAATACACCATGCACAATATATGAGAAATAAACAATAGTTATTGTTCAAGGGAAGTAATGACTTCCAAAGGTAGCTACAACTTCCAAATGTAAATGGAGGGATAAATCTCCAAGAGTAAGATACAATCCTCCAATATCAAGAGAGAGTTGAACTCTCCATCTTTTCCCCTTCCTTCCACCCAAGAATATATGAGAGATAATAAAACTTTACATTAAACCATCACCATCAACCAATCATCACATAGAACCTGATAATGCTTCCTGAGACTTCTTCAAT
>JZKD02S1534654.1:0-10491 GCA_000966675.3 Picea glauca
TGTCCACAACAAGATTAGATATAAGTACTTACAACCATGAATGAAAGAATAATATAACAACTATGAACAAAGATACAAGAAACAAGTTAACCACGTGTGCTTATTGTGCAGGAGATTAAAGATATTCAAGACAAGGACATCATCAACACATTAAGCCTAAGCATGCCCCGATAGCACTTACTCTACTGGATTGCTCCTCAATGGAAACATTTTAGAAGATTTTAGAAGTTAAAGCACAAGTATTCCACAATGATTATGATACTTGGTTGATTAACCACACAATATTACTTGTATTAAGAGATTGAAAGATTAAGTTTGCAAGTATTAAACCACAAGATATGTCGATTTAAACCAAGGTTATTAACTACTTAGTGATTAAGGGTTTTTGATATTGAAAGGATTTTATTACCCTAACTAAGTGTTTCGCCAAAAGCTTCCTCCCCCAATTGCCAAATAGTTTTTGGATTCTCAAGAAGTGAGGCAACGAGGCCTACCCTAGCTTCACAGGTCAGCCCAAAGAATTGAGTTTTTATGGAAAGGATGCTCCATGACATGAGGCCATCCTCGACCTAACACCTTCCATTGCCCTCCTCAATCCCCATTTTAGATGGTGAAGATGGTGGTTTAAGGTCCCCTATTTAGCCTATTAAGTATATGTATCAATTGGTTAGACTTTTAGGAGTATTAGAGAGTGTTTTGGTGACTTTTAGTTTCCTTTTATTGGTGATTTTATGCCAAAACCGAAACTTATTGGATCTTATTAGGTGTGTTGTTCAAGCACGAAGATAAAACAATTAACACGTGTATATCAAGTAAAGGAAATATGAGATAACAATTTAGTTTGTTAGCACAAGGGCAAGGACAACTTGCCAAAGAAAGAAGAGATTCAAGCTTGTTGCCACTTATCTTATGTTTTTTTAAAGCATTAAGTGTAAAAAGGAGCTTGAAGAATTAGATGTGTGCCTACACTATCAACTTATCCAACAATGATTAACTTTAGTGTGACGGCAAATGGTCTTAAAGATGTTGTGACATGAAAAGAAAACCACTTACTCAACCATTGAAGCATTAACCATTTAGTGTGTGTTGGACTAGAGCATGTAATCAAGATAAATCTTAATATAGCTTATAACATGCAAGTAGATTATGCCCCAAGGGATTAAGATAAGTATTAATGTATGTAGAGATCTAGATCTAGATCATTTAAACCATTAAAGGATGAAAAGATCAATAACACATTACTTATCCTAGCCTTACGATTTTGGGTATTCCTCTCCCAAGGTGTAGGCACTTATTAAAGTTAGAAATAACTTGGAAAGAAAGAGGGAGAAGTAAGAAAGAGAGGCAAGCAAGAAACAACTACAAGAAGCTCACTAACCCCACATCCTAGCTTAGAAGATGCTTGAAAAAAGGAAAGAGAGGTTGAGATTTGTTACCCACTTGAAGAGAAGGGTCTTGGAGTGTTGTGTGGCTATTTTAGGGCAACGTAACCCCCTCAACCTGCTGAAAACCTGCAAAAACCAGCAAGGTATGCTTGCTGGAAATGCTACACACAACCAACAATGTGAAAAAAAAATTATGTTTTTAGGGCAGAAATTTTTCTCCTTAAAAACCTTAGATAAAATATGATTAAAGTGACCAATCTACTATGTTAGGCTAGCTGAAATATATATGGAAAGGACAGAAGGAAAGAATGAGAAACAAAGATGAGAAAATAAGGAGTTTTAGTGTGCTTTAAGG
This sequence comes from Picea glauca, assembly GCA_000966675.3. Classification (NCBI taxonomy): domain Eukaryota; kingdom Viridiplantae; phylum Streptophyta; class Pinopsida; order Pinales; family Pinaceae; genus Picea; species Picea glauca. The sequence continues at coordinate 1,741 of JZKD02S1534654.1, forward strand.
GAGGACTCTTCCTTGAGGCATTCCCAATAAAAACCCTTGAAGCCAAACCTGCAAAACTTGACAAGATAATATGCATACAAAAGATAATATGGATGAATATGCTAATAAGATGAAATACTTGCACCCTATATAGCAACCCACATATATAGATCTACAAGAATACTCGTTGTTAGATCTACCCAAGTAAAACACTTTACCCAAGAATCTAATCTATGCATCCATCATACCAAATTCACAATATTACCTCATGTGTAAGCAAGAACAAAAATACTTGTTGCTCTTCCAATATCCTCCAAAATTTCTCCTTTATTACTCAAGAATGGATCTTGGAGAAATACTTGCTCCAAAACCCTCAAGAGCCAAAAGAGTGAATGCAAGAATGGAAAGTAGAGAGAGAGAGAGAGATGAGATGGAAATCAAGTAGAATAACCTTAGCTCAAGATATGGTAAATAAATGAGGGTGACAGGGGTTCTATTTATACTTGGAGAGGCAAACTCACCCCTCTTGGATCAATGCCAAGTGTCCACCACCAAGCACAAGCTAGAATCCCAAGGGAGGGGTGCACCATCTAGGGTTTGAGATGTGGATAAATGAGGTGGATGAGTTGTGGGGCATTGGGATGAAGAAAAGAGGGAAGTGGGAGTCTAGGCAAGGCAGGCCAATAGATAGAATAAGTCTCCCATTAATTTTTTTATTATTTTTTCACTTTTTGAAGACTTTCTAGAAGGGAGGCACACCACTCTAGGAAAAGTGACGTTTTTGCTTAATGGCTAGGTGAGGGGGTGATGTGAGGGTTGGAAAAGGTTATGAAAAATATCTCTCACGCTTTTCCATCATTACTTCCACTCCCTAGCTCAAAATTACAAAAATTACACTTTTGATTTTATCAAGATCTAGCAATTAAAATTGTTGTTTTTGACTGATTGACACTCCTAGTGGACAAACACATAGAAAAAGTTGTCCAACTGAGTTGAAACTTGGTCCAAGGGTGTAGGGGGTCTCATTCCATTTATTTTGAGCACAAATACCCATATCAAAAATCCAAGGACCTTGTTTTTACATTTTTTTCTCAAAAATAATTAATTAATTAAATAATTAAACCTCCAAACTTAGGGAAATTTAATTAAAAACTAATTAATTAAAAAAAACTAATCTAGACTCGAAAAAATTCCGCGATACCTTCTAATATGTCATGCATGGTCATTTACATCATTTCCTAACAATATTTACCGGAGGATAAGCCCATTAGAACGCCCTTCGCCACTTTGGAGGAATTATTGCAGGTGTGAGGGAAAAACTCAAGGGAAATTAATAAGGTTGAAAATCCCAATTAATAACCTGAAGATAAAAAACCCTCGGTGAAAGGAACTCTCCCAATGAACCCATACCAAGGTAACTGACCTAAATATGACCCATTCAGACCTATTATATTATCGACCCACGCAGGGGTGCGGAAATTCCAGTTACAAAAAGAATTGTTGGGGCCAAAAATGCCATGTAGAACCAAAACATCTTCGACAAACGAGCATCTGGTGATGCATATTTTCATGGCACATGGCGTTGACCCCCTAGTTGGAGAGGCGGTCAACAAGCCCTTATCACAATGCTTCAAGAAAGTAGGGTTTCTAGCACAATCTAGTAGGTGAAAAGTTGTTAAGGCAAGGGCAATAACATGTGCTTTGACCTCCTAGGGTTTTAAGCTAGCAATTTCATAATATTGGAAGAAATGAAAAGTAAATGTACCATAACCATTCAAAGTAAATAATAATTACATAAATTCACTTACATTCACTAAGAATAATCTATCAATAGGCCTAGTTGAAGACTTTCCACCAAGAAAAAAGCCAAAAACACCAAAATTAGCCTTCTCCAAGAGTTGTGCACCACTTAAATTTCAGCCAAAGACCCTTAAGGGAGACGAATTTCAGACCTCACTTAGTGAGTTAGAGATCATCACAAAATACAAGGGAAATAAAACTTATTTATACAGTTACAATGACCTTCAATTACAAAATTAGGTCAAAAAGGCCGACATGGCCAATTTACATGAAATATCTAGTTTTTTTACATAAAATTGACAAATTAAACCCTAAATCAAGAAAAGAGGTGACGTCATGCCCTTCTAGGGTGGAATTGGGCCTCCTAGCTGAAATGACCTCCATGAGCAAAGCGTTAGACCTCCCAAGGCCTCTGGATCATGCCACACGTGCCACTTGGCACACAACTACCTACATCATGTCCATCCAAACTAGGTGACGTCAAGGGTCACAAAGGTGATGTCATGGGCCTTCCAAGGTCAACATCATAGTAGGAGGGAAAGACCCCCCTAGGTCGAGGCCTGACAGGTTTTCTCTAGTGGAACGTCCTCCTCTCTCTCTGGTGCAAGCCTCTGGTATATCTTTGCCCCTGGCTGGGGTCTTAGCATCCATCTGGTGAGATTTTAGCCCTATGGAGGTCAAAACTAATCATCTCCCCATGTGTACCTATTCATCGGGTGTGGCCCTCCAATAATAACAAGTACACCCTCCATGGGCTCATAAGTCATAGGGGTCATATCAATGTCAATCAAATATAATCATCAAGTTACCCAAACATGTGCATAAAACCACCCTTTTCCCAAACAAGTGCTCAAAGATGTTATGCTATTATACAAGCCAAGTTTGGAGAGGACCTCAGGACGTCCTATTGGGATAATTCTCCTTAAGTGTGGGGTATCCCTGGGCGAAGACCAATCTAGGTCATGCAAGTGCATGAGATGGTAAGGGGATGTTTGGGCAAGGGGTGCAGTGATGACAGGGAAATGCAGGGCTTGTCTATGGGTGCCTCTAAAGAGGGTGAGCTACACCTTGTTCTAGATGCAAATTTTTCCTAACCCATTCAATGCCTTTTTTTTCTCTTTCTCTTATTTCTTTTTCTTTCAAGAGAATAGATGGGGGACACTTCCCTAGGTTGGTGACCAGTGGTGACAATGTTACCCACAAACATTTCACGAAGATGAGAAGGTTGGCTCATGATGAGACCCCCTTTCTCTTGGCCATGCTACCAAGAGCCACTACCCTGGAGTGGTGACCAGCTAAATGGCAGTGTCATATCGCTACATTCCCATGGACTAATAGGCTGACTCGTGATGAGACCCCCTATCCTCCAACTAGGTCTTGAGTTTATTTATTTTATGGGTCCCTCATTTTTCTTATCGAGAAGCCTTTTATTTCTTTCTCGAGGATCCTTGTGCGAAGCATCTGAAGATTTTCTTCTTTCGTCTTTTATCTTTTTCCAGCTACTTTACCCCATGGGCCTTTAGTTGCTTCTTCCCATAAGACAAGGTACAACCCTTAACTAGCTTGGAAAACCCAATGCCCAAACAAATGTAGGGGATGGATAAGCAGGAAGATGAAAAAAAAGTGATCAGTATGGTGGGAATGGATGATGGCCTTTCATGAACCCACTTAGTGGAAACTCACTCCTAAAGGAACCAGCTTGCTAGGGCATCCTGTGATTCCCCCCAGGTATGGACAAGTCAAAAGGCATAAGATCCAAGCACATGTCATAAAGAAAAAGAGAATTAAATGAACATATTCAAATGTTTTGAGAATCATAGTGACACATACCATGATACCCAGACTCATTACCTCATGGAGCAAGACCCACTGCTGCTGAAGGACTAGGTCGATGGGATGGATGTTGTTGTTGCTGATAGGATGGAGTCATTGAATAATAAGTATGGGCCCTCTAGGGCCAATCTCAAGTCAATATGTCTAAATAGGTACTCCATGTCTAGGACCTGTGGGCCTCAAGACACAATCTCCTTAATTATCCCTAGGCTAGGGGATAACAAAACCCTAGGATAAAAGCACAGGTTATTGTCATTTTCTTAATAACTCTTCACCTACTTGATTTTTCTAGAAGGAATATCCCTTGAAGGATATACTAGAGCCCTATATTAGTAGCACTCTATTACTATTGCTTCATTAAGTTTTCATATTGTATTTCAAGCTTGACCTAAAGGAGAAGGAAATCACTAGGGCCTAGGGTTACCTACTTCCTAGCATTTTTTCCTTCTAGGGTTTTGGATCTTGAGGCCTTAGGTTAGTAACACTTCAACCATACTCCCTCTTCTTTTATCTCACCCATTATCATTTGTTTCCTTCTAAGAATTTTCACTGCAATAGTGACTCCATATACCCTAAAAAGCACTAGTTCATACCTTATAAGTGATTGATTGACTAAAATAACTTTTAAACCATCTACTTTAATCTCTTTACTAACCATTTCTAACCTTAGATTGGACTAACCTACTATCTATCTTTTTGTTATTTCAAAATATTGCTACAACCATCTATAACAACAACAAAATCATCTTAAAAGCAAGTTTTAAAGTTGTTTTTACATTGTATTCATTGCTTTTGCAAATACTAGCATTTTTCCAAGTTTAGGTTAATATCATTTTGGTCATTATTGAAGCTTTATTTAGGAATAATTGTGAATATATTAATATATGTACATTGATGTTATAAATATTTATGTTGCTTCATCTTCTATTTCAGCTTATGCTTCTTATCAAAGTCTATGGTTTTATGAAGCATTAACATCAATTGGTACTTGCAAATAGGATTTTTCTTGTTGTCTTGTTCTGGGCAGGTACACTTAAATAAGACTTTGTTTCATCTTATTAAAACCTTTGGGGATTTCTGATGAGAGTGACCTATGAGAGGGGTGGGACTTTCTTGATACTCTTACCTTAGACTTCTCAAACCGCCAGGTCACCGGGGACATCTCCCCCGGGGCACTACTCCTAAAGAGAAAGAGGTTTCTTGTTTAGGTGACAGTGATAGGACAACCTCATGTTACGCCAATTTATTATTCACTTTCCTTTGGATTTTGGGAAAGTACAAATTGCATGATAACATGCAACTTTTTCCCAACCAGGAGATGTTCCTAGTTGGTTGTTGCCTATTTTTGTTTCTATCCATTGTATAGGCACATGTTGATGATCATTGATAATGAGGAGTTTTACAAGAAAGAAAATTCAATTTCATTGGAAAATGTTAAGGAGTTATTTAAAATTTGGAAAGAGGAATTATGGCAGCTTCTATGGGTGATACCCTCTAAGATTCTTATAGGTCATGAGAATCTTAGTCACTCTGTATAAATTCAAAAAATAATTCAGTAACAATCTATTGGAGAGGGATTCAACATGTTAGCAATTTAACCCTTGGCACATTTGCATGATTGGAATTGTGGGTGACAATTTGCATCACCACATGATTTTCATGCTCACAATGCAGTTGAGGAAGATTCTTCTCTGCTCAAGATGGAAGTGAAAATTCAATAGTCTATGAGCTGTCGAAACAAGCACCATTCTTAGTGCCATTTACAAACAAGGTTCAATTTATACTTCACAATTAGTTTCAGCCAAACAACAAAATAAAAGTTCTCACACAGAGCCCTTTATACAACACTAAATCAGGATAAGGCACAACTAGGAGTGAATGAATTTAGGGTGGAAGAGGATGGTGTTGATAGTGGTTATATTTTCAAAGATTTTTGGAAAATATAACAAAAACAACCTTTGATACACAGTGTGGACTTTTCAAGGAAACTACTGATCATTTACTCCATCCACATCCTGCATCACCTACAATCATGGATTTTATTTGATATTCCATTTGCCACATTTTCCCGAGAAATCTCAAAGAAAAGCATAACTATTTGCACAATTTTCTTACTTTGGATCCTGAGATGTACTGGAATCTTCTATCCTTGAATCATTATGATGGTGATGTTTCCTAACTAGGGCTACATTTTGTATGTGAAAATAATGAGTATGCTAAACAAAAGGAGGAGGAAATACTAATAGGTGGAAAAGGATAGGCAAGTTAATAATGAAAATGTTATTAGCTTCATCCATCTTCTGGCAAATAAATATAGAAGAAAAATTATTCTTTTTTGCAAGGATTTAAATAGTTGATATAATCTAATTGGTTAGACATGTTTAACGAACATGAGCTTCAACTTCTCATATCATGCTCAACAGAGGGTGAAGGTATGGATATTGATAACTTGCAGTTAACTACTCAATATTCTGGAGGCTAGACCAAGGATCATCCTGTTATAGAGAGGATCTGGTAGGGATTATTAAGACATTCTATTGGAGTAGCAAAAGAAGTTTTTGAAATTTGTGACTGGATGCTCTCAAGGACCATGACTTGGTTTCAAATACTTGGAACCTCGATTTTGCATTCGAAGAACTGCTCGTTAAGATGTCCATGAAGAAGTGCTTGATCACTTTCCAACTTCAGTAATGTGTGAATCTTCTTGAGCCCCCTCCCTACAGAAGTAAATGCATGTTGTGAAGTAAGTTTCTCTATGCTACTAGTGTTGATAAAAGTATTTGAAATTAGCTTGTTAAGTAGTAGATTTGATGCTAAGTTGACTTCTAGGCATCAATAAAACAAATTTGAAGTGTTAATTTCTAAGTATATGCAACAATAGTATCCAAATTTGAACCCCATTTATATTTCATTTTTTGTATGGAATTCCTTTCATGAACATGTCTCGAGTGGCCACACTACTTCAATAGACTTCCTTAGGACTCGGTGTCAGGTGTGAAGGGTAAATATTGCACCAAAATTATCAACACTTGCTATAGACCTCATCCATTTGGGGCTCATTCCATTTGGGTGTGGCATACCATAGCGAGAATGGAATCACGGTGTACATATTAATATCTCGTTGACCCATTTCTATTTTTTGAGGTTGCAAAACTATGTTTGGGATTGAGGTTGCAATATGGTTTTTTGAATTTACTTTTTTTTCTTGACATGGTTGATAAAATTACAAGGGGTTTATTGCCAATATATGTTTGGTCCATTCTATTTAGAATATGTCTGAACTATTTTGGGGTTGCACTATATTGCTTGGAAATGGATTGTTCAGAACTAGATATGGACATTATGAATTTATGGTAGTTCCATTTGGGCTATCAAATGCCACAATTGTTTTCATGTGTTTGGTGAATGGAGTGTTTAGAGAGTTCATGGACAAGTTTGTAATTGTGTTCCTAGATAATATACTCATCTATTCAATGACAGAGGAGGAACATGAGAAACATTTAAGAATGGTGCTAAAAGTTTTGAGACAACATAAGTTGTATGACAAGCTAAGTAAGTGCATATTCTGTCAAAAGAATATTCATTACATGGGCCATATTATTTCAACAGATGGTATAACAGTTGATATGAGAAGATAGAGGCCATTAGAGAATGGCCAATGCCAAGAAATTCCATAGAGGTCAGATCATTCATGGGTCTTGTAGAGTATTACCAAAGATTCATAAAAGGTTTTTTAAAGATTGCAAGTCCAATCACTTCTTTGCAAAAGAAGGGAGTGAAATTTGAATGAACTTCCAAATGTGAAGAAAGCTTTCAACAAATGAAAGACATATTGACAAGTGCGCCAATATTGAAGATTGTAGATCCAGATGAAGATTTTTTTTGTGTATACTAATGTGTGCATGGAATAGCTCGATGGAATGCTCATACAAAAGGATCATGTGGTATGGTATGAGTCCCAAAAATTAAATGAGCATGAGAGAAATTATTCCACCCATGATCTAGAATTAGTATCTATTATTCATGCATTAAAAATGTGGAGACATTACCTCATGGGGAGATTGTTTGAGCTAATGACAGACCATTGTGGTTTGAAACGTTTTTTTGGCCATCCCACATTAAATGTCATACAAACTAGATGGCTGGGGTTTCTTAGTGAATATGACTTTGGGATTAAACATATTAAAGGTAAGGAAAATAAGGTGGTTGATGCACTCAACAAAACAACCCATGAGATTCATATTGCAACCATTAACATATACATATCTTATTTAAAAGATAAAATTATTGAAGCATCAAATTCAGATCAACGCTATTTGAAAATAAAAGAAACTTTACAACAGGGTAATTTTCAGCAGAAATTTAAATATTATGAGTTAAAAAGGGATGGAATCCTCATTTGCATAGGCCATCTATATGTGTCGAATTTAGGAGAGCTAAAAAATATAGTATTGAGGGAAATTCGTAGTGTGCCATATGTTGGGTACCCAGGATATTAGAAATCAATTGTAGTTGTAAGAAGCCAACACTTTTGGTTGGGAATGAAGAAAGAAGCGGCTAATTATATCGCCAAGTGTCTAGAGTGCCAGAAGATAAAGGATGAACTTAGACATTCAGCTAGACTGCTACAACCATTTCCCATTCTAGAATTGAAATGGGAAGTGGTCACAATTGATTTTAGTACTAAGATGCCTAGAACAATGAAGAAACATGATTCCATCATGGTAGTGGTGGACAAATCGACTAAGGTTGGACATTTTATTCCAGTGAAGACTACACATAAGGTAGAAAATATTCCAAATATCTACATGAAATAAGTTGCTAGGCTTCATGGAGTGTCCAAGGAAACTGTTTTTGACATAGACCCAAAGTTTACATGCAATTTTTGGAAAGGTTTGTTCAAAGGATTTGGGGAAAATTAAAATTTCAATACAACATATCACCCAAAATCAGATGGGAAAATAGAGAGGACCAACAGAATAACTAAAGACATGCTCAAAATTTTTGTGATGTACCATCCATCAAAGTGGGAGATTTACATCCACTTAGTTGAATTTTCTTACAATAATGAGTATCAAGCCTCATTAAAAATGAGCCCATTTGAAGCATTGTATGGTAGAAAATGTAACACACTAGTGA
>JZKD02S1534665.1:0-10491 GCA_000966675.3 Picea glauca
AAGATCACATTATCATAATTATTAACGATGCAAATCAATGCATTAACATAATCAAAAAATAGGGACACGATTCAACACATCACAATCAACTAAACTTAAATACACATAATTGATCAACCATGTCACTAAACATTTAAAGAACTACCGGCCCGACCTACCCTGCATGGTTAGGATCTCCAGGACACATAAGCAATGCTCAAGCCCAATATTCATCCGATTTATTTTGATCACTAAAGGTCTTAGGGATGGCGACTGTTCTGAGGAACAAGGATGTATCTAAATCTCATTAACTCAATCATAAGCCAAAATTCAACTAGAATACAACAGTAAGTAGCTTAAGAAAATATTTATTATAAAGATACACAAAATTAATATACTCATAAAGCATTTTATAACACTTATGCAACATAATTCCATTCACCTAATTCTATGGACATTCTTTCAATACTTCCTATGTTGTGAGGATAGAAAAAGAAATCTAACTCATTTCATTATGATACCTAAGACTCCACAAATACATCAAGAATGTTTAAAAATGATCAAGTACACCATAAGGTAATTTTCATAATTCAATTTTCAATCAAGCTATGATTTAACATTATAACATTAATTAATCAAGGAACATCTTATTATACTAAAAATCATTGAAACTTAAGTTAGTACAACAATTTAATGTAAATTATTCAACTTCATAGCTCCACTTTTATTTTCCATTGATTAATAGAAACTATTACTCAAGACCCTTTTTATCTAATCATCAAATCAATATGACAAGAAAACATTATATAAACTAAATCTATTATTGTGTATTGACCCAATGTTTAACTATAAATATTCATTTCCACATCAATGTACAATTGACTAAGTATTCCACCAACGCTTCATCCACTCCTTATTTATTTACTCTATTTAATACATCCTTATCACTCCAATTATATGGTGTGACAGTAATGGGACTAAATACCAACTCCATGACTTGTCATATAACAACATTAAAAATAACTATATATCTTGACCTCAAGAAATGGAATGTGATCAAAACTTGCATTCCATACAATCTCTTTCTTAAAATATTTGTGGACTAGTGGAGTTTTAGCATTGAGTTTCTCGATAATAAATTCATCCATCATCATGCAAGATTGGAAATAAAAACTCACTGTCCCTATTATTTTACACCAAGGATTGGATACACTTTCCTTCATAAATGACATTCGTTAAGTGTAGCTACATAAATTAATTAATCTCAACTAACCAACCATCACTCAATAATGGCGTGGAACTCCATATTCTAATCTACAACAATGTATAAAAGGTCTTACATTATCCTTCATTGTATAAGATAGATAATTTAGGAATAATGGCTTACTTGGATAAATAATCATATTGAAATTGATTTATAATTCAGGACATCGTTGATGTCTTTACTTTCAACCAGTGTAGTAACCTTTCAATCAATACGACTGAGTAATAATCTGGTTAAATTTAAATAAAGGAGCACGTCATTTTACAAGGGTCAACGCCTTGGATTAATTTACCATTATCATTTAACATCAAGACTTTAATTCAAGCGATATTGTTCTTGACTAAGGAATGAATTGCGGGAAGGCTCAAGGAAGGGTCTCACATACGAAAGTGTGGTGATAGGGTTCAATGGAGTCTGAGCATTTTGGGCGAACACTAAAGTTGTAAAAATTTAGAGCGGCATTAAAGCATCTAACTCAGATTGACAATCCAGGAAGGGATTATGTCTTGAATAAAACGTAGAAGGTAAGGAGTTCGACCAGAAAGGAAATCGTTGGAAGCCAAATGTAAGAGAAATTTGTGGTGGTGAACAACAGTCATTTAAGGATTGCAAGAGCCAGTAAATTCGTTGATAGTCTGATCCAGGAGGATTGTCGAGTCTAGAAAAATGTTGAAAAATAAAATTTCTTGAAATCAGATGAAACCGGCTCCATTGCGTCCATCTCGTTGCTTTGATTATGGCCATATATAAATTTCCTCAAACATACACCGTATGTGAAAGATATAGCGTTATGAACAAATTCCCAAACATGCAAAAAGTCAACAGTCCAATTCAATGTTGACATCAGCAGTACGACAAGTGACATCAACATGACATCATGATGACATCATCATGCTGATGTGGCATCATCAGGAGGTGGCACGTGGTAGTACATATGGACACGTGGCACTTGACTGGTAGTACAAAAAGTTCATGTGGCAGTGACACAAGGAAGTATGGACTAACATGTGGCAATATGATAGGTTGACGTGGCAGTGACACGTGGAGGTATGGACTAACACATGGCAGGTGACTGGGTTGTACAATGGAGGATGTGGTAAACAGGTGGCCTCATGGAAGGAAAGTACGAAGGTGACATGGTCCGATCATGGGTCACCACGTGGCACCCTACGGATGGCCAATGAAGGCCTGTGCAAAATTTTGGCAAGGGCCATGGTCGAACCCACAACCTCTCAGGGCTCCAGGGACTTCGCAAAGGGATGTGACCAACGGGCTATGTGGTGGGGCTTGTTTAGCTCTCGGTCGTTTTTGGTTTTGTTTGGAGTGTTGAGACCGTTGACCACCAGGGTGTTGGCCTAGGGGCTAGCCCACCGAACCAACAACCAATACCATGAGACGAAGTGACAAGACCAATGGCTAGGGCCAATCAACGGGGGCATATCCTGTCCGATCGGACCCTTGGTCCTATCCACTACATGCAACCAAGGACGATCAATTGAGAGGCCGAGCGCTTAGCTCCCTTTTGGCTAATGCTCGATCATATGGATTATATGACCATTCCAAAAGGGGCGCATGCCTAGCCTTGGGGGCCTAGTCTGATTTTTTTTATAACAGAGTGGGTTTTTGTTATATTTTTTGCTAGAATTGGGCCTTTTTGGAGATGTTTTTTCCATATGGAGGGGGATTTGACCATAAAAAGAGGTCAGATATTTGTGGGAAGTTGGGCTTCCATTATTGAGCCTAAAAACTACATAAACCAGATCCTTTGAGCTTGTGAGGGTACTTTTGTATTGCAGGGAATGTGAGAGCAGCTTGAACTAATGGATCATTTCTCATGTTTTGAGGGGCATTGAGGCATGCTTTGAGAGGAGATAGTTGAGTCATATGTGCTTCTGCACAAGGAGATCTTGTACAACATATCAGAAGCTTATTTTCAGCAGTAAAGAGCAATTGCAAAGAGAACTTGAGCATTGAAGATCAATAAAACGATCCTCCACTTGGAAGCGGACCCAGAGATGTAGCCATTCATTGGTGAATTTCATTAACAAGTTATTTGTGTCTATTTCTCTTTCTTCTTGTTGTTATTTTCTCTTATTTGAGGCATGTTTAATGATGGTTGAACTCTTTAATTATCCATGAGTATCAAGCTAATGACACATTGTTTATAATACCTTTCATTTTTGGATCAAGTAGTTTGGTATCAGAGCTTTGGTTGTGTTGGAAGGTCTAACAAGTGTAGGATTGGATTCTCACAAGATCCAAATCTTGAAGAGGAGAAGGATCATTGGTTGAATTCATTTTAGAGATAGAACGAGTGTTGAGGAAGAAAAGAAAGGTGATAGAAGAAGAACCTTCTCCACGAACTAGAGAGTTCGAAAAAGCATTTTTGTCCATGTCAGAAATGGTCAAAGTGTTATTTGATGATTTTTTGGAGAGAAAGAAACTTGTTCTAGGAGAACATATTATGAAGGAGAAAAGTGAAGAGAAAGGAGACTCTTCCAATCCTCCTCCTTCACCACCTTCTTCTCCTTATTATTCAAGTTCTACTTCAAATGCCAGTTCTCATTCTACGACACATTCTATACAAAAGCATACACATAAACATAAGTATGAAATTCCTCTATTAAATCTTGATGTTAAGTTTGAGTTACGTTTTTATGATGGGGAACTAAATGCAGAAAAGTTAGACAATTGGATAAGACAAATTGAACAATATTGCAGGATACAAAAAATCATAGATGAGGAGACTGTGATCCATATTGCTAGTCTCAATATGGGAGGAACCGCCCTTGTGTGGTGGGAAAACAGGAAAAAATGGGATCTTAAAAAGTTCGGTAAGAGACTCTCCTCTTGGCTTGATTTTACATATGCATTACAAAATCAATTTTATCCTCTAGCTTATATGCAACAAGTTATTATGTCATGGCAGAACTTTAGGGAGTTAAAGGGAAAAATTACTCAAAGTTATACACATGAGTTTCGAAAAAGATCTTTATTGTTGGGTATACCATTGGATACTCAAGAGACATTTCTTAAGTACATAGGTGGTTTTCATAGCTATTTAGGACATACTATTTTTATGTTTAATCCAACTAGTTTAGATGAGGTGTGTGTGCAAGTGACTCATCTTGAATCTAGAGGCAAGAATGTAAATGTTGATTTTGTAAAACCATTTAAACCTACTAAATGAACAAAAAAAAGGCAAGGGTAAAGATAAGTTTAAAGGGAATAAGTCTAATACAATGAAAAAGGAAAAACCTACATGCACTCATTGTAAGAAAGAAGGCCATAATGAGGATCGTTGTTGGATTCTTCACCCAGAATTGAAATCATCAAAGTTTGGAAATAAAGGAAAGCCAGAGACTACTACAACATCTCAAACATACTTGGGATCCAATTCAGGAGATGAGACCAAGGTCACAGTCACGAGAATCAAAGATAAAAATTTTGAAGCTAGTACAAGTTCCTCAGTTCAGTCTATAAAAGTTGATAATGAAGTTCATGAGATCAAATGACCAAAACTTTTTCACATAAGAGTAATTTCCAAACATACAAAAATTGATACTATGTTTGATAACGCCTCACAAGTAAAATTAATATCTGAGACAATTGTTAAAAAGTTGGGATTAACTACTAAATCTCATAAGAAACCATATCCATTAGGATGGATTCATAATGATAATCGGTTGCAAGTGAATAGTAAATGTGTTCTAAAGTTTTCTATCACTTCACAATTTATAGATGAGGTTGAGTTAGATGTAGTTCCACTTAATATATGTGGTATTGTACTTGGGAGTCCATACCTGTTTGATAGAAATTCAATATTCTATCGTGAAGACAATAAGTATCAATTAACTAAATATGGAAAAGAATATGTTTTAAGGGCTCATCAGAAGAAATTGAATCTGTCACTAATCAACTCAGGGAAAATGAAGAGAATTGTAAATGTCAGTAAAGTTTATTAACTAATGGTCATAAAAGAAAAGGATACTGATGGAATTGATGCTTTCCAATATTGTGATACAAAGTTGAAAGATGAGTTAGTTATATTTGTTTCTAACTATGATGATATTTTTCAAGTTCCTAAAGGATTACCTCCAAAACGACAAGTTGAACATGAGATACAATTGTAGCAAGATGTTCCTCTTCCTAACATTGGAATGTATAGGTTTTAAGTTTTGGAAAATGCAGAGATAAAGAAATAGGTACAAGAGTTGATTGAACAAGGGGTCATCATACCAAGTGCTTCTCCATGTGGGTCACCTATCATTCTGGTGCCAAAGAAAGATGGCTAATGGCGCATGTGTGTGGACTTTTGAGCCTTGACCAAGATCACAATAAAAAATCGTTACCCTCTTCCTCGTATTGATGACTTATTAGATCAATTGAAAATGAGGTATATTTTACTAAATTAGACTTAAGAAGTGGTTACCTTAAAATCAGAGTTGTTGAACAGGATATATGGAAAACTGCTTTTAAAACAAAACATGGATTGTTTGAATGGTTAGTGATGCCATTTGGGCTTACTAATGCACCTGATACTTTTATGCGAGTAATGAATGATGTATCTAGACCATTCATTGATGATTTTGTAAAAGTATACATAGATGGTATTCTTATTTTCAGTAGGACCAGGGAAGAGTATGTCCATCGTGTTAGGAAGATACTTTCAGTATTGCAGAGAGAGAAACTTTTTGTAAAGTTGTCAAAATGTGAATTTGGAAAAACATCTCTTGTATATTGGGGCTATATTGTAGGGGGTGGAGAACTTAAGATTGATCCCTCTAAAGTTGAGTTCATTGTAAATTGGCCAAGGCATAAAAATTTAACTGAAATAAGAAGCTCCATGGGGGGAACACAATATTGGAGGAAGTTTATTGCAAATTTATCTCTAATTGCAGCTCCTTTACATGCTTTGACAAGTGTGAAAAGGGTATTCCATCGGGGAGGAAGCCAACAAAGGCTTTCGACACTTTGAAAGAGAAGATTAGTACAACTCATGTTCTAGCATTGACAGATCTCCAGTAGTCTTTTGAAATTGAAACCGATGCAAGTGACTATGCCATGGGGGTAGTGATGATGCAACACAAAAATTCCATATGCTATCATCCTGAGACCTTCACTACAATAGTAATTAACTATCCAACCTATGATAAATAATTGTATGCTTTAGTACAAAGTGTTAAAAAGTGGGAAAATTACTTAATGGGAAAGGAAGCAATAATACATACTAATCACCAACCATTAAAATATCTAGAATCACAAACTAAGCTACAAAAATCAAGGCATTTTAGATCGATGGGGTTTTTACAATAGTTTCATTTGGTCATCATATATATGAAGGGCATTCATAATAAAGTTTTTGATATGTTATCAAGACCTTCTAGTACAATTGCTACAATCCTTAAGAACAGTTCAATTACTCATGAAAGTTACATTGAAAAATATGTTGAGGACAAAGATTTTAAAGAGGTCTACGCAACTTTAATTCATGGTAAAAGAGTAGAAGAATTGAATTATCATATTAAAGACAAACTTTTGTATCATTTGGGAAAGTTATGTATTCCAGAAAGTGAAAGATTCCATGTAATCAGGGAGGCACATACTTCTCTTATAGCATGACATTTTGGTGTAGACAAAATAGTTGTTCACTTACAAATGTTTTGTTATTGGCCTCGAATGGATGAAACTGTATCCAAGTATGTTAAAGGGTGTACTATGTGTGCAGTAAGAAAACCAAGTAACATAAAGTTAGGATTGTACACACCACTTCCTATTCCTTCTAGACCATGGGAAAGTGTATCTATGGATTTTGTGGGGGGATTTCCTATGTCTAGAAAAGGCCATGATTACTTGTATGTAGTTGTGGATAGTTTCAACAAGATGTGTGTTCTAATTCCTTTTAAAGAGAAAGTCACAGCTGAACAAATAGCGCAAATGTTCTTTGAAAATGTATGGGTTCATTTTGGGTTACCTACTTCTATTGTATATGATCGAGACTCCAGGTTCATGGGGAAATTTTGGTCAATATTGTGGGAACTTATGAACACCATACCGAAGAAGAGAATATAATTTCATCCATAGATGGATGGGAAGACAGAGGTAGTGAATAGAAAAGTAGTGCATCTTCTTCAGGCATACTGCAACAAGCATCCTAAGCTTTGGGATGAACATTTGTGTTAAGTGAAACATGCATATAATCGAGCCAAACATTCTTCTACTCAGAGAACTCCATTTGAAACATGTTTGGAATACTTGCTAAAATATCAATTGGATTTTGTCTCTGGGAAGGAAATTGCAGTAGACAGACATAGTGATGTGGACAAGGATACAAACTTCATTGAATAGACCCAGTTGATTCATCAGGAAGTTCTAGAACAATTGCAGAGAATCCAAGCCAAATGCAAGGCGAGACATGACATGCATCGATTTGATCATCAGTTCAAAGTGGGAGATCAAGTATGGTTATACATCAGCAAAGAAAGATTGCAAGGAGAAGGTAAAAAGATAAAACCAATTTGATATGGTCCTTTCAAAATTTTAGACAAAATTGGTTCTAATGCTTTCTGGTTAGAATTGCCTCCATATATGAAAATTTATTCAGTTGTAAATGTGGAAAACTTGAGATTGTATGAGCCTCCTATGATTGAGGAGGCTCATACAATCTCAAGTACCATACTTCGCCAATAATTTCCATACCCTACGCACCAAATTGGGAATCAAATATTCTGAGCATCATCTAGTGCTCAAATACTGCGGTTCTTTGCATAGATACATTCAAATAGAAATTGAGTTCCTGGAAATCACCTCATTGGACACGGCTTATAGATACACTTTCAAGATCGAGCATAAATTTAAGTAGAAGCGGAGAGAGTTTGGGTCTGAAGACCCCTCACAGTCGAAGCAAGGAAAAGGCAACCTGAGCCCACACAACAAGGGACCAAGTCGAGATGGTTTCCCTCAGGACAATTCGTCCAAGCTACAACACAAGAAGGGAAACAATAAGACGAAGAAGAACACAAGAAAATGGTGTGAGTACCATAAAATTCCTTGCCATAATATCGATGAATGTCGCTCCAAGCAGTCCCTCGTGGTCGAGCTGAAGGATTTCAAGTCAGAGGCTAATTCTGATTCTGAGTCAAATACTAAAGGAGGGAATCATATTATCGATGCTAAACCCAGTGCCATGGTAGATACCATCAAATTCCAGCCAAGCGAACCATAAAAAACAAAGGAAGGGAAATGCCTCTTTCACTCGCATATGTGGGTCAAGGGGGATCTGATTCATTTCATTGTTGATAGCAATAGACAAAAGAACTTGATTTCAACAGAAGTTGTCAAGCAGTTGAACCTTCCAATGAAACTGCACCCACATACCTACACCATTGGCTCGCTTCGTCAAGGAAGAGATCTCTATGTTAGCCAACAGTGTTGTCTGCCCTAGGGCATCAAGCCTTTAAAAGATGAGGTATTGTGTGATATTTATCCCCTTGAATTTTGTGATATTCTATTAGGAAAATCATATTTGTGGAAGCATCATTCTATGTATGAGTCTAGACCTCGTAGTGTTATTATTACTTTGGGTAGACAATTGTATAGAATCCCAGAGGTGGCACCACCTACTTTACCAGCAAGATGTAGACTTCACCACCACATATCATCTATTGGGTACCGGAGGAACTGTCACTATTTTTCGCATTCAGGACACACGCTTATGCCACCTGGCCCATCTCTGTGTTCCTACAAGCGATTGTGCAAAGTTGATTTGGGAAGCCCCCTATAGTCAGGTGGTAGGACATTTTGGTGTAGAGAAAACTGTGATCGTTCTTCAGAAATATTTTCATTCGAAAAAAATTCGACATGAAGTCAGCAAGTATATCAGATATTGCACTGCCTGCACAATTGCCAAGCCAACCATCAAGAAGAAAGGATTATACACCCCTCTTCCTATTCCCGAGAATCCGTGGGACTCCATCTCCATGGATTACATATCCAGTTTCTCATCCGCCAAGCATGGAATTGACTGTCTATTTGTGGTCGTTGATCAGTTTTCAAAGATGGCCATCCTCACAGTCTGTAAGAAGAATGTCAAGGTGGCATATATTTCCAAGCTCTTCTTCGAATGAGTTTGGGTCCACTTTGGGATACCAAAAAACATCATCTCCGAATGAGACAGTAGGTTCCTCGACACCTTTTGGTCAAGTCTTTGGTCTCTGTTGGACACCAAGCTCACAAAATCCACTGCTTTCCACTGCCAAACCGATGGAAAAACCAAGGTCATCAATCGGATGACTATGCACATCCTATGCATGTACAATTCTAAGCATCCCCTTACATGGGACGAGAGTCTCCCATTGTCCAACAAAGTTACAACAATGCTCTCCATAGTTCCATCATCCATAGCCCATTTCAAGTGGGTCTGAGATTCCAACCTTTGGGACCCATTGATGTTGCACTTCCTCATGCCACCACATAGACAGACTATTCCCCTGATCAATCTATGATTAACAAAGCCACCAGATTCATTGAGTGGATCCAGCACATCCTCCAACGGGTCCAGGAGATTTTGTAGAAATCTAATGCTAAGTACAAGAAGAGCCATGATAAACATAGGGTACCACACCAGTTTCGGGTTGGTGGCAAAGTCTGGTTACATTTGTAGAAGGAGCATCTCACTGGGCCCCATCAGAAGCTTCGCCTACTTTGTTATGGGCCTTACACTATCACCAATATTGTGGGTAGCAATTCTTTTCAGCTCAACACTCTACCCTTCCTTGGTCTGCATCCAATATTCAATGTGGCCCTCCTTCAGCCATATTTTCCGCTGTTATTGGACACCTATGAGATTGATGAACAACTAACACCAATATATCTTAACCTTGACTACATGGAACAAGCCTCCACCGATCAATTAGTGGACACACAGGTCAAGGGCACTCTCCAATAGAGAATCCAATTTTATAGGGTTGTCAAGGCAGGGAAAATCATACACCAAGGAAAGTGGCTCACCCAGGGCCAAATCCAATAGAAGTTTCCTCACCCTATGGGGGAAATCAATGCAATGGATACCATTTCTTCCTAAGGGCGGAGGATTCATCCAGGTGGATATTGGTGGCCACCCACCTATTCCAACTGGCTCCTCGTGTCCATTTTTGAATCAACACATCTTTATGTACTACCTTATAATTGTGATTTCTACACTTTTGGGGTTGTCTGAAGCCTCACACATTCTCCAGGTGGATATGAGT
>JZKD02S1534676.1:0-10491 GCA_000966675.3 Picea glauca
ATTATCTATGTATTAACCACTTCCCAATTTGTTGAATTCATTAACAACAATAACCCTTCTAGTTCCTTTGAGAAAGCTTTCAAAGTTCACTCATTTAAACATATATAATGAAGGTTGGTTCGAGCGATCAAGAAGTGGTTCCATGAACAAGTAGATCCTAGGAAGCACTTCAAGTAAAAGGTAAGATCCAAATCTATAGAGCTAGGTTTGAGAACACATCAATTAGAATCACTGGGTCCAGAAAGTGGTTGTTAGTAGTAGAGACTCATTTCATATCTATGCTGAGTGCACTACTCTTTTTACTCATCCTCTGGTCAAAAACTCTGTAGCTACCCCAGATCCAAGGACTTAAAATACCGACCTTTTGCTAATCATTCACATTTTATTGCAAATCCTATCAATCCTGCTAAACCAAACCTAGTTGTTCTGAATCATGTTCTAGTAATGGCTCATGCTGATAGAGGTCAATCTGGAGGTAAAGCAAGGAGTCATCAAGTGGGAGAAAACATGAAGAAAGTGTTTGATCTCACAAATATTCCTAGCTAGTCAAATTAGATTCTTGATAAGAGAACAAAGTTATTGCCTCAATTTCAAGGCAATAATGTTGTGTAGAAGAATTAGAGTTTTCCTCAAAGTGGTTGATGACTTTGAGATAGAGCATTATGATGTGATGATGAATCTCTTCATGCAAACCCGATATTAGGGAATGGTCAAAGACTTTTTTTGATCACATCATCGCTTGAAACAAAATGAATTGATAAGGGGAGAAAAGGAATATACCACTTGTTGACTCAATTTTCTATCATAAAAAGGAAATAAAATGAAACCGTCAAATAATGTCATGTCAGATTCTCAAGAACATGGGTTTTTCAAATTCCTTAAGTTGTGGGACCTTAAGACCCACACTATGCTTCTATGGTAATCCAAAAGAACATTAGTTTCACTTTCTCACGTGAGAGAAGAATAGAATGTTCAAATATTTCTTTGTAGCTTTGGTAAGTCTGATTGACCTAGAGAGTAACATGATTGGATTTGGGGAAACTAGAACAATCAGACACGAGAGAAAGATTGTCTGGCAGAAGCTACTCTTAGAGGGGAAGACGATACATCTCGATATGCACAATGAGTGAACTATAAGACCACATGGTGGGGATGACACAAATAATGAATAATAGAATTACTAAAGTATAGGGAGAGAGAAAAGTTGCATCTAGCATTCTTGTAAATAATACGATTTTCCTCAATCAACTAACATCAAAACTCAGGTTCTTAAAGAAATGACTTCAAAATGGTTTACCATACATGACTTCACTTCACTTAGGCCCTTCAAGGCATTACTTAGAAAGGGAGTTACTAGATGTTGTTCCTGATATTTACTCTAGGCTCATAGAATAATGTTAGGCATCCAAAATTTAAGAGAATTGTTTTTTTATAATGCTTTTCTACCTTCAGTTTTAAGATGAAACTTCAAATGAATTTAATGATTAGAAAACACAGAGGCAATATCTCTTTCTTTGAGTCTTTTATAAATATTGAGTATATGAGAAGTTGAATTGATTAACAGAAACTGTCAAAATAAAGTAAGGTATCTAATAATGATAAATCTTACCTCATCCACAATAGAAGAATTATGAAGGATGGGTCTTTAAAAGATGAATTGAAATGAGGAGATTCACACATATACATGTCTTGTTTTACTCATAGTAATAACAGAGGAAAAGATGTAGCTGAACAAACTTCCAATTATATCGACCATAATAGATATATTACTAAATTGTAGTCTTTCAATCTTTAAGAGCCATAGAGTGAAGAAAATGAGATTATGAAAAGGAAATACACAGAAAACACATAACTCAAGGAAATGAAATGTAGAATCTTTGTCTTCTCTTTCAAATTCGTGTTAAGAAGGTTCTCTTTGACATTCGGCCAGAAGAAGCCTTGAATACATCTGCAATCTGCTTAATTATACAAAAATCGTCTTAACCGAAAAGTGTTTGGAATTTCCACATTCTTAGCTCTCAAAATAGAATACAATCTAAACTAAAAAGATATTACGAAGATATTTAACATCTGCTAACATTTCTTTYGCTTGCGGGCGATTCATTCATCCTCTATTTGCTCTTGGATGCACTTGGATTTTGCTGGTCCTTGAATTGTGTATGCAGATCCAATAATGTAATAACAAACTTGGAAGGTTCAATATTTGCATTTTAATTCAAACGAAAAAGCCTTTTTATGCACCAATAGTAGATTTCTTTGAATCTGAACAAATGCCTATTGAGTGATTTGATGTTGTAAACTTGATTTCACAAGAAGATCATTTATCATTTGTAAATCAACATGATTTACCCGTAGTATAGCATTTTGTACACTCTCTCTATTTTTCTTTAGATCTTCTTTACTCTTTTCGATCTCAAATTGCCCAAGTGTAGCATGAATACTATTGACATCAATTTCTGCCATTTCTATATCTACAATGAAAGGGCAACAAGACAAGCATCTTTTGCCTCTTTAGATAACCTTTTACTTTCTTCAAGATTGTTATCGTAGGCCTTTAAAGCCATTTCTCCTTTTATCTACTCAAATTGTGAGAAATGAGCATGTCCAGGTACATTGAGATTTTGCCTCCACACTATAAATTCTTGGAATTTGGATCTGGCCATTAAAGATTCCCTCTCTTTTTTATAAATAATCTTTAAAGAATTATTGTACCTGATAATGTTTTTGGATGGCATCCAAACTTTCATACAGATCTTGTTGAACAATCTGCAACTTCTCATTCACCTCTGATGCTTGTTTCTTGAAGGCAGAAATATCAATTATTGTGCTCTCGATTGTGTTTATCTGAGCTTGCAATTGATTTATTAATGCATCTCACTGGGAGAGCATGTTATTACTTAAGTGATGATTTTGAAAACTTAATTTCAATTTATCCTCTAATTGCTTATTCTATTGTTCAAAACGTTGTCTAACTTGGATTATATCAAAATTGATTCTTTCTCTGTTTGTAACTTCCATTTGTTGCATATCATTGTGAAATTCTTCAACCAAAAGATTCTTTTAGTCAAGTTTTCTCAAATTATCCACTGACCACAAGTTAGCAGTTGCAAAAGCTCCCAGTGAATCCGCTACTTCTTTTGCGAATTTAGGGTCACTCTACCCCTATCCATCATATATCATTCTTTATTGTTTAGTAATTCCTCCCTCTTTCTATCGATATTATTTTCGTATGATAACATTCCTTTTCTTGTTGATTTTTTTTGTTTTGATGAAGGCATATCTTTAGGTTCAATAAGTGTCAGGTCATCTATATTGATAACCTTTGAACAAGGTAAATCAAAACTTGTTGCTAGGGGAGTCAAAGATGGTATGGGAGAAATGAGTGCAATAGAATCTCCTTGATTTATGACATCTTCCACAAGAGTTTGAGTGTTTGACAATAACAGAGTAAATTTTTTCCCATGTTTCATAAAAGCTTTAAATAATGTTAATAATTCTTGATCACTTTTACATGGTATGGATATTCCTGTAATTATTGCATCTTTGGATAATGTTTCTGGTGTCTTTTCCACGTCTTTAGTTTTGTGTTCGGGCAAGTCATGTTGCTCGAGATTTGATGATTGTGNATGTCATGTCAGATTCTCAAGAACATGGGTTTTTCAAATTCCTTAAGTTGTGGGACCTTAAGACCCACACTATGCTTCTATGGTAATCCAAAAGAACATTAGTTTCACTTTCTCATGGGAGAGAAGAATAGAATGTTCAAATATTTCTTTGTAGCTTTGGTAAGTCTGATTGACCTAGAGAGTAACATGATTGGATTTGGGGAAACTAGAACAATCAGACACGAGAGAAACATTGTCTGGCAGAAGCTACTCTTAGAGGGGAAGACGATACATCTCGATATGCACAATGAGTGAACTATAAGACCACATGGTGGGGATGACACATATAATGAATAATAGAATTACTAAAGTATAGGGAGAGAGAAAAGTTGCATCTAGCATTCTTGTAAATAATACGATTTTCCTCAATCAACTAACATCAAAACTCAGGTTCTTAAAGAAATGACTTCAAAATGCTTTACCATACATGACTTCACTTCACTTAGGCCCTTCAAGGCATTACTTAGAAAGGGAGTTACTAGATGTTGTTCCTGATATTTACTCTAGGCTCATAGAATAATGTCAGGCATCCAAAATTTAAGAGAATTGTTTTTTTATAATGCTTTTCTACCTTCAGTTTTAAGATGAAACTTCAAATGAATTTAATGATCAGAAAACACAGAGGCAATATCTCTTTCTTTGAGTCTTTTATAAATATTGAGTATATGAGAAGTTGAATTGATTAACAAAAACTGTCAAAATAAAGTAAGGTATCTAATAATGATAAATCTTACCTCATCCGCAATAGAAGAATTATGAAGGATGGGTCTTTAAAAGATGAATTGAAATGAGGAGATTCACACAGATACAGGTCTTGTTTTACTCATAGTAATAACAGAGGAAAAGATGTAGCTGAACAAACTTCCAATTATATCGACCACAATAGATATATTACTAAATTGTAGTCTTTCAATCTTTAAGAGCCATAGAGTGAAGAAAATGAGATTATGAAAAGGAAATACACAGAAAGCACATAACTCAAGGAAATGAAATGTAGAATCTTTGTCTTCTCTTTCAAATTCGTGTTAAGAAGGTTCTCTTTGACATTCGGCTAGAAGAAGCCTTGAATACATCTGCAATCTGCTTAATTATACAAAAATCGTCTTAACCGAAAAGTGTTTGGAATTTCCACATTCTTAGCTCTCAAAATAGAATACAATCTAAACTAAAAAGATATTACGAAGATATTTAACATCTGCTAACATTTCTTTYGCTTGCGGGCGATTCATTCATCCTCTATTTGCTCTTGGATGCACTTGGATTTTGCTGGTCCTTGAATTGTGTATGCAGATCCAATAATGTAATAACAAACTTGGAAGGTTCAATATTTGCATTTTAATTCAAACGAAAAAGCCTTTTTATGCACCAATAGTAGATTTCTTTGAATCTGAACAAATGCCTATTGAGTGATTTGATGTTGTAAACTTGATTTCACAAGAAGATCATTTATCATTTGTAAATCAACATGATTTACCCGTAGTATAGCATTTTGTACACTCTCTCTATTTTTCTTTAGATCTTCTTTACTCTTTTCGATCTCAAATTGCCCAAGTGTAGCATGAATACTATTGACATCAATTTCTGCCATTTCTATATCTACAATGAAAGGGCAACAAGACAAGCATCTTTTGCCTCTTTAGATAACCTTTTACTTTCTTCAAGATTGTTATCGTAGGCCTTTAAAGCCATTTCTCCTTTTATCTACTCAAATTGTGAGAAATGAGCATGTCCAGGTACATTGAGATTTTGCCTCCACACTATAAATTCTTGGAATTTGGATCTGGCCATTAAAGATTCCCTCTCTTTTTTATAAATAATCTTTAAAGAATTATTGTACCTGATAATGTTTTTGGATGGCATCCAAACTTTCATACAGATCTTGTTGAACAATCTGCAACTTCTCATTCACCTCTGATGCTTGTTTCTTGAAGGCAGAAATATCAATTATTGTGCTCTCGATTGTGTTTATCTGAGCTTGCAATTGATTTATTAATGCATCTCACTGGGAGAGCATGTTATTACTTAAGTGATGATTTTGAAAACTTAATTTCAATTTATCCTCTAATTGCTTATTCTATTGTTCAAAACGTTGTCTAACTTGGATTATATCAAAATTGATTCTTTCTCTGTTTGTAACTTCCATTTGTTGCATATCATTGTGAAATTCTTCAACCAAAAGATTCTTTTAGTCAAGTTTTCTCAAATTATCCACTGACCACAAGTTAGCAGTTGCAAAAGCTCCCAGTGAATCCGCTACTTCTTTTGCGAATTTAGGGTCACTCTACCCCTATCCATCATATATCATTCTTTATTGTTTAGTAATTCCTCCCTCTTTCTATCGATATTATTTTCGTATGATAACATTCCTTTTCTTGTTGATTTTTTTTGTTTTGATGAAGGCATATCTTTAGGTTCAATAAGTGTCAGGTCATCTATATTGATAACCTTTGAACAAGGTAAATCAAAACTTGTTGCTAGGGGAGTCAAAGATGGTATGGGAGAAATGAGTGCAATAGAATCTCCTTGATTTATGACATCTTCCACAAGAGTTTGAGTGTTTGACAATAACAGAGTAAATTTTTTCCCATGTTTCATAAAAGCTTTAAATAATGTTAATAATTCTTGATCACTTTTACATGGTATGGATATTCCTGTAATTATTGCATCTTTGGATAATGTTTCTGGTGTCTTTTCCACGTCTTTAGTTTTGTGTTCGGGCAAGTCATGTTGCTCGAGATTTGATGATTGTGNTATTTCAACGGTTCAACATTCGTGAGTTTTGAATGAGGAATAATAGATATCTCCTGAAGGCCAAATTCACGAAGCAATTATTCAACCTTTAATTTACTGTTTCATTTTAATTGATCACGGTTCATGGTCATTTTAACTTTAAGTGCTTCGGAACTCTAGGACTCCGGAGCTTCAGGGCTTCTCGAGTTTACATTAGCGGTGTATAGAGTTTCCTCAAAGGCTGAACTCGCGGAGCGATTACTTACCGTTAATCACACCTACTAAAACATGCTTAGCCCATTAATCTTTGGTGATTTATTATTACGATAATTTGGGAACTTTGGTGCTTCGACACTTCGACGCTCCAACACTCCAACACTACTTGAATTTGTTCTTGATTTGAGTTCCTGAAGGACAATCTCCCAGAATGATGTGGCAGTATAACGTCACTATTGATGACATGTCACACAAATATGAGTGACATGTGTCACCTGAAATCATCCTAATGATGTGACTAAAGGTGCCCAAAATGAGTGCCACGTGTCACCACGAGTAAAGATTGACAGGTGGCCTATAACTCATCAATTGATTAATTTTAAAATATTTTGCGGGAATTCAAGTCTTCAAGACTCTGGAGCTTCACAACTTTGAGATTTTTAGGGTTTTGAACATTTTGATCTTGAACTCCCAAATCGCGAAGTCCCGAAGTGAACTTTGTATTTCTCTTTTGTTTAAACCTTTCGCAATTCTAGAACTCCGAAGTTGCGAGAGTCGTCGATCTAGATGACTATCAATTTTTTAATGGTTGGTATTTGATGCGCCCTATCAAGATGTAACAAAAACGTCTTTTAGTCTAAGAAACAATATTCCTAAGTTTAAAAAATTATTTTGAAAAGACCAAAACAAAAAGGAATTCAAATTTTTTTTTTTATTTGAAAATTTCAATAATGTTCTAACATAGGCTCCATCTGGGGATTGTGGCTCTCTATGAGGCACGAAAGAACAGTAGACCAGGTGCCTTTATTTGGTAAATGTAGTCATTATTGCTTTCGTTTATTGATTTAAAATGTTTTCTTTCTTTATTTAAAATTGAATCGTATATAGAAAAGATAAATATAACCATATCTAAAAATCTTAAAGCATACTTGGTGATTGATTTCAAGCCAGGCTAATAAGTGCTTTCCTTTCTTAAAATTGATTCCATAATTTTTCAGGATAATCAAAGTAATTTTAACAAAAATATCATATTTTAACTAACTGTGTTCACTCTTCAAGGTTATAAAGATGCAAAGTATGTTTATTTAAGGAATCCCAGTTGGTTCAGGATATAAATATTATTGAAAAAGAACTAAATAACATAGTTTATTATATAGATGTGTAAGACAACCTTACAGACATCATAGATATTTCTTCACTGCCAGTGGCCCTGTTTAGTACCCCGGTGAAGTTATCTATATCTCCCTTTATTGAATTTCCTTTCACCACTTCAAAAACAAGTTGTCATTTAATTGATAAGAGGTCAATCAGTATATGAATTTCCTTTCATCATATCTATTTGGACAAGATGGTGGCAATCAATTTGTGAATTTCCTTTCACCATCTATCTTTGATTTTATTACTTTGAAGTGGGGGAAATAAATTTGTATCTAATATACTAGGAATAAAATATGTTTCTGATCTCATGAAAAACAAGGTCTGTCTATAGTTTTAAGAATACTCTCATATTAGTTTTCTTTCAATTCTAAGTATACCTTCGCCTATAGGTAAATTTGGAAAAAAATATATATTTCAGGGATAAACCTTGAGCGAAATCGTTAGCTGAAATATGATATTAGGGATAAATTTTCTAGGATTAGCCTAGACATACTTTTTCAATTAAAATCAAGAAACATAAAAAATNTATTTCAACGGTTCAACATTCGTGAGTTTTGAATGAGGAATAATAGATATCTCCTGAAGGCCAAATTCACGAAGCAATTATTCAACCTTTAATTTACTGTTTCATTTTAATTGATCACGGTTCATGGTCATTTTAACTTTAAGTGCTTCGGAACTCTAGGACTCCGGAGCTTCAGGGCTTCTCGAGTTTACATTAGCGGTGTATAGAGTTTCCTCAAAGGCTGAACTCGCGGAGCGATTACTTACCGTTAATCACACCTACTAAAACATGCTTAGCCCATTAATCTTTGGTGATTTATTATTACGATAATTTGGGAACTTTGGTGCTTCGACACTTCGACGCTCCAACACTCCAACACTACTTGAATTTGTTCTTGATTTGAGTTCCTGAAGGACAATCTCCCAGAATGATGTGGCAGTATAACGTCACTATTGATGACATGTCACACAAATATGAGTGACATGTGTCACCTGAAATCATCCTAATGATGTGACTAAAGGTGCCCAAAATGAGTGCCACGTGTCACCACGAGTAAAGATTGACAGGTGGCCTATAACTCATCAATTGATTAATTTTAAAATATTTTGCGGGAATTCAAGTCTTCAAGACTCTGGAGCTTCACAACTTTGAGATTTTTAGGGTTTTGAACATTTTGATCTTGAACTCCCAAATCGCGAAGTCCCGAAGTGAACTTTGTATTTCTCTTTTGTTTAAACCTTTCGCAATTCTAGAACTCCGAAGTTGCGAGAGTCGTCGATCTAGATGACTATCAATTTTTTAATGGTTGGTATTTGATGCGCCCTATCAAGATGTAACAAAAACGTCTTTTAGTCTAAGAAACAATATTCCTAAGTTTAAAAAATTATTTTGAAAAGACCAAAACAAAAAGGAATTCAAATTTTTTTTTTTATTTGAAAATTTCAATAATGTTCTAACATAGGCTCCATCTGGGGATTGTGGCTCTCTATGAGGCACGAAAGAACAGTAGACCAGGTGCCTTTATTTGGTAAATGTAGTCATTATTGCTTTCGTTTATTGATTTAAAATGTTTTCTTTCTTTATTTAAAATTGAATCGTATATAGAAAAGATAAATATAACCATATCTAAAAATCTTAAAGCATACTTGGTGATTGATTTCAAGCCAGGCTAATAAGTGCTTTCCTTTCTTAAAATTGATTCCATAATTTTTCAGGATAATCAAAGTAATTTTAACAAAAATATCATATTTTAACTAACTGTGTTCACTCTTCAAGGTTATAAAGATGCAAAGTATGTTTATTTAAGGAATCCCAGTTGGTTCAGGATATAAATATTATTGAAAAAGAACTAAATAACATAGTTTATTATATAGATGTGTAAGACAACCTTACAGACATCATAGATATTTCTTCACTGCCAGTGGCCCTGTTCAGTACCCCGGTGAAGTTATCTATATCTCCCTTTATTGAATTTCCTTTCACCACTTCAAAAACAAGTTGTCATTTAATTGATAAGAGGTCAATCAATATATGAATTTCCTTTCATCATATCTATTTGGACAAGATGGTGGCAATCAATTTGTGAATTTCCTTTCACCATCTGTCTTTGATTTTATTACTTTGAAGTGGGGGAAATCAATTTGTATCTAATATACCAGGGATAACATATGTTTCTGATCTCATGAAAAACAAGGCCTGTCTATAGTTTTAAGAATACTCTCATATTAGTTTTCTTTCAATTCTAAGTATACCTTCGCCTATAGGTAAATTTGGAAAAAAATATTTATTTCAGGGATAAACCTTGAGCGAAATCGTTAGCTGAAATATGATATTAGGGATAAATTTTCTAGGATTAGCCTAGACATACTTTTTCAATTAAAATCAAGAAACATAAAAAATCTTCGCCTGAATTGTTTTAAAAAATATGCTTTTAAGTTTTTAGTGTTAGGCTAAGTTTTTTCATTTCTACAAGGACTAATATGATTGAGAATGAAGGATAATATTATTCAGAGAGAGAGAGAGAGAGAGAGAGAGAGAGAGAGAGAGAGAGAGAGAGAGAGAGAGATAAATATATAAGAAGTTTGAATAATCTCAATCTGATAAAAAAATAATTGACACGAGTTTCTTTGTCCATACAAGACTCCTGATTTTCTTTGTTCCCCAGTCATATTCTAATTGTTTTATTTTTCTTATAATTATTAATTTATTTTCATACCA
>JZKD02S1534687.1:0-10490 GCA_000966675.3 Picea glauca
ATTAATACTTTACTTTATTGTATATAATGTCACTTTTATAAATATAACATCGTCTAACCCAATGGCACTAAATAAATCCCTGTGACTCCCTTTTTCTACTAACTATAACCTACGACAGTTGTATAGGCTACTAAGTCATCCTCTGTCCTGATCAAGAGGAAGGGGACATTACATTCAATGACTTGAATGTTTATTTGTTGTACAATATGATTTTAATTTATGGTCAAATGAAATACTATGAATACTTATAATTCCTGGAACCATGTGACTAGATTAGTACTAAGAACATTAACTATGGAGAAAATTCTCTGAAGAGTAGCTATGAAAGATACCATTTGTTTCTATTGCAGTAGGACAAATGCAATGTTTTGTTTTATTTTAGAGTTTTGTGACAATTCTAATTTGCATTGTAGAAACCATGGGTGGGATTGGCTTCCAATAATAAGTTGTGCTCCTCCATTTTGAGTTTAATTCTAGTTCGAGTGAGTTTATAGATGTAGTCATTCAATTGACTCATTTCCATTCCATCTGAGCCTATTTATATAGATTTCATCTAGGCCCAATTGTTGGTATATAATTTTGATAGAGAAACAATTTCGTATAGGGTAAAAATGGGAGGATTCCCAAGGGAATCCATGGTTGTCAAAACATTTTATAGGAGCGGACCTTTATTTCCCATGAATCAAGGTGAATTCTAACTTTTTTTCCATTGCCTATTTGTTGACTAAGGTGTGTTGTGATGACGTGGGATGATATTTTAATAGCTTTCCAAACATTGGAGCCTATTGTATGGGACTTGATTGGGCTTCTTATTTAGTCCTCTAAGGTTGTGGGTGCGATATGTTTTCCTTAAGGATTTATTGCTAAAGAACCTTGTTATTTATTAGAGTCCACACACCCTTCCTCACTAGAGAAATGACAAATTTACTTGTGTTTTATACCCCAACTTCCAAATTCCAGCTTCCATATTATTGTTGGGCTCTAAAGATGTCCTAAAAAAAAATCTTAGTCTGACATTATTTTATCAATCGAGGATTCATCTTCTCTTTCAATAATGCCAGCAAAATTTATGCAGATAGTCGTAGAGGTTTAAATCATGTAGCTAAAGAAAATACGAGTCTATCTAAATTACTACAATAATCAAGTTCTTCACGCATTCATTAAAAAACTTTGAAACTAATAACTCACTCAACATAATTGTAATCTGATCAATAACACATTGTGAATCAAAACATCAATCAATTTGTTGAATTCATCTAACTAAGAAACAATAATTTAATTTGTGAAAACACTTAATGAATCAATCTATCAATGATTATTTAACCAGTTGGAAAAGAAAATTTAATTACTTAATATTAAAGAAGGAACAACAAACGTGAATTAAGCGAAAGGAGCAACAAATGAGAAATTGATAAAAGGAACAACGCATGTGAAAATGAAAGGAATCCATAAGAAATAAACTAACAACAATTGGAAATGGAACAAAAATAGATAATATTTAAATGAAACATCTATTCTCTGCAAATGAACAACATAACTAATTCATAAAATAATCAACACACTCACAAATTTATCTTACCTATTGCAAGGAAATTTAAATCACAGAACATAAAACAAAATTGATACAATTACAAATGAGATAGTAACTCCTTTTGATTGGGCCCACGGTCTTCAGAAGGTACTGCTGCTAAAAAATCAGTATGCAGGTATGCTCAAAACACTTGAAGCTTTCATTAATTCCATAATTCATAAACCATTTACAAAAGATTGTTGTACAAAATGTCAACAATTAAGAGATCTAAATGTTTGATTAAAATCCTTCATTGGCTATCTCTTTATTGTTCACTATCCTTTATATATTACAATGACATGAGTAAATTAAGCTATCCTGAGGATCAAGAGATCCTCAGGATTGTTGTTACTATTTATGAAGATTACAAGATAAAGAGTCAATATTCCTTTAAACTTTTTTGCGCCTGATTTCTTCGATCTCCAATGGCTTACACATCTTTACGATCTTCTTGAATATCTTGAGTTAACAATAATTTTCCATTTCTGCAATAAAATCAAAATAATTCAAACCAAAATTCATAAATTATCTAATATTATTCAATAATATTTCTAAAGGACTTTTTAACCATTTTCTTTCCTAATTACTTCAAATTAATCGAAAAGTCAACAAAGAATATATCACAAACCATAGTAATAAGGAGAATATTTGTACCTTTTTTTCAACCCAACATACCCCCCAGCTTACCTTTTTGCATGTCCTCGTGCAATCAAAGAGTTTACATGTAAAGAAGTGATGCTGAAGGGAGGAGAGGTTTTTTCTCTAGGCCTTCTGAACTCGTTCTTACCTTTGATCTCTTCAAAAGAAACATCTTCCTCCTTCTTACAAATTTCATAATTACTTTGATAACCCTCTGAAGGATACCAAATAATGGGAGGACTGTACCTGCATCAAATCTAGGAAGGTCCTTCATCCAGGATCATTCTGGCATAACTCTCTAACCTGAAGGTGGTTACGTGAAACTTTCTGAAACCAAATGGTTCCCTATTCTTAACTTCATTCGAAGAGAAATTCCATCTTAATTTGAGAGAATAAATGGATTCTTCTTTAATCTCTCTAAAATATTGTAGACATGAATGTACACCATGTCTATGGATGGGAGCCAAATATTCTACAACCTTCTACCTCTTCATGAATGTTCTATGTTGCATAATGGTGTCCAAGGATTTAGGGGGTTCCCCTCTGATCCATAGGTCTAGTCCAGTCTCTCTTTTCATGAAAACCTTATGTGCTTTAGCCCACCTAGTTTGTTTTTTGGCAAAATACAAGAATGCTTGAAACTGTATGTCCCCATTAAAAGGATTGGGGTTCTCTTTTCTATTTTCTCCTAGGATGAAGTTGTGAAGGTATATTTCACATAGAAAGTATTGTATTCCATCCTCTTGTTCTTTAAAACATGAAACAAAACTAGAAACAATGGTGAACTCAAAAGGTGTGCCTTCTCTAATAGCTTTCACTCTTAGCAACAAATAACATTCTAATAGAAATAAGGTGCAATTATTAGCAGGGGCCCTGCAAGATACTATATCAAAATAAACAGAGAAAATTTCTTTGATCTTCTCGAAGGCTTCATCTAGTTGGCCCTGTAAATTCTTCACCTTTTCTTTAGCTCTATTGAGCTCAAAAAAGGTCTCATCCTCTATTTCTAACATGGCTTGAAGTTGTTTGACAAATTTATGATGTTCTGACATTGTTACCATTTTAATTCTTCATTGAGTTAGGGTTTGTTGGGATTGCTCTAGTTCTTCTTCCAACCTTTTAATAATGGAATCCTGTTCAGGGGAGTGAAATACTTCCTTAGTCTGAACATTTTTTCTATTGTTGTTGGAGCCTCTTTCTGAGTTTCTACTTCAATTGTTTCTAAAGGAGAAGGAAAATCTGTAGGAAGCACTCCTTCAGTTTGAAAAACTATTTCTTCTGTTGTTGGAACCTCTGACTGAGTTTATATTTTAACTGATGCTAAAGGAGCATGAAATTTTGTTTGTGTTCCAACAAAATTGGTGTGAATTGTCCTTCTGGGAAGTGGATTTCTTCCCTGTACTCTAGCCCTCTTAGATTTATTCTTTTCATGGGATTTTTCAGCTTGTTCCAACTACTTCCTAAGCTGTCTAATTGTTTCCTTCAATCTGCCAACATTTGTTTTTAATACTTTTATTCTCTTAACCCTTTTCCTCAATATATTTTTTTCATGTATTAATTTTCTAATTTTTTTTTTCCTTTTTCTGTCATTTCTTTCTGTTTATGGGGAATTTCAAGGTCTTCCCCCCTTTGATCAACTAGTAACTATTTCCATGTGTATTCTGGGTGCTTTGGGTGTTCTAAAGGACTATTTACCTCAATGTGAGGTTCTAGATGTTTTGTTCCTTTAGGAGTTGACATCTCCATATCAGGAAGATCAAGAACAGGGTTTGAATGAGAATAAGTTGGTGCTTGGGGTTCTCCAGACCTGTCTGTGTCTTCATTAAATTATATCCCTAAATTTCCCAATACTTGGGACATATCTTCTTCATAACTACTGAAGAGATAATCCTTCTATTCTATAGGGGTTTCATGTGATGGTTGTTTTTTCTGTACAGTTTCCCAAGTGCTTTCAGGTTGTACTTTCTTTTTACCCCTTCTTCTTTTCACAGTGGAGGTTTTAGGAACATAAATTTTTCTCTGTCTCTTCTTCTTTGATGTTCCTGCCTGTATTCTCTGAATTTCTTCCATATGAATGAGGTCTTCTTCCATTTCAATTTGGGGTACTGGAATTTCAATTTGGGCATTGTTTCCTTCTGTCTGGGCTGCCTCAATTCCCTGTGGGGGAATTTCATGGTGGACTTCAGGTTTCTCAATTTGCAGGTCCCTATCGGGCTCAATTAAATCTCCCCAAGTTATTTTTGTATGGTTTAAGGCCCTTTTTACTAGAAATTTTACTAACACGTGGTGACTAATTACATTGGCAGGGTCTTTGGCCTTTTGGGTTCTTCCAGTGACTTCATGCAACATGGCATTAGAAAAGAATGGTAAATTTATCACTGACCTTTGTTTTAGTGCTTCCATCAGTTTGAGGTGGTACGGTATCATCACATCGTACCACCCATAACATGTGATATATCTCTGTATTACGCTTGCTAGCTCCTTCCATGGTTCAATGAGAGAATTGGGGTTAAGTCCTTTCCCCTTTTTGTCGAATTCTTCTCCTGGTTTCGCGAATGACTCCACAACCTCCTTGAGTGTTGTGTATTTCCCTTTCCACTATGGTCCTTTGTTTGGGAGGCCTTTTACCTCAACTATAATTGCATCAGTAACGAGAATTTGTATGTCTTGAATTACTGAGACTCCCCTCTATAAGTTTTGGAAAAATTCTAGAATGATATTTATGTCGAATCCCTGCAATCTGTTGAAGTATTATGTCCATCCCAAACGATGTAAAATTTCCCTTGCTTGGTTAGTTACTTGCAACAATGTGGGATCTTGGAAAATGCTTCAGTCTCCCATGTCTTCTATAAAAAAGTCAACAAAACTATCATTCCCGACTGCAAACTTAGTTAGACCAGCATGTGAGAAAATATTACCAAAAATGGTAAAAATTACAGAACAACAAATGTGTATAGAAATACAAATTTTCCCATTAATTGTAATCATTATGATCTATCAATAAATGTGCAGAATATATGCCCCCTGATAAATGAAAAGGTTGACCTCGACCATCGATATGTGCGAGCGTAATGATGGCAGTCAGTTCAAGTGAAGGATAATTACCACACTCCTGTTGATATAAGATAAATCATTAATAACCTTTAAGACACATTAATGTTAATCATGAACGATAATCACACCTTTTGTTGGAAGTACAAGTTTAAATACCCATGTTCAAATATGTTTAAGGAAGAATATTCTAAGTAGTCTAAATTTATTCATGTTTTTATAAATATTCCACATGTCATAAATTTGTTACTTTCCCTTGTGTTGAATATAACCAGAATGATAGCCCCCTTTTTTTAAGAAAGGAAATCTAGGAACACAAAAAAAACTTAGAGTATTTAAGATAAACGTCCATACCACATGCAGAGCCACTACTGCCAGCAGGCATCCATAGCCTCGACAGGGTTTCCTTTTAACCCATAGATGAGCCAATATCCTTAATAAATAGTTTGAATCATCTTTTCCCAAAAAAAGCCACTATCCTGGTTTGGTACATCCATATAACAAAAATGACACTCACTAGATTGTAACCTAAGTGAACAAGCCGGCTCGTAGTGATACCTCTTGTCCGTTGAACTTGAATGCCAAAGGAAATTTCCCTGGTGTGGTAGCCATAGTGGGAATTTAACTTATGTTAATATCTTATGATCATGGTAGGTTAGCTCATGATGATACCCCCTATCCTTTTTGGGAGACGTTTATTTAGATTTTAATTATTATTTCCCTTCTTCTTTTTTTCTTTTTTCTTTTTAGGATTTATTGAGGGAGGCTCATCTACTCTTTAAGAGTGTGGGATGGCGTAAGAAGTGTAAGAGTGACAAGTAAAAATTTTCCTTAGACTCCTTATTATGATGTGAAGGAAAATTATCATTCAAGTATATGCATATATATAGGGGAAATAAACGAATCATGGTGGTTAAAGATTATGAACAATATTAAGATAATTCGAAAAAAATCAATCCATGAACAATTTGATAAGGTATGCTATATAGTCCACAAAATAAAATGATAGATCATTACCATGATGATTAGAAGTAATGCCATTGAAAATTAGTTAGTGAAGTTCGTACCCAAAGGAGTGGCTAAATGTATCAGAAGGACGTGTTGTTGGTGAAAAATCGTTACTTTCAAAGGAAATGAACAACAAGAAGAACAACCATAAAAGGAACAATAGTTATTTCTTTCTAATGAACAATGCTACCCAAAAAAAGGTGTGACCATCGCAACAAAGGGAACGACAGTTGTTACATTCCAATGAACGAGATGACTCGCAAAAGGGAACGATAATCACAACAAAGGGAACGATGGTTGTTACTTTCAAATGAACGACACTACCAGCAAAGGGAACAACAATCGCAACAAAGGGAATGACAACCCTTACATTCAAATGAATGATACTATCACGCAAAAGGGAACGAAAATTGCAGCAAATGGAACGACTGTTGTCACTTTCAAATGAATGACAACGATGATGTTTAAAAATTTTTAACCATCTAATTAAGTAATTGGATACCTCATGCAGACAATTTTGTTCTAGAGAATCTAGGATTGATTAGTCATCAACTAAATTCATTTAATTTTTATCGATAGGTTTATTCAATGATCGAAGTATTGGATGGTTTTTAGTGTCATGCATTCATTTTCTATTTACTATAGATGTGCAGTTGTTTAGTGCAGTTGCTCGATTTTTTTTTGCTACGGAACATGACATATTCATATTATGTGTAAAACAAAGTTTATATTCGATGGATTCTTCAAATTGAGATAGGATAAATTTGAAGTTTTGGATAAGGAACAAAAAAGAGTGCTAATTATATTCATTACAGTCATATTTTCTAGCTTTTAATCTCCAAATATCTTTATAGTGACTTTCCTAGAAAGAAAAAATCTAAAAAGACAATCAAATCCTTAAAGAATATTATATACAATATGTACAGTGCTAACAAAAACAACAATTTTATGAAGCTGAAGTTGTTGGGTTACCTTCCCACCCAACTAAAATCTGAACAGTAGGATAATTACTTACTTCTTGGAAAAAGGATTCTTTTGAAAGCAGTTGATGGTAGAGTCGTAGACGATGTCCATTTACCAGAAAAGGAGAACCAGATCTGTCGATGGTAACTAAAGTGACAGTGCCATTATCATTAACTTCATTGATTTCATACGGTCCCAGCCACCTTGTCTGCAATTTCCCAGGAAAGTCCTGAAATTTGGAATCATAGAGAAGCGCCCAATCACATTTCTAGAAGGATTTATTCTTGATAATCTTATCATGCTAGTTGGCTCTCTGTTGTTGAATAACAATTGTGTTCTGAAGGGAAAACATGCATGCTTCATATAACTCATCGAGTTGTTTTAAGCACTGTTTGTGTTCCTCCATAAGATCTAGCCCAATTTCCTGGGCCATTCTTAGAGTCTTGATCTCAAATTCAATTGGAAAAATAGGTTCTTTTCCAAAGAATAGGTGATAGGGAGAGTATCCAGTAGTGTTACACCATGTTGTGCAATAGGCCCATAAGGCATTTGGAAGCTCGACTACCCAATTTTGACGGTTTGATGAGACCATTTTTGTCAAGATTGCCTCCAAGACTTTATTAGTACTTTCCACTTGTTCATTTTCCCGTGGGTGGTATGGGGAGGTAAATCTATGTTTAATGTGATAATTGCACAGAGTGGCCATGATTTTATGTGTTGTAAATTGTGACCCTCCATTAGTGATTACTTCCCTGGGTAATCCATAATGTACAAATAATTCAAAGAAAAAATTATTAACTGCTTCCTCAGTTGCGTTTGTCAAGGCTACTTCTTCTACCCACTTGGTCATATAGTCTGTTGCAACTAGTATATAATACTTCTGGTTTGATTTTGGGTTGAAGGGGCCAACAAAATCCAGTTCCCATTTCTTGAAAGGTTTCGCCACCACTTGTGATTGTAGGGGCATTTCATCATCTTGGCTTGGTTGGCCCATCCTCTGACAGTTGTCGCAGGCCTGGACATACTTCTTTGCATATTTGAATATTGAGGGCCAATAGTAACCCATTTGTAAAACCTTATTCCCAGTTCTATGGTATGCAAAATGTCCACCATAGGGCTCATCGTGACCTGCCTTCAGGGAATCATAAATTTCATCATCTCTGACACATCTTCAGATCTAAAGATCAGACCTTGTGTGGAAAAGATATCCACCAATCTAGGTGAACAGTGCATCGTGATAAATGATTAGTTTCGTTTCTCTTGATGACAAGTGTGCTGGTAGTTTCCTAGCTTCCAGATAATTCGCCACATCAATGTACCAAGGCTTCTTAATAGTGACAACAAAAAAGTGTTCGTTTGGAAATTGGTCTTCAAATGTCAAAGAGTTATCTGTTTTGGGTACACGAGACAAGAAATATGCAACACGATTGTCTTTTCCAAGCCAATCCTTGATGGTGATGTTGAATTCCTGCAATAGCAATAACCACCGAGTAACCTGTCCATTAGTAATGGGTTTGGTAGCTAAATATTTGATAGCAGAATGATCAATATACATAATAACTGGATAGTCTGTTATATAGTGGAAAAATTTATTAATAGCATGTATAACGGCTAAAAATTCTTTTTTTGTTACTGTGTAATTTAATTCGGCAGGAGTAAGATTTTTTCTAATAAAATAAATAGCATAAGGTTTCTTGTCTTGTTCATGTCCAAGGACAACACCTATTGTGATATTCAATGTATCTGAAGAGATGTGAAAAGGTAATTTTCAGTTTGGTCCTCTCAACACTGATGTTTTTGAAACCAACCTTTTGAGCTCTGCAAATGCAACATCACACTTATCATACCACTAAAATTTCACATGACTAGTTAAAGAATGTAAAGGTGCAGTTATTCTTGAAAATTTTTCTATGAATCTGCGATAATATCTTGCATAGCCAAGGAAACTACATACCTCAGTTTGTGTACAAGGTGTAGGAAGATTAAGGATTACCTGTATTTTTGTTGGGTATACCTTGATTCCATCTACAAAAACATAGTGTCCTAGTACCACACCTTCATTCATCATCCTATGACATTTCTCATGACTCAAACATAGACTAGTATCAATGCATCATTCTAGTAACTTCTCCAGATTGCTTAAAGATTGATCAAAGTTGGTGCCATAAGGGGTGAAATCATCCATTTAAACTTCAATTCTTTCATTAATCAAATCAAAAAATATGCTTAAAATAGCTCTCTAGAATGTAATTGGAGCATTACATAATCCAAAGGGAAATACTATGTATGAAAAGGTATCCTAGGGAATTGTAAATGTAGTTTTATCCTGGTCTTCCAGGGAAATATGAATATGATTATAACCGCAGAAGCCATCTAGGAAGGAGAAAAATTGCTTCCTGCTAAAT
This sequence comes from Picea glauca, assembly GCA_000966675.3. Classification (NCBI taxonomy): domain Eukaryota; kingdom Viridiplantae; phylum Streptophyta; class Pinopsida; order Pinales; family Pinaceae; genus Picea; species Picea glauca. The sequence continues at coordinate 9,637 of JZKD02S1534687.1, forward strand.
TATAAAGGACCTGATCAATAAAAGTTAGGGGGAAGTGGTCCTTTTGGGTATCTTTATTGAGTTCTATGTAGTCTACACAGAGTTTCCACTTCCCATTCTTTTTAGGGAGGATTACTAGTGGAGATACCCATCGGCTGTCTAAAATAGGATATATGAAATCTACATCCAACAGTTTCTATAATTCTTCTTTAAAAACATCCCTAAGATGCGGATTCAATATTCATTGGGGATGTCAAATGGGTTGGGCATATTTCTCAATATATATATGATGTGTAAGAGTTAGGGATCAATGGCCTTCATGTTGGGATACTCACAAGCAAAAGATGACTGATATTTAGAAAGGATGTGAATCAACTTTTGTTGTTGTTTCTCATTCAAATTGGCATTGATATTCATAAATCTTCCTAGTGCTATTTAGACTAAAATGTTGTTATGGACAACAGTAGTGGGAATCTATTGCTCCATCAATTATTCCAAAGGATCTTCCTGTGATTCATTGTCTAAAACAAATTTTAGCATTTGACATGTTGGGTTTCTTACCGCAGTTGGGTTGTTAATGAAGTTGTTGATCACATCATCTTCTAATTGGTTTTTGAGCCCAAGAGATTCTTCCAGTGTGAGGGGAGGTTGTAGGTTTTCTTTTGGATATCTAGGTGGTTGCAACTACTGATGTATGACATGAAGACTTGGTTTAGATGGAGGATACATGATAAGGTTATTTATATCACTTTCTCTAGAAATTGTCATTTTTCATGTGCAACATCCTATGTATGCATATGTTGTTGCTATCCATGGTCTTCCCAATATCAATGGGTGTCCATCAAGTCTACCTCTTGGGTTGATAACTAGGAAAT
>JZKD02S1534698.1:0-10490 GCA_000966675.3 Picea glauca
AAGTAATTTTTAAATATGATTAGGTAAATGTAAAAAAGTAAACACATAAACTGATGTCTTTATAATAACTAGGAAGTTAATGATTGAAATCACAGCCATTTATTTTGTGTGACTATTAAGAATATTCCAGCCATATTTAATCATGTACATAGAAAACTTATTAAGCACTAAACCCCTATTAAATCTGCCCATTGTCAATAGGTGTACACCTTTCGACTTAAAAATCTGTATTAAATCACTATTTGTATTAAATCTGTTTTTTTTTTTTTTTTTTTAAAAAATCTTTATAAAATTACTATTTTTAAAATCTATATTAAATCACTATTTGTATTAAATTATTATTTTTAAAATTTATATTAAATCACTATTTTATTTTTTTGTTAGTTAAAGTTAATTTTTAAATTCAGTGTTTTCTAAAAATCATATAACACTCAAATTATATAAAAATATTCACTCAAATCTAAAATTTAACAATTTCTATATAATCCATTTAAATTTAAGTAAATAATATACAAAATATTAAATAATATTTTTACTTTAAATTTATATATAATCCACTTAAATTTAATTAAGTAATATACAGGATATTAAATAATGTTTTTAGGTTAAATGGTAAACATGCTTTTCTTTTTAAATCTTAAATTAGAGTATTAATAAACAAATCAATCTACACAGGCATTCTCTAGAAGCCGGGGAAAGTAGGTTCAATGGGTTATGTTGTCTGAACAGTTTGGGATTTTTTTGTTTATTTTTAAATGTAAAAGGAATATTTACCAAGGGTTTGAATGTGATTGGTAATTACCAAATATTCACATGTTAATATATGATAACTTCTCATGGTTTATTAATTTGAAAATGAATATTGGGAAAGGTTTTGGATGTGGTTGTTGTAGTGGAATAGTTTGAAATAAAATTCATTTAAAAAAATGAAAAGTTTTATTAAACAAAAGAGTATGAAATGATTTGTAACTTTAAATATATTATTTTCAAAAAATCTAGAGGTTATTTTGATGCATATTTAGAATATAGAATAGAATATAGTGTATATTTTTATATTTAATATGCATATAGTTGATATTGACAATTATTACAAGTGGGGCAAAAGACTTTTTTGTTAAAACAATAGAGAATGTAGACATTTGTCTTCTTGTTTACAAAGTGAGATATGTGCATGGTTTTTCATTTTTTTTTATTGTATTATTGTTACAAAGATGCATTAGTTATGAATTTGGTGATGTTCATCTCATCATCATTTTATAGGGATTTTCAAGGTTACATGTAAGTTAAAAGTTGCAAGGTAAATGAGAAAAATGAATAGTTTTAGAAGATTTTTTGGTTTAATTATCTGAACAACTTCAATGCAAGCACTATACATATTCTAAATCTACCTTTATTATTAGTATTATTGATTTGGGGAGGCTACATGTAAGTAAAACATGAACAAACCTAGGAGTAATCATGCTTTTATTATTAGTATTATTGATTTTGTGAGGCTAGATGTAAGTGGCACATGAATGGCCCCATGCATACTTTTTGAAATTTGTGTTAGGCATCCATCAAACAGGTATTCATTTAAAACTTTTCTAAAAAATATAAAAAAATCTTAAGAAATAATTGAATTGAATTGCAAACAACTTCCAATGCACTCATTGTAGTGAAAGCATGCACTTACCATTAGAGCATTTGAGAGAGTTGTGTTTACTTTGTCAATATATTGTAATAGATGCATGAACATCAAAGAAAAATGGATATGGCCTCACACACAAATGCATGCCTTTCTTGTCTCCCAAGTCTTTCACATCCCCTAAAATTTCGATATACTCTTATTTAAGATTTTGGCAACATTTTTCTCACCGCATGCATCATGTTTTTTGCCTTGTACAACCACATTCATCTAGGAGGGGATATGTCTTTTAGTACAACATGCCATGTTTTTTCCATGCATAGTGACATTCATTAAGGAGGGGAGATGTCGTTTAGAACATGCTACTATGTTACACTCTAGTGCTAACCAATTTTAACATTGTTAGTGTTGTCCTGCGACCCATGACCACAATGTAGGTGAAACGAGTCAACGAAGTAAATAAATTAGGGCCACAATGTTAGTGAAATGAGTAAGAGAATAAAAAAATTAGGGCCACAATGTAGGTGAAATGAGTCAAGGGAGTAAAACAAATTAGGAGATTTAGAGCTCACAGTAAAATGAAAGGACAAATGTCATACGTAATTGTAATTGTAATATTTTAAACCATTAGACTCGTATATCCAACGAGGACATAAAAAACAATTGTTAATCTTTATCTTACACTTTTGCAAGCAAGGATTGCCAAACCTTCACTAACTTTTTAACACATCTTCTAAACCTTTAGTAGGCCTATGCGACTTAATCTCACCTTGTGATATATTTTTATTATTATTAATTTCTCCTTCAATTCATCAAACCCATATCTCTATTATTATTATTATTATTATTTTCACCAAAGGCATCATGTTTTTGCTTTGTATAGCCACATTCGTTGAGGAGGGGAGATGTCATTCACAACATGTAACTATATTACATTTTAGTGATAACCAATTTTGATATTGTTGGCCTTGTCCCGTGACCTATGACCTGTGACATATGTGAATTAAGGCTGTATTTGTTTCAAATATTTTATGGTAAATGACAAGAAAAATGGTGTAGCATGTTGCCTCAACCAAATGAACAAAACAATGACCAAGCGATTAATGTGAATGAATGGAAACTAAAAGGTCGTAGATGATGCATTGTATCTAATATGTGGCATACCCATTTATAAAACAAATATGGTAAATGTAGACCAATAGTTGTTAAAATGACACATTGAGGAGATAGATGGTCTCAATAAGTGTCGAACAGTGGGAATTCTTGAAGGCGACTAGAGATAGGTGGGTTTACAAAACCATATTTTTTAGGACTAGAAGTTTTAGAGAGCTGCTTGGAGGGATGTCGTGCCATAAAAGATTCCTTCGATGTAACAATTATTTCAATTTTGTAGAAAGGTTTTTAGGACAAGTTGTATCTCAATAGAGCAACCATAAGAATCTTTTAGAAGGAAAATGGTCCTTTGGATAAATGTTGCATAGTTGATACTAGACAAAATACTCTCTACCTAAAAACAAATCCACGTGTAACTTTCTAGATAACATATAAAGTAACTATTCAAATAAAAACATAGTTACCTACTTGAGGAGAACCCTCCATAGTTCTCATTATTTTAGAGGTCAACTTAGCTATTTTTACCCTTATTTAAAAAAGTGGTGCTCTAGAATCACCATTCCTTTTCTTGAGATAACATTAAATTTAGAAAAAAGAAAAATTAACGATTTTTTTAAAGAAAGAAAAAAAAGAAAAGTTAAAAAAAAAAAGGAAAAAAAAAGAAATAAACAAGTGAAAAAAAAAAGAAAAGAGAAAATGCATGTTGGGGGATGTAGGGGAGTGGTGAATCGCCCCCAAACATGGTTTTTTTAATTTGTTTATTATTATTGTTTTCTATTGTTTGTTTTTTTCTTTTTCCCCTTTTAAAAATTGTTTTGATATTATTATTATTATTGTTGTGGAGTAGTAGTTTTCCTAATGTTTTTAGATTTTTTTTTGCGTTTATATTTTAAAAAATTTTACTATATTTTCAGAGGCGCTTTCCAGTTCGGGAATATCCCAGTTGTGACTATTTGACTCGAATACGATCAATCTAGCCATGAGCAAGTTGAAGAGAACTCCAACAAGCCTTGGAGGATTGAACCCACATATGTGGAAAAATATGGGGATGACCTGTGGCTAGGGGTGAAAGGTCAACCAATATCAAATATAGTCAGTTTTCTGCGAAATCTATTTTAGTAGAATGTGCATATAATATGGCTCGAGGTAAAGCACTCAATGGGCTAGGGTGGCCCAAAGCTTGACCAAACCCAAGGAGACTCCAGGTATAGGCTTAATCAATTGTACAAAGAGATGGACTTTGGGTGATAAGATCTAGAGTCCAGAGGGAAACAACCCAGATCATACGCTAAGGTCCCTAAGGAATCGCTCAATGATAAAGGAAGTGGAACAATTTATGAATCCATAGTAAGATGATTGAGTCCCATTCCCCACGTGCAGGATTAGGTGAAAGAATGCACAATCAATGAGAACTATATACCCCTAGTTCATATATTAGTTATCGGGGCTAAACAATGGCAAAACAAGAGATATGTATGAATTTATTGTCATACAAACTTAAAGTTGAGAAAGGGTAGGTGGTGAGGAACACTGAGATATGAAAAGGATTGGTTAAAAATGTCAACCTCTTTCCATATTAGAGATGTTTCCATCAAAATGGGATGGCATTTAAGCACTTGGCGTTGGTAGGGATGATCAAGTAGTACTTCCCCAACGATCTATAGAATGTTTCTAGTTAATGGAGAAAAAATCTCTATCCAGGAACAAAGTAATTCGTTACTTAGTTCCCCCTCTACTAGAAAAAGAATTAAAAAATGAATAGTAAAGATTTAGATAGGCTCAAAAGCTCCTATTATTGTAGCAGGCAAAATCTCATTGGTCCAATTTATGAACACTATGATGCTTCTTTCTTCTTTCTCCTTCTAATAACATGATTTTTGTTTCCTTGGCCTTAAATCCATCCCCATCTGGGGGTCTCTTGTTGGACAGGGATGAGTTTCTTTTTTCTCTTTTTAATTTTTAAAAGGGAAGGTGTTTTTTTCACTTTTTAAATTTCCATTTAATTTTTTTCTCTAATGATTTAATTTTTTCTTTTTTCTTTTAAGTGAGGTGAGAGAGTATCAAGGGAATATTAGGAGTTTATGCTATTTTTTTTCTTCTTTTAAATTAACATTAAATGAGTGAGCATTTTAATATTTATTTTATTATTTGTTTACAACAATATTGTTTTAAAGGGTCATGGTTTAAAAAATGTTGCAATTTTAAGCTAGAAAAAATGGGTGCTCCTAGTAGCATCACTTTTTGATTTGAGAGTCAATTTTATGATTTTTGTTGCAACAATACTAGTTGTTAAGGTCATGGTTCTAAAAATGTTACAAATTTAAGCCTCAAGAGAAGGGGGTGCTACTAATCAAGGACCACTTTTTGAATTGGAGATTGGAATAATAGTAGTTGAGGCTATGGTTTCAAATAATTTTCAATTTTAACCTTAGACAAAAAAATGTGTTACCAATAGCACCACTTTTCGATTTATGAGTTGATTTTGGTGTTTTTAATGCAAAAATATGTGTTTTTAGGGCTATAGTTCCCATTTTGAGGTCACAGTTCTCATCAATATGGTAACTATGTTTTAAGCATCAAAACCTTCTATAATGAAAAATACACAATGAATCAACTTCATTTAAGAGAACCATTTCTAATGTGTCCCACTAAAAATATGTTTCCAAGAGGATTATAAAAAATTTGAACATTCATTGACAACCGAAATTATACATCCAGAGTCCAACATCTATGCATCAAAGAATACTATTTGTTGATGTAGGAGCATCATTGACTAAGATAACAATCCTGCACAAACGTTGATTTTTGTTAACCTTTTTTCATGAGTCCAAAGTAAATTAGAAGAAACATAGCATATGTATACACAATTTATATGCCTAAGAATTTATCCAATATGGAATTTTTTTTTATCTTGTGTGCATTTCTTCAAAATTGGAAAAAGTGTGAAAAACTGAAAATTGTCATTTTTGGGAGCCTATATAACTTATGCCAAGTTGGAATAGATTAATTCCATATGAATATTTGGATTTGTAGTATACATATAATACATCATGATACTCGTGGTTTTCCTCAATATATCCTTTTGACATGATTTTTTTGCATTACAAAACACCATGTTAGGATAATTGGCAATTCTTTGATAAGAAAGTATAGATTTTCATGCTTTCCTACAATAACAACATTTTTTTATTGGGATGGGAAATATAATTATATTATAAGATAAATCAGGTCATGAGGAACACTTAGCAATTTGAAAATCCATATTTGGATTTGTGACAAAGATTGAACATCCCTTTTAGTGAAAACAATCAAAATTGGCGAAAAGAGTGAAAACAATGATTTTGTGCAATTGATTTTTTGTTGAAGTCAGGAGCTGCTAAGACTGGGGTAGTACACATGGTCTTCTTTAAATATGTGAAGGCCTTCTTGGTGACAAGTGTCCAATGAAATGCATTCTTCTTAAGAAGGTATGTCAATGACCGAGCAATTTTGACATAACGGTGGACAAATTTCCTATTGTATCCAGTGAGGCCAAGGAAATCCCAAAGGCGCTTTAAAGTCATGGGTCTCGGCCAATATTGCATGGATTGAATATTTTTTGGGTCCACTCTTACCCCCTCATGACCCACATTGTGTCCCAAGTATTCGACCTCGCTTGCCCCAAAAGAACACTTGGTCTTTTTGACAAACGATTGATTGTCGTGTAACAATTGAAGTACTTTGGCCACATGGAGTAGGTGGGCATCCCAAGTGCGGCTGTAAATGAGTATGTCATCAAAGAAGACCAGAAAAAACTTCCAAAGGTGGGGTTTCAATAGTTTATTCATGAGACTTTGGAAGCTAGATGGGGCATTGCAAAGGCCAAAAGGCATTACCAAGAATTCATAATTCCCTTCATGAGTTCTGAAACCAGTCTTTGGAATATCGACTTCCTTCATCAAGATCTAGTGATAACCTGAGCGAAGGTATAATTTTGTGAAGAAATAGGCACCCTGGAGTTCATCCAACAAATCATTAATAACGGGAATGGGAAACTTATGCTTAATGGTCAGTTTATTAAGGGAAAAAAAATCTGGACACATGCGCAAAGAACCTTTTTTTTTTAAGACCATCACAACTGGGGAGGAATATGGGCTGGTACTTGGGTGAATTACCCCAACCTCCGATAATTACTGCACTATTTTTTCTATTTCATTTGTTTTAGCAAATGGATACCGGTAGGGACGTACATTGGGGGTCTGACTGCCCGAAAGGAGAGGGATGTTGTGATCATGCTCACCCCAGGAGGGAGGTAAGTCCTTTGGTAGCTCAAAGACCTGGTGGTACTTGTCCAAGACCAGTTGCAGGTTAGGAGGTACTGTGGGAGATGATTGATCGCTTACCTGTATGGAATTAAGTTGAGCAATCACACCATGGTGGCCTTTCTTCAAGAGTTTTTCCATCCGATGAGAACTGATTATTTATAGAGAGCCAACTTGGATGCCTCATAGGGGATAGGTGTGAGCATCCTGCATGAAACTCATATATAATCTTGATAATCTATGGCAACTGGTCCCAAGGTGTGAAGCCATTCAACACCCAAGACAATATCACAACCTCCCATGGAAATGGAGAACATGTGAGTTTTCTGATGATAATCGCCCATTTGGAGTTTTAAATTTTCATAGTGCCCCCCACACTTCATCATACCTCCATTAGCTATGAGAACTTGAAAATTAGAAATTGGTTTGACAAAACAGTTGACCTCGTCAACAACCTTGCAGTGAATAAAATTATGGGTGCTACCAATATCGATCAATACCACGACCGACCTATGTTTGATGTAGCCCTTGATCTTTAATGTCTGTGGGGTAGAAATACCTGCGAGGGCATGGGGAGATATGATAGGTTCCACAGGGGTTCCAACTGGATTTGGTATTTGGGAAATTAGTTTTGTGTCCTTGGAGTCGAGAGACTCATCTGATGGTATGTCTTCATAGGCGATGGAAGCTAACCCATCAATTTGGAAGAACTTTTGTCCACGACATTTATGGCCCAATGCATACATTTCATCGGAGTAATAAAAAAGTCTTTGCTTCTGAAGTTCAACCATTTATGTTGGAGATACCTTTTGGACCTTCATATTTTGTGTCGGAGCTGGGTTAGCCCATGGGCGAGGATAGATTTGCTAGAATTCTCACAATTTGAGAAAAGACAAAAATGCTAAGTTCACGGCTCCATTCATTATTTTTATTAAAAAAATGTAGCTTGATCAATCTATGGAGTTCAATTGGATTTTTGTTAACCAATGTGACACCTTGATCGAGGGTTTGTTTCATCCATAAAAACCCCTCGATTGAGTTCTTAAAAATACATCCATTAAGGGTTTGGAACAACCATTTTCATCGCTTGTCCCTTGCCAACAAGTGTTACCCAACGTCATGGATTGACCTGATATTATGCACGATGTATCTCTCTCTCAAGAGAAAATGTGTAATTCTTAGTGAAATATATCACTGATAAGATTGTGTCCATCTTGAATACCATGTGAGACTATTTGATTTGGGAAGCTTTCCATCTAGACCTATAAAAGTGTTTGATATATTTATAAATCTAATTTTGAAATTTCCCATGAATTCTAAAATATAGATATCATCATCTAGCATGTCAATCCTTTTAGAAACCACACTCGAAGAAGAAGATGGATTCATATTAACATAGTCATATCTCCTCCATGGATAATGATATATGATAATCTAAAGTGTGTCGGATTCATAGGACAATTCCTATGAAATAGTGTCATATTATCAAATTTAGGGCATCTTCTTCTACATGCACATATTTTGCACATATTTTACACATATTTGGCATCCCTTCTACATGATATCATTGAAATAAAATTGTGCATTATGTAAGAGGAGGGTCACCTAGTCCGTGCCTTTTATAGAAATCTATGAATGTGTCACAATAGAGATGTAATTCAAGGTGGTGCCAACAAAAAAAAGTGTCACTAATTATGTTGGGCCTAATATTCCATAATTTAAATTTATCAAACATGTTAATGGTGATCTTGACACCAAGATTTCTTTCTTGAAATTTCTCAAATAGTTCAACTTGTGTCGTCTCCATAATTTGCTTACAATGCTCATCATATATGATACTAGATAAGTGTCACAACAAAAAATGATTTTGATCTAGTATAGCATGAAAATGGGTTTCCAAAAACTCTACCACCTCTCTAATTCCTTTTGAAAGTTTATCTCAGTCGGGTTTCCTACACATAAGAACCTAGTATGCAGCTTCATCATTTTCATCTATATGAACCTTGAATTTAGTATGGTTAAATGCATTGTTTTTCTTGAAACATGGAGCAATTTTGACATCACCATTCAAATTCTTGAAGTCCTTGGTGACACAACAACAATTGTAATTTCCCAATAAGAAACTCAATATCAAGTTTCCTTGATTTTCCAATCAAAGATAATGTTTTTTATGCATTTCTAAATCATACTCATGTGCATTTGCATGTTTAACATCTCAAAGAGCTTTGTTGCATATTTTATTTTTTTGTGTTTTATCAATCCATATAGGACTCGAGCTTGTGTGATCACTAAATTTTGATAAAAAAAAATACTTATATGTTACTGACATATTCTCTAACTATCCAATTAAAGCTCAAGTCCCTAGATTCTTCTCTTGTGTTTCCATCCAAAATTTCTAAAAGGTTTCTGCCACTTTCAAAGTTGCTACACCTCCTAGTTATTCTTGAAACTTGAGATAAGGCAAGGTCTTGCAACAATTGATTTGATTCTATCCCTGCATGGTCTAATCAATTTTTTGTGCACATGTGTTACATTTAAAACATAATATAAATGATAAACTAGAGTATAAATCAAAACTATGAGTATAATATGCATTAGGGTAATGTGAAATGTTTTTACCAATTTTGCCCCAAATTGGATGCCCTAAAGACCCTCCAGTTAGATGCACCAAAGGTTGGGCAACAAGTTGACCTACATTTTCTCTTATACTCATCTTTATATCATCCTCTCATTAGCTTTTTCCATCACTTCATCTTTGTTAACTCATTGAGAATCATATTTCCTTTTGTGATATTTTACAATCCACACCTTGATAGATTATTAATGTAAATTACTATTAAAGTGAGAGAATTTTCTTGTTTTTTGTTTTTTCACAATGACAAAATAACTACTTGAGTTGGCTAGTGATTTTTCATTTTTGTTTTCACCCAAGAAGACCTTATATTTTGAAAATGTCTTTTAAGTGCTCAATCAAGCTATAATGCTCCATAAAGGGCTTAAAAACTAGAAATCTTAAGGCCCTTTTCTACATGAAATTTTGTAGTTTCAACTTGAGGATGAAACTTTTTCATCTCTATCATCGAGATGGTGGATTCTTCATTGAATCCTCTAACCAATGGTGTGTAATTTTTACTTTTTCAATTGTATATTATATTTTAAATTTATTTTCTTCTAAAACTTATACTTGTTTTGGAATTGTTTTGTTAAGGGTGAATGTTAAAATCTTGTGTAATTCTCTTGGAAACATATTTTCAAGAAAACCCATTTGGAAAGGGCTCTCTTAAGGTATGTTGATTCAATATGAGTTTGTTATTATAGAGAGGTTTCACTTTCTAAGTCTTTACTTTAAATATTAGTTGGAAAACTAGATATGAAGTTGTTTTTGGACTTGAAATATTTTGTGTAGTCTCAGTTAAGATTTAGAAAACTACCTTTGCATTTTAGAATTAAAA
>JZKD02S1534709.1:0-10490 GCA_000966675.3 Picea glauca
CCATGCATGGCCGAGAGTTCGCCAAAAACCCTAGCTCCTTCTAGCCTATAAAAGGAGGGGTAGGGGTACTATTCAAAGGAGGAAAAATCATAGCAAAGAAACTCTGCCAAATTGCGAAGCCATTTTTGTCCCAACCCTTTAGCTTTGCCTCAAGCTTTAGGAGAAACTCAAGAAGCAGCAGTTGGAGGACAAAAGGAAGAGGAAGAGCCCAGGATCATGATCGTGGAACAGTGACCGACCTCAGAAATCATTGTAAGTTGATTCATATTGAAGCTAATGAAAAAGATACTTTTCCCGTCCCGAACACATGAATCTCATCTATGTTATTTGATTTTTGTTTTATCTCTAACCCCATAATAGATCAGTAGCATGCATGCATAGTATTGTTTTGATTGCAGGAAGCTTTGTGGAAGGAGCAGCAGCAGCAAAAGGACAAGAAGCTCAATGGAGGATCTACTTCAGCCGTCGGAAAAAGGTTGGTTTATTCTTCTCTTGTGTGCATGTAAAAAAAAGGGGGTTTCAGATTTGGGTAGAAGGTTAAAAGTTGAGTCTTGAGGGTCATGATCTGCGTATGAGCTTAGATCCCTAGCTTATTAGTCTTTAGGGTAAAATACCCCACAACACATGGGACCCTGATTTTTCATCCACATACCATTTGGCTGATGAGCCCGTGTGATTTATTTGAAATAAACTTAAGTGGATGGAATCATTCATGATGTTGTTGGAAGAGAACCATAAATGGAAGGTCATAATATGATTGGTGGGATCGTCCACTGGTTTTCCTTCAAACTTTGGAATATTTGAAGGAAATGTTGTAGGCATATTGGGCCAAGTGGGGTCATGCAAAATGGGATCATTCATGATTTTGGTTAAATTAGGAATGTTAAGGGATGCCAAGTATGGCATAGGGATATTTGGTGGAGGATTAGTTCTAGCCATTGTGTCTTTCGGTAATGCACAAGTCCCTTGAGAGGGATTTGGTGGGGTTGTACTTATCCCTTGAGTAGAATTTTGACCCTTGCCTCCTTGTGAAGGAGAACTAATAGATGGATTGCCTTGGGGATTTGACCCAAGCAAAGTGGAACCCAGTAAATCTGATCCAAAAATAGTAGCATTCACAGGGGTGTGAGATTGTTGAGTTGGTGAATTGGCAATACGAGGGACTCCTCATATAATAGGAGGGAGATCCTGCAAGAATCTAGAATCACGGGGGTTCTATGGTTCCCCTATGGTTTCGACTAGTAGAGTGGATTTGTGAAAATGGTGACAAGAGAGAAATAAATGAACAAGATCTTGTGACCTTCACAAAATATTATAACTCACAATTGCATGTAATCAAATGAACATCATACATAAATCAACTATAAATAAAACAAGCATGTGGATAGGTGGATTTTGTGTGCATGGGGGAACAATAAAAAAAATGCCCGTGTCCTAAAAGACCTATTGTCCTTCCTCTCAATTTAGCACTTGGCCTTCTAAGAGCACTCAACAGTGGGGTCTGAAGCCACCAGAAGAGGAACTAGTGAAGGTTGAAGTAATCAGTTATAATTAGGGGTAGAGGGTGCATATTCTGAAAGAGTTGGAGAAATTTCCCAATAGCCAAACACAATTTGATCAAGGTTCAATTGCAACCCACAATCGCTACCTAGGTGGATATCCTATGTTTGGCCACTGGGTACCTCGGTCAAAGTGTGGAATTTAGATTTTTGGGCTCAGAAATGGGTCACGGGATGGATACCCTCACAACATTTGGTTGACTCAAGGAGGGATGCGTAGAGCAACCAGACCCCAGCCTTCGACCCTTCATGTGTATCTCCCTACCTTATGGTGTAGGAACACTTGAATTGGAGGATTTGAAAGTTTCCTATTTCTCAACTTCTATTGTTTGAAAATGTGAGAACCTGATAATGGGGGGTTATTTGGATGCCTACCCCCAAGATCCTACCTAGACTAAAAAATTTATTTTGGCACCTCCCATGGAGGAAAATTTAGTGCGTTTTTAGAAAAAAATTAGATGTGGTGGGATAAGATATTGGGTTCATGGAACAGTCTTGTTTGAAATAATTGGTGTGGATAATTTCCAAAGAAGTATTCAGATCTTTCAGAATTCCTTTGAAGAAATCCTACTTCAACCTCCACTATTCTAATAGAAATTTTGTGTGTGAGGAGTGGCTTTGTGTGCAAGAAAGTGAAAATTGTGCAAAGATTTTTATAAGTTAAGTGTGAGATTGCAGCATGTGGACTTCCTGTGGTCCTTACAAATATTCTTACCTACTTTACTATGTGTCTTTGGTACAACCTTGTGGAATATTTAAATCCCTAAAGAACTTGAAATGTGAACATATGGGTCCTTACAAATCCTTTAAACTCCCTAAAATGTTGTCTATAGTAAGAAATATTTGAAACTATCCTATAATTGTACACATGTGGGCATGTATGGGCCCGTTACTTTGATCTTTAAACTTTCCTAGAGTGTGATCTAAACTAAGAAATATTTTTAGAAACTATCCTAATATTGCAAACATGTGGGCATGTATGGGCCCTTACAAATCTTTAAGATGGTTTCAAAAACTAAGAGGAACCCTAGGGGGGCTTTGTCCTCTCCTAAATATTTTTTAAGGGAGATGAAATGTCCTTTTAACCACCTTTTCTATTCTTGAGATCACACTAGGGTGTGGGGGAAGAACATATTTTAGGGTTAACATTAATTTCTAGTCCCAAATTAAGTGATTGTGTATGAAAAGAAATAACTTCAATTTAAAATTTTAAAATCCAAATGACCCATCCATGTGGAAACAAAGAAAAAGAGAATAATAGTGATTCTTTTTACCCCTATGTGCTTATGTTAGCTAAAATTTCTTACGAGAAAGGACTCTAAGTGAAGTGTATTTTCCTTACAAAGTGCAGGAAAATAAAAATTTGAAGTCTAGGAGCCCACAAATCATTCATAAAAACCCTTACAATTTGAAAAAATGGACTTATGCGCGAGCTACAGTTCTGAGAGTTGTGTCAAGGTCGCACAATGTGCAGAGTAATGAATCATGTTTCATGCACAATGCGTAGAGTGCACATATGTGGGCCTTGAAAGTCACGCACTTCCTGTCACGCTTCGGGGAAGAAATTTCCAAGTGAAATACTCCTTCCTCAGCTCCGAATTTTGACTTTGGTAGGTTGGGCTAGGCCGGTTTTGGTACATGCATGTCAAAACAATCAAAATGAAGTTCTCTCAAGACTTCAATAGGGAGGAATTTTATATTGATCCCCAGTATGGTCACCAATCTGTTGTGTTGGTTTTGTCACATGGGTGAGAAAAAACACAACACTTGCATGTTTAGTTAAGCCTGCTAAACAAGAAATAAGTTTGTGAGTTGGTTAGATAAAATAAAGACACATGAAAAAAAATAATAAAACTAAAAACAACTAAGAAATAAATGTTAGAGAAACTTGAATAACTTAGAACCATGAAAATAAAAAAATGACCAACATATAGCTACCGATGGATCAATAGATTGATAGGCTAAACAACATAGAGAAAGGCATGGACTTATGAGTCCCCTCTTCCTCCTTGGGAGGGCTCTTGAGTTCCCTAATTGAGAGATATTCTTTTCATACAATGGAAGAAATGAAAAATGGTGAATAAATACAATGCCTATTCCCTCAAGAGGTGAGTGGAATGGCCTATTGCAATGGTGCTCAAAGGCTTCAAAGAGAAAAGAGGATTCTCAAAGAAGAATTCTTACAACATAACAATACCTTGAATATCTTATTTTCTTACCATACCCATGGCACATATTTATAGCATCCATTCATGGCAAGATATAATTGGTTCATAGTGTGAAAAATGGGCCTTTTAGGGAACTTCCTATCCCTTGACTAGCCTCCAAGCTAGATTTCACTCAGATATGAGTGTCAAATCGCATTGGGGGTTAGACTAGAAGTGGTTGAGGAAACGAAAAGATTCATAAATGTGTTGTTCATGGAAGTTCGTGTCTTTTATCATAGACAAGTGTGCATGTTATGCATGGTGTGCGTTGAGGCCTATGTTGGCCTACGCATTATGCACACTATGCACGCGCTTCCTTTGGTGAATTTATGCACTTTGATTTTTTGAACCAAGTATAGAGTTGTTTTCCTTTTGATGGATTTTGGTGTTGTAGGTGGACTAATTGTTGTTGGCATTGATGTCTTTCTTAAACCATTGTGTGTGATGTTGCAGATTAATTTTCAGTGATAACACTTCTCAAAGAATCATTCAAGTTGAACTAGAGCCCAGAGAACTCAGATCTAGATCTAATATATCTCTCATATTACAAAAAAAACCCCATAACTAAAATGAATAATCAACCATAATGAACAAGAAAAAAGTGATCAACCAACAATCATCCCTTACTTGTTTTCATGCAATTATTTTATCTCTTCATAAGCCTTGTAATAATAGAAGCTATTTCAGCTTAGTAACAACCTCAAGCACAACCAATCAGTTAGTTAAAAAATATTTATGAATCATTACAATTGATCATGACTGGATATGAAAATGTGATTTCTTACAAGTCTGTTTGTGGCACTAGATTTGGTGTGTGTGCTACAAAATGGTTGGCGCAGGGGCAGTAGGAACTAGACAACACACATTCAATATTAGCACTACACAATACAAAACTTGTTCCACACAGATGCCTTTGAACACTTATGGTGTTCGCATGGTGTCTTTCCAACACTTCCTCCCTTATTCCCTTCGAATACCTTCCTTTTATAGGTTGATGGAGGAGGCTAGGGGATTCATATAGATTTCTAGACCTTATTGAACCTAGAGTCTATTACAAATTCCAAAGCTCCTCAAGCAAGATAAAAAACTCACCTAGTATTGATCTCCTCGTAACTCATAAAATATAGAAGGTGATAGGGTTGATCATGGGATTTCAATAGTGAAACTCACCACCAGACGCACCTTCCTAGTTGTGCAGGACATGACCAATCACATATTTCAAGGAAAACAAGAGACACCAAAATATGATAAATCCAAGTAAAAAGAGCATGTCTCAACATGAAATAATTAGTAGTTTCTCCATGTGTCTCTAGGGTGGAAAATAGAGTTATAACAACTTCCTGCTCAACCAAATTCATTCAATAGTTGGAACATATCCAATTGTTCCCTTTAAAAAATATTATTAATACTTTAACACTTAGCCAATATTTCAATATGTAGCCAACAAAAATAAAATCAAGTAACATTAAAATCCAATAATCATAAATACTCTACAACACACATGTATAAGTGTGAGCCAAGGTAGGTTCCTTAACAAGTGTTCAGAAGATAGTTTTCCCACATACTATTACTTGAATCTGAAAATCAATTTGGTGGGATATCCTATGCTAACTTTGGTCCAAATAAAACATAATCGTATTATAATTTGAGGGATCAACCCCACCTATGTTTGATAACAATGACTTACGTTGCGTCAGACAACTTTGTATAACTTTAAGAGCAGACATATCACATGGTGTCTGGGCCAAATCCTCCACAATGTTGTATTTATGGGTGGCTTGTGCATTAGGGTTATTTTCTTCAGAGAATACCCTTTGGTGGCAAAAACATTGTCTCAAGTGGTGGATTCTTAATCTGAAAAGGGCCACGAAGCTAGGAAGAGGGTAATGGATCCTCATTCAGAGGATCATCCCCAAGATTCTTATAATTACGAGATCAATTTTGTAAAGACAACATCTTCTCACACATGAGAACTTGAGTTCTTGAGGATGACCCCCTAGATAAGGGGTACCTTGCATGCCCCCTTGTGTATAGAAATGATTTGGGGAAAAAATTTGTTGTTTCTAGGGAATAAATGGATTGGTTAAGATCGTAAGATATTGGGAATCTTTCTTCTAGGAAAACAACATGTGAATCTCATCCATTTTGGACATTGATCAGTAAGATGATAATCCCTACCTATGATGACTAGGATTATTTTGTTGCATGGACTACATTGAATTCACCTCAGACATTTGAACAAGGATTGTAGTACCTTGAGTGGTGGGCATAGTGGTTGGTAGGTTTGTTGTGATGTTCGATTGACCCAATTATCTGTCCAAATAATCCACAGACACACTAGAAATGGAACCTACCATGCCATCAACATGGGGCCCATATTTTGGATTATGAGGATCTATCGATGGCCTTGAATCATGTAGAAAAACACCATACAAAGTGCTATACTAAGAGTGGATTAGGTATAAATGTTGGATACATAGAATGGATTTCTCCTCGAATATTGCCCCTAACACAATGATATCCTTGGTGATAGGAGGTAAAAAATACTTGGTGAACCAATCTACAAGGAGTTGGTCAATAATTTTTTCCCAAATGTGCATGGATGTATTTTGATGCAACAACTTCAATATATCTATCCTAGTCTCGTACCTAACTAGAAAATTAAATTGCATTAATTATTCCATGGACAAGGTATTAAAATTGTTGTAGGAAGTGACCTTAGGTTTGATTTACAATCTCACTGCACTTCTAATCAAGGTTCTCTATAAAATACATAATCAAATGTTATCATGCATTAAAGAGTTGTATGATAACCAAATATGGTAACTCATAATGTGCATTGAAGGGTCTTCTCCTAGGTTTCCATCAAACTTTGGTATATCAATGATATAGGTGGATATTGATGGCCACCCACCTCTTCCACCGACTCAATGGTTCTCTATCTTATTGGAAATTTTTCTATGGTTTTTTGCGTCCCAAACTTCTGGGGTCATTTTAAGGCCCTAAATGGTATTTTTTCAACATTCATAAGGGGAAAGGGTTGTCGTTAGCATGCCCTAGCCCCAACCAAAATTTGTAATCCTTGGATATTTATTCCAATGATCTATCATTTACCCCAAACAAAGATCGTATGTAAATGTTGTGCCCCCAAGAAGTTAAAATGTCAACTAGCCACCTCAGGGATGACAATACTTTTGGAATTTCATCTTATAGGGTTAGGGTTTTGATGTTTAGGGCCTTTCCTTTTTTCTTTTTTAGGATTCACGATAAAATTCCCTTTTTGGCCCCTCTGTAATTATCTTTTTGTTAATAAGAATAGCTGAGATCTCTTTCTCTTCAGAGATAAGATATCACCATTCTGTCCAGTTTGTGATCTACAATATTCTACTATTTTATTGATTAATAGAAGTTGGCTTTCACTATATTATTGTACTCTCTATATTTTTGTGTGTGTTCTATTTAATTCTCAATATAATTTGGATCAATGGTATCATAGAAACATTCTCCTTGTTATTTCTCGGTGCATGTCCCCGATGAGGTTAGGGTATAGAGAGCTGGGTCTCGAGTTAGTTTCACTTCTAGACAAATTCTCTTGTCGGCCCAGGAATCCTCCCATGGTGGAAGAAAAGAGAGATTACAGAGTAGCATATCATATCAATATATTTCTAGAGGAATCCCTCGTGCAACAGAGGAATGTGACGATGGAAAAATTCATCCAAATCCTTTGACGACTGGCGACATTGGGTGAGGAACCTTCAACGAGCAACCATTTCGGAAGTGTGACACCCTTCAAGGTACAAGTTAACTTTGATATTCCATTATTTGAAGGCTATATAGATGCATATGCTTTGGAAAAATGATTAAATATATTATAGGGTTAATACTCTATTAAAAAAAAAATTGACATCGAAAAGATTGCCTTCAAGCTCCTTAAATCCCTTCCTCATCTAAAATATTGGTGGGAAGTTAACTAGAAGAGACACAACGAAGAAAAATTTATGAAATTAAGGAGAGGACCCACTTGGGAGTCCTTTTTTGATGCCCTTAAGGATTAATTCAACCCTGTTTGAAACTATGATGACCAATACAAAAGATGGACAACTCTACGTCAGGAGAGAGACCAAATGATGATGGAGTACACCATATCTTCCATACCTTATTATCAAATTTGGGTATGAGAGACTTCAAGTGGCACTTGGTTTTGAAGTAATGTAGTAGAATACACATGTACATAAAAAAAAATATGGATTTCCTAGACATCTCCTCACTAGGAGCTACTTATCAATATGTTGTCAAAATCAAGAAGAAATTTAGGCATCAGAATAATTGAGAGTTCGGGTCTACAAATAAAAAACAAGGAAATTATGGTAAATCTGACCCTAACTCATAGAACATGGGACAGAGAAAGGAAATTTAACCTCAATACAACAAATCCAAGTCATAGGTAAATAATGGTAACAAGAAGATGAAGAAGGACACTAGAAAGTGGTGTGAGTTCCATGAAATCCCCTAACACAAAAATGATGAATGATGCTTGAAACAATCATTGTTGGCCAAGATTAAAGAAAAGTAGTCAAACCCTGACTCAAACTATGATTCGAAATAGGTAAATCATATCATTGATGTAGAACCTAGTTCTACCATCACAACCATAAAGATATAACCAAATGACTCAAAGGACCCCGAGGAGGGGGA
The DNA here is from genome assembly GCA_000966675.3 of Picea glauca. Classification (NCBI taxonomy): domain Eukaryota; kingdom Viridiplantae; phylum Streptophyta; class Pinopsida; order Pinales; family Pinaceae; genus Picea; species Picea glauca. The sequence goes on from JZKD02S1534709.1 coordinate 8,462, forward strand.
ACACCTCTTCCATTTGTAGATGTGGGTGGAGGGGACTCCACTACATTTCATTGTTTTTAGTGGGAACTAGAAGAAATTGATCTCGGTCAAGGAAATCAAGATGTTTAAGCTGTAAAAAATTCCACACCCTCAACCATACACTATCAGTTGGTTGAGACAAGGACAAGAACTTTGTGTCATGCAAAAATGTCGCATGTCCTATGACATTAATCCCTTCAAAGATGAGGTATTGTTTGATGTTTCCCCACTTGATTTTTCTGATATTATTTTAGGATAGACTTATATGTGGAAGATTCATGTTTTTTATGAGTCCTTTCCTCATAGTGTCATTGTTAGTTTGGGAGGTCAACCCTACAGGGTATCAAAGTTAGTTCCAACTACTGCAATTTCTTTGATATCAAAAAACAAATTCCAGAAGGTAATCTCTTAGAATATAAAGTTTGTCCACTTCATGGCTTGGTTATAAGGTGAATGAAAGGTCATTGTGATTGCCACATCCTCTACACATGATATCTCTATACAACAAAAGAAAATAGACAAGGTTGTAGAAGAATATAGATATATATTTACTTCACCTTCAGGGGTGCCTCTACACTGTTACGTCAAACATTCCATTGACTTGATACCTGATGCACCCTTACCCAATGGTCCAATATACAGATGATCCCTTATGGAGAAAGAGGAAATAAAACATCATATCCATGAGCTCATCCACAAGGGCCACATTCAACTGTGATCCTCACCTCGTGGGATCCCAATTGTGTTGGTACAGAACAAGGATGGGACATGGGGACTCTATATTGATTACAAATCCATGAAAAATATCACTATCAAGAACTGATACCCAATCCCCAGACTTGACAATCTCCTCGATAATATTAAGGGTTCCAATTTCTTTTGTGAGATTGATCCGAAGTCTAACTACCACCAGGTTCCGATAGAACAAACCAATGTATGGAAAACAACCTTCAAATCCAAATAAGGACTTTTTGAATGATTGGTCATTCCTTTTGGCTTGACTAATTCTCCAACAACATTCATGAGGATGATGGAGGATATCTTATGGTCGTTCAAAAACTAGTTTGTGGTAGTATATTTGGATGACATCATCATATTTAGCCAGACTTGACTAGAACATCTGCAACACATCCAATAGATCCTAAGCACCTTGAGAAAACACAAGCTATATGCAAATATAGATAAATATTCATTTGTCATGTATTGAACTCAATACTTAGGATACATCATGGATGAACATGAGGTTCATGTGGACCTGACCAAGACCCAAGTCATTCAAGACTGGTCAACCTCGAAGACTATCATAGAGCTCTGCATCTTCTTAGGAATCACCAACTTATACCATAGGTTCATGTTGGGGTTATCTCATATCTCTTGGCCCTTAATTCAAGTCACCAAGGGTGGAGATAAATCTATTTTTTCTTGGCCCAAATCACAACATAAATAATTCTAGGATCTAAAACATCGCCTATGCTTTGCACCAGTCCTCACGCTGCTAAACCTACAACAACCATTTGATATTGAGACAGTTGCCTCTGAATATGCTATCAATGCATTTCTCACTCAGTGGGGTGGGGACATCTCATGACCATCACATTGAAACACCATTTGATGTTTTTTGTAGATATCCCACATATGATAAAGATATGTACTCCATTGTGAAGACATGTCAACGATGGAAACATTATATTATAGGAAAGGAAACGATCATCCACACCAATCATAAGCCTATGAAATTCATGTAAACAAAAGTAAATTTATAGAGTGACCTCCATAATAAGTGGTGCACATACCTACAAAAAATCCACTTGAACATCAAGAACAAGAAGGGAAACACCAACCGTGTTGCATACTACCTCAGTTGACCCCTGATTGTGGCACTAACCAAAACTATTAACTCCTTTGGGAATGAGACATATAGGTGTCCAAAATTATATAATAGTACTATGAATTTATTGGTACTTATCAAACATTAAGAGTAGGATTATGGGTTCCATACTTTCATTGCCAG
>JZKD02S1534720.1:0-10490 GCA_000966675.3 Picea glauca
GGGGGGGGGGGGCATAATTAGAGTTTCCACCTTCACGTGGTTGCCCCTGTTTAGTAGAGAATGAACTATTCTCAAAACCAAGAGGAGATATGCGTGACTGTGCCTAATCATAACAATGATGTAGGTATGTCATCCTAGGGATTTAAATTTTTATGTTTATATTCTTGTATAAGCCAATGAATGACAACCATAATTTATTTTTTTGTCGTTTTTGAAAAAAATATGATCAATCCCAAACTTTTGTCAAAACAACATGCTGTTCTTTTGGCATTAATTTGACAATATAATCCATTTTTATGGTAATGGTCGGCATGGATCCCAGGTTCTTAGGTTTCATTGAAAAATATAAATAGCACCATTTATGAGCATTTTCATTGCAAATCCGTCGAAATTGCAGAAATCAGATTTAGCAATTTCAAAAACATCTCATACCAATGATGTAGGTATGTCATGCTATGGATTTCATGCGACAAATAAATATCTGTCAGATTTCCATCTAAAATTGTCCGATATGCCTCTCCTTTCTATGGGATTTTCGTCCAAATTTGAAACAGTATCTACATCGAAAATTGTTGATTTTTCTTTGCGTTGAAACAATATGCCTCTCATTTTTGCTATATTCAACTATACTTATTATGAATTGAATTTGCAGTTTTGAATTTCTGTTATTCAAATATTTTATTCAAATTTTACAAGGAATTGTACTAGGACTAGACACAGGCAATAGTGACCTTTGAATGGGGCCAACGTTGAAATTTTTTCAAATTGTTTCTGTATGCATTGAAATTTGACATGGATAGATGTTGATGGGTGAAACAGTCCATCCGTCAAATGGGAGACTGGAACCGGTCCGGGGTTGTCTAAATAACCCAAGTCGTTTGGAATGAACCACCCTGACGAGTTTAACGACTTCGTTGGCCGCTCTAAGGTCTTTTAAGAAAACCAAAGAGAAACTAATCTAAACTAACTAAAACAAATAAACTAACTAAAACTAACTAAACTAACTAAAGAAACTAAACTAATCTATCTAAAACAAATAAAACTAACTAAAATTGACTAAAACAAATTAACTAAAACTAAAATAAAAGAAACTAAACTAATTAAAACAAACTACTAAATAAACTAAAACTAAATATAACTATTTTAACTATTATATACAATCTATTAATTACTAATATAATAACTCAAATCAACTATCTAATTACCAGCTGCAATATTACTTATTCACAAATGTACACTTTAAACAACCTACAGATTTAATTAAAACCTGCAAAACTCATGTGTTTTCTGCCCTAAGATAGCAAGATATGTTTTTTGATTTTTTGTATTTTATGAAAAGAAATAAAACTGCTGAAATTAAACGATCTAATATAAATCTAATTAAATTTATTTCTAAACTAAACTACTTAATGAAAATGGCAAAGAAAAGACTAACTGACCTGGAAGCGCTCCTAATTTGTCCTATGTATGATGACTCTGAAGCTGGTCGGAGGAAGGAAACTCGCACCGATTAATCCCAAAGCTTCTCATAAATGATTAGCTGTGCTGCTCTTCGAGTTGGTTTGCAGGACAAACAAGACATACAAATTTCATAACAACTATAAGATGTATAAATCTCTGCAATAAGGGAAACCTGTTATGCAAAAACTTATATTTGATAATTCAATCAATGAAGAAGATAAACCTGTCATTCACAACTGAATTAAACAATTGTTATGTATTTTATACAATTGGAAGAAACCAGATATGGATTACAGTGATTAAAATTATATCATTTGCACATGATCTAGATAGCTAAAGTAGTCATAAATCATAAACAGATTGATATACAAAACATGAAACAAAATGTTGATATATTGAGAAGCTAAAGCTGTGACAAAACATCAATTCTACTTCAGTCTGAATTAGAAATCCATATCCTTGTTCTCCCACGAATGAGGATGAACATTATTACAAAAATCATAAGTATATATAAGTCTCTCCACAGGGTAAAACATCCCTGTGGATAATATCAAACAGTTTTACATAATCAGGGAAAAATCCCAAAATCGACTAAACTAGGAAATCAAAATGCAAGAGAAATCTTTGAATCTTCTAATCTGCTCATCAACTCAATTGCAATTTCGAATTTTACCTTCAATAGAACACAAATATCAAATTAGAAAGATATTTCAATAACAAAACACTAAAAAAATGATCCTACAGACTTAGCTACAGAATCATCTGATTCTGTAGCTAGTCTAAAATAGCACACAGGACCAGATAGCAATCAAATGAAATCTTTTCAACAGAATCAAATCCAACTTGATTTTCTTTTAATAAATATCCAAAATGAATCACTATGATTCAAATGAGTTTATCATTCAAATTAACAAAATCGAAAGGATGCAATTGGGACAGGGTAAGAATGCTCTATTTTTTCAGTTGCCATAAAATCAAGTCAAATAGTAACTGAATTGTTTCCTATCGAATTAAATTAATGGTGAATCACATGGAATAAGATACGATTTAATTGAACATAATCATAATTGAACATAATCAAAATCGATTTGTTATGGCTGTAACAGTGTGCACACGATTCATGTTGTTTCAATCAGATACCAATATGGAAAGATTGTTACGATTATTGCCAAATAAGCATTCACCAATATGGAAAGATTGTTACTTTGCCATAGATTTGAATCGTTGAGCGTTTACACAATCAACAAACAGGATCACATAATAATCGTAACCACCAACAACGATGATAACCATAAACTGGGCGACAATCGAATTGAATTGTGACTGAGTCAAATATAGAAACAAATCGCAATGTTGGGCATAATTATTTTCGTTCCCAAATCAAATTAAAACAATATATTTGTTGCAATATAAACCGATCTGATACCACGGTCAAATTATGTGAATCAAACAGTTGCAATTTTGGTTATGCATTAACAAAATGATATTCGAATTGATCAAATCAGACACGAAATATAACATTATAATAGTTATGCCAACCATATCATATAGAATATAACCAATTTCGAATTGAACATTGACGGTGTTTGGAATTGAAATACAAGAAACGGCCTGTGTTTAGTAAAAATATTAACAACTCCAATAAGCAACAGAGTATCCAATCGAGTCCAAATTAAAACAATCAAATCCATAATATGATTAATAGAATCAAAGCTAAATCCAATCAAAACGAATCCAGGAAACGAAATTCGATTAATAAAAAAAAATTATATACAATAACGCATGCTTATGTGTCAAAGAAAATCCACGCTATAGACAGAGTTTATGATTTCGTCATATAAATAGGTGATAATCATACCAGTGAGGTTGCACGAGCTATGCCAGCTTTGAATTAACAACCGTTGTAGCAGACTCCACATTCTTAAACAGAATAGAGCCTATTGTTCGCTGTTTCTTATCAGTGGACGACATCTTATCCTTTTGACTAGAGAGCCTTGCAACTTGATCCTCCAGAGCATGAATTCTGGACTGCAGCATTGGCACATCGAGGTAATACCTTTCTAACCATGCGCCACACTGATCACATGGTGGAGCAGCTGATTTGGATAGATCAGGAGGGGGTTTTGTAGAGTTACCGGGGCTTTCACAAGGCATTTTGATGCCTGGATAATTAGGATCATTTTGCAAGCAAGGTGGTAAGTTTTTGACAAAATCGTATGAGGGTTTGTCACACAAACCTTCAGAATAGGGATACTCACTTGCCGGGTAATGTTCAATCTCCGATTCAGAATCTTCACTCACCACGATAGGGTCAGGGTTGACAAGAATTTTCGGTTGGTTTCTTGCCATGCGAGAGATTAATCGGGCGTTCTTCTTACCTATAGAATTCACAGTAGGTTTGGCTTTAGGCCTTTTAGCCACAGGTTTAACATTTTCCACATCCTTGGTGACAGAATTGGGTAGGTCAATAGGTGAGTCGGGTAGGGGTTTAGGTAGCAGAGCACTGTAAGGGATAGGGGGTACCAACTTGCTCTCGGTCACCACAGGTTTGTCAACCTGTGGTGGGCTTGATTTCTCAAAATTATTTCGAATGAGAAAATCATTCCAACAGTCTCAGTGTAACCCCAAATGACAAACCATAAGTATTTTAATTAACCCAAAATGAAATACGTTGTTATCGGCCTGGTTCCATTTGTATCTTTTAGACATTTTAAACAAACTCCTATGTAAGTAGTAAGGCATATTAATCTCATAGCCCATGAAAACCATAAGTAGCCGAAGGTCATATAGGAAGACGAAACCATACCGCCCCTCGCATGTGATGAACTGCTTGGTTATCATCAGCAAGTCGTGCCATTGTTGCTTTAGCATGTTTGCGAGAAAACCTTTGTCACAGGAGCTCACTCTTCGTGACTGGAAGAGCAATGTCCACTTGCAATTTTTTGACCATCTCTGTCCGACAGCAGGCAAACCAGTAGCCAAACTGAGAAATTGCTCATCAATTTCCAACTACACATCCCCAACCTTGGCTCGACAACCATCAAAGGTTAATGCAAATTTCCGAGCCACGCTAGGGTTATAGCCATCAAACTTTCGTATGAACGGGAGCCATTCGAATTCCTCAAGGTCACTGTAAGCACCATCGAACATCAACAAATCTTGGCAACCATTGGGTTCAGCCCTTACGACTGGAGCCATGCTGCGGACACATGGTAGGGTTCGGATTAAACACACAGGAGAAAAATCGTTTTGGCTAACAGCTGAGACCGAAGAAAGGGGATGCAAATTAATGTATGCGTGCGAGGGTGGTGGGATTATCCACCGCCATGCAACATAGTAATGGCACAGTACAAACCCTGTTCAATCAATCATAACCAAAAATCAAACTATTCGGCTAACCCAAGGATTAAACGGTGGATAGTTATATCAATGTGCCAATGTATAGTTTGAAACCTCGAGCGTTCAATGTTAAATCAAACCCAAAGTTTAAATATGCACCTGTAATAATTCAAACCAACGTTATTGCAAAATTAAAATGTTCAACCAATGCACCATGTGTATAATCTTCAAACTAATGCCATTCAATATGAAATGTGTAATCAAGGTTTATAAAACATTATGATAAGAGATTTCATAAAATCGATAAGCTAAGAGCTTATAATAGTAAGGATCTCATCATATAAAAAACAAAAATCAACCATGTCCTTTATATAATCTCATAATTTACATGCTCAACACTTTATCAATCAAACAAAAATCGAGTTGCGCAATCAAAGCAAGAATGTCATAGTTTGAAAAATCTTTTCAGCCAATAATAATAAACCAAAGGTAAGTACCAATCAGAATATCGATGAGCATATCATGACAATTCAAAAAACGATAAAGGAGTTTTTCACGCTTTCAATTGTGAAAACTAAATTGAAACTAATTTGCAAATGTCGCATGAAATGAAAATATCGTTAATCTGCGAAATGCGACGACAATTTGAAGTTCAGAAGACATAGGTGTAGGCAGCTTTTAAGGCAATGGAAAAAATTGAATTGGTTGCCAACAATGGCGACACACTGGGAGAAGCAGTTATCTCTGTCAAAATGAATTCAGATTAGGACAACAGAGACAAATTCAACTCTTAACAACAACCAAAAAATCGTACAAACATCATCATTTACCGTCTTTTCCGGTGATGTTTTAAAAGATGCAAACTAAAAACAGTCTTAAGATCAGCAAGTCACGATTTTTATGATGGAATCTTCAATACTGTTGGCATGGCCACTGCTGGCAGTAGGCGTCCATAGTCTCGACAGGGTTTCCATTTAACCCACTCTGACATCTGTATCCTGTCAAGAAGCTCTAGATCAGAGTAAAGGACTTAAAAAAGGTTTCTCATAATTTTTTACAGATTTTCGTTTACCTGACATTGCTTTGCTGCCAGCAGGCCTGTTCAGTACCCCGACGAAGTTGTCTTGGCGCCATGCTTGCATTTACCCGCTGCCAGTGGACCTGTTCAGTATCCCATCGGGTTTACAAACACTTCCCACAACTCTTATTTTTTATTTTGTTTTTCTTTTATGGATAGTTGAGCGGGGTGACGCTGAAAAATCTTGATATTTTAACATATTTTTCAGACCTCATCAGAGTTTTTTGACACTGTCCTTTATCCGTCTCTAGAAATGTTTTATTTCTAAAACAACTTACTATGACATGGAGACACCTTTTTGAGTCATTCCTTTACGGAAAAGGGACAGCGTAAAAAGATAATAGATGATCATGACAAACTTCACTCAGAGATTGAAATTATAAAACTTCTTTCAAACAACAAACATTTTCCAACATAAATATCAATTTCAGAAATATATATCATTGATGTTCGTACAAACTTTCAGAAGTTATTTCAGCGAAGAAATTTCTCTGTGGTTTTAATCTGAATGGCTCAGTGCACCAGTATGCATATGTTTCAAAAAACACAAAACTGATCAATCAAATCAAAACCAAAAATAAAAGGAAAATAAAAACAAAAGGAAATATTTACATAATATTTAAGGGTAGTAATCAATCAAAGTATCTTTTCAGGTCTTGGCCATTCACCGGATAGATGTCAAGCTACCCTTCAATATTATGCAATCGAAAGGAACTAGGACCCAACTTTTCAGCAATCAAAAATGGCCCAAGCCACAAATTTTGAAACTTGGTGTGCTCACCCTTCCCTTCGTGTGGTTTGTCCCACTTTAACACGAGATCGCCTATTTCAAAATTCCTATCAGAAGCAGAACTAGAATCGAACCAGCTTTTAATCAGTTGTTGATGTTGGTCTAACTTACACTTATCTTGGGTTCTTACTTCTTCTAACTTCATCAAGGCGTTAATACAACTTTCTAGAGGGGGACAATCTTCTTCTTGAACTTTTTGTGACAATTGAAGCGAAGGAAGAAGAATGTGAGGTGGCAGAATGGCTTCTCTGCCATAAACGAGAAAAAAGGGGGAATTACCTATAGCGGCTTTGGGTGTTACCCTATCAGCCCATAGCGCATTAAGTAGTGCATTGTGCCAGTTCTTGTGATTTTCAGCCACGGTCCTCTTGATAATTTTGATCAAGTTCTTGTTTGTTGATTCTCCTAAGTCGTTGCCCTAGGGGTAGTAACTAGCAGAATACTTAATCTTTATTCCTTTCTCCAAAGTGAACTTACTCATCTCAAGAGAAGAAAATTATGAAGCGTTATCAAAGACTAGACAATCAGGAATACCGAAACGAGTGATGATATTCGAATTCAGAAAAGCAATCACCTGACTTGTGTTAACAGTTCTTAGCACGTCTGCTTCAGATCATCGAGTAAAGTAATCTTTGGCTGTCAAAATATACTTGTGCTATTGTGAGGATGTGGGGTTAATAGGACCAATGATATCAAGGCCCCATTGCTAGAAAGGAGAATCGACTGAAACGGGTTGCAAGGGGAAGGCTGGTTTTTGCAATCACCCTGATGCTTTCTGACAAATGACACATTTACGACATAAGACATGGGTGTCCCTAAAGAGTGTAGGCCAGTAGTAACCAGCTCTTAAAACCTTATGAGAAGTATTTTCAACACCGAAGTGACCACCAGCTTCTCCTGCATGCAACTCAAGAAAGATTCTTTCTGCTTCATCCTTTTCAAGACAACGCATCAGTACGCCGTCAAAATTCTGACGAAACAGTATACCGTTAACTACATGAAAGGAGGCGGACTTAAGTCTCAACGCTCTTCTTTTGGTAGGGTCAAGGTGACGGAGTGTTGATCCATGTTCAAGACAAAATCTAATATCGTCGTACCAAGGACTAGCGAGGTTTTGTGTGCAACAAATCAAACTTTGATCATGTTGTTCTAGATTTGACGTATCACTATCTTCTCGTTGTCCTATTTCTGAATCAACTACCAACTTACACAACCCTTGGCCTCACACAATCTGTGCTGGGGTGATCTCTAAGTCATACTCCTGTAAGGAGGTGACCCAGTTGGCTCTCTTCTCTCCTAACTCCTTTTGCACTAACAAGTTCCTTACGGCAGGGTAGGGAACAATGACCTTCGTCCTTGACTTCAAAAGATAGGACCGGAAATGCTTAACTTCTTTGAAAACAGCATAGGCTTGACGATCGACTGTCGGGTAGTTAAGTTCAGCACCTTTGAAAGCAGAGCTCATAAAGGCGATGGGTACTTCGTTGTTCTCGGAATTCTTCTGAGTTAGGACTGCGGCATAGGAACGATCAGAGGAAAAAGTATAGAGTGTAAAGTCTTGAGAGAAATCAGGGCTCATGAGAGACAAAGCGTCTATTATGGCCTTCTTTACGTCATTAAAAGCTTTGTTTTCTGTGGGTCCCCAGTGATATTGGGTGTCTTTCTTAATTAGATTTTGGAGAGGCCTGACCATTTCGGAGAAACTGGGGACAAATCTTCTCACGAAATTAATCTAGCCTAGGAAAGACTGCATGGATTTTTTGGAGGTAGGTGGGGGAAGTTTAGCGATGAATTGCGTCCTCTCGGGGTCAATAATCATTCCATTTCTAGACACAATGAATCCTAGTAGTTTTCCCTGTTCTACTGCAAAGATGGACTTCTTGGGGTTCATGGAGATGTTGTATTTACAACATCGTAGCAGAACAGCTCGTAAGTGAGCTAGATGATCGTCTTTGTTTTTTGAATAAACGGTTACATAATCTAAGTAGACTACTACGGAGTGATTGATTAAGCCTCTAAAAGCAATGTCCATTGCTCTATGAAAGGTAGCACCATCATTAATCAATCCAAAGGGCATTTTGTGATAAGCATAAGTGCCCCACGGGGTACGGAAGGTAGTTTTTAGTTGGTCTGACGGAGACATCAAGACTTGGTTGTATCCAGAGAAACCATCCAATAAGGATAGCCTCTCGGAACCAGAAACTTGTTGAAGAATCGGTTCCATAGGAGGGACAGGATAATTATCTTTGTCAGATGCTTTTTTGAGGTTTCGAAAATCGACACAAAGTCGAATTTCCCCGTTTTTCTTCCGCACTGGGACGAGGTTAGATACCCATTGAGTATGTCTAACAGGAAAAATTATTTTAGCACCAAGGAGTTTATTCAATTCTTTTTGTACGGTCAGTTCTAATTTAGGATTCATTTTCCTCAGTTTCTGTTGGAAAGGTAAGGTTTGGGGCTTCATCGGGATGACATGATGTATAATATTTGGATCAAATGTTTTAAGATCATCGTAAGTCCATGCAAAGACATCCTTAAATTCTTTAAATAATTTAACAAAAGCATTTTTTTCTTGTCTAGAACATCCCAAGCCTAAGTTGATACACTGAGGATTTTCCATAGTCCCTAAATTGACTTTTTCATAAGATAATGAGGAACTATTAGTTTTGCACTTGACCGTATTTTTAAATTTATCTTCAAAATCATAAAACTTTTCTAATCTAACAACAGATTTGGGTATGAAATTTACCGTGTCCGATAGAGCTTCAGAAGATTTCGGATTAGGTATTACCGTAAAGTCGTGCAAATTGTCATCGTGCATTTGTTCATCTATCACAGCGCCTTGAAAGGTTTCTTCCATGTGAAGAAAGTTGATGATCTGCTGGTCATCGTCAGATACTCTCCAGTTTGTGATATTATCTGGAACAGATGGTCGAAACAACCGCTCCACGGAGAATGCATTTGGGGATAGGCCTTCTGCAGGAAGAAGTTTAGAGGCAACATTAGCTAGTAGATCTGCTTTAGCATTATTTAGTCTAGGAATGGAATTTATGTTAAAAGCAGAAAATTTGTTCATTAAGCTCCATACCTCCGACTGGTAACATTTGAGATGCGGGGAAAGACAGTGTATGGAATCTCTCACCTGTCTAACCACTATTTCAGAGTCGCCGAATACAACCAGATTTTGAATGTTCATGTCCAAGGATTTTATGAGACCTTGTAGTAAAGCCTCATATTCTGCAGTATTGTTAGTACATTCAAATTCTAGTCTACAAGCCAATAATGTTTTATTACCTGCCGGATCGATAATGATGCAGCTTGCACCAGCTCCTTCCCTAGACTTGGCACCGTCGAAATATAAAGACCAAATTTGATTTCCATCGGGCTCACGGGACTGTTGCATAGAAGTTGTTGGTTGCACATATGCTATGATCTCAGACTGTTGTTGTGGATTGTTGATAGGTGAAACTTCAGCCATGAAATTTCCGAAGTAAGTGTCCATCCCTTTGACTTCTGGTGCATCGGCGGGAGGTGTGTATGGTTCATTTGGGTCGTTCAAATCCGTTACTATGAACTTGAGGTAACGCTCACGATTCACTCTGATTTTATTTGTCTTACCGTTTTCTGGCATCCATAAGTGAGACCAGTCTGTAGCGAAGTAACCGTGTAGCTTCTCTGACCAGTCCCTGCTAAAAAATAGACCATATACTTCGGGAATATCTACCACAATTATATCAATAATCTGATGAACCTTTGGGTTAGACGATAGTCTAATCAATACATTTTTTAGTTCGCCTATTACTTCAACGTCTGATCGATCAA
>JZKD02S1534742.1:0-10490 GCA_000966675.3 Picea glauca
TTTTTATATTCACAGATATTATCAAATAGAATAAGCTGCAATATATGAGAAATATTGAACAAGAACATGACGTCAACACTTGAGTTTCCTTTTTGTAATAAAGTCATTAATTCATTCTATTTACGGGACCCCGAAGAATCAAAGCAGGATGGGTCCTCCCTTTTCTTTCTTTATGTATAGGGAGGGCACCACATAAGTATGGCCTATGAAAAATTATTGTTCCATGTAAAATGTAAGAGAGAACATAGTGGCATTTATTTAAATCGAAGTGTTGGGAAGAAAAAAGAACAGATTGGCGTCCATGTTTAATGACACACAAAAAAAGTACAAAATAAAATAAAAAACAACACCAGATATTGGAAAACACCATACAAAAAACTCAAATATTCTATATTCAAATAAATTGGGTTACAAAATATAGTTGACATTACTGGCCATAATGACTGCGATTGGGCCCATTGCCGACCAAAAAAAAATAAATATGTACAATAATGAAGCTTGTTGAAAATCTTTTATAGATTTCAACTTGACCATCAAATTCTTGATTCGTAAAAAACAACGAGTTGAATATCAATTTCGGGTCTTGGAATTTATTGGTGCTGCCAACTAGATCTATCCCAACTTTTTGAATAGCTCGTCTCTTCTAGATATGGTCTGCCTGCATTGGCTGGTTATTCAACATTCCATACTTTGCTAAGTGTTAATTTCCCTCTGTCGTTGAAAACGCTCGGTTTCAGGTGCCCTCCTTGTAATGCTCCTGATCATTGACATCTGAGACAACTTACATATGCGATTCAGGCCCAACTCAAAGACTAGGGAGTGGTTTTATGTGACGTCAACATTGGGGGAAACAAATCCTATTAGCCAACAAAAGCTGAGACAAAAAAAAAATCAAGTATATTGTGACTGTTGTTCTCCATATATTCGATCATATGTTTGGTTGAAAAGCCTTCTTGAATATTTGTATGTTGAACTTCTTTGTTTTATTACTGTAAATTGGAAGGGACGTCCAATTCAGCTACAAAATGTTCCTCTGTTGAAGTACACAACTTCTTCCAACAACACAGATCTGGCAAGTGTATCAAATGTTGCAGATCACATCAGAATATAGCTTTCGTCGTAGGGGTGGCAGACATGGTGGCCCACAAAATGATCTAGAATGTTCGGAAGTGATGCCAAATATTAATCCATGCCTGGATACACTCAGAAGGAAATTATAAAATTGGATACCCACGAACATGAGAAATTGTATGCGCGTTTGAATCAACATTATAAGATTACATAACGTTTTATGCCAAAGTTGTAATAGTCTTCAAACATATTCAGTTTCTATGTCAAAGAGTGTTGAGTGACCTCTGTATACAGTAAAAGACTCGACATACAATCAACATTCGATCACTGATGATACTAATTTCAAGTGAAAGAAGTCGTGATCTCAGGCTCCAGGTAGTTTCACCTTTAGGCATCCACACTGGCGATGACCCCAAGCTCCAGATAGCTTTGTCTTTGGACATTGACATTGGGAGTGGATATGAGAACAGTGCTATTGACTGCAGTGTGGCAATGTGATGAACAAGCAAGGTTGTTATTGTCAAATCACTTAGACTACAAGAGTGTCAGACCTGTAAAGAATATCGACTTTAGTGTTGCTTTGTCACGACAACTACAATGTTTTTTTGAGTCCATAAATCTTTAGACGTTGGTTTTTGTGTGCAATAATGACCTTGACATTAGGCACATGCCAAACATATATTATCTAACATTGCAGTGTAAATGCAATTGCCATAGTGGACGACGACTCAATTGCATTGGCACAAGCAATATTAATTGTTTGATTAATTCACATCCTTGAAGGACGTGAATCCCAAGCCACGCCTAAAACTTTTCGAACAACTCTGTGTTCATAAAATACATTGTTCTATATTTAAAAAAAATAAGAAATTGTATGTGGAAACAACTCTGAAATACACTACTACATTAAGGTCTCTTCTAAAGAATGAAATAAAATGATTACATGAAGGTGGTAGTAAAAGGTGATTTTCAAAAACCAAATCATTACCTGAACACGCGAAACTTCTTGCAGAAGGTGGTAGTATAAAGTAATCCTCAGAAAGTGTTGCAAAGTTCATAATCCAGAATTCCTTCCCATTAACTTTTCCCAGTTACATGTTGATGCAAGCATTAGAAATTTTTGGGAGTGTCGTTCCCTGGTTATATACCCACCTTTAAGTAAAAGGAGAATATTCATGCAAAGAGGGGCAAGCTCATTGACCTAGATGCAACCATATGCATATGAATAGTAAAAAAAATTGTGCAATGGTGATAGAAAGTTGATTATATGCGGAGTTCGTTACTACATCGAGAGGAAAGTGAACAAACTTTAACAAATAATATGACCTTCTGTCAATTCTATTACCACACCCAGAAGTATCTCAACAAACTTTGAAATAGAAACTTATGTAATTTTAGGATGTTGCTTCAACCACCCATACAGTTTCTCATACTCGCGATGATCCAAATTTATAATTTCCTTCGGAGTATATTCACAAATGGAGTAATATTTCGCGTCATTTCCAAATATTACAGATCATTTTGCAAGCCACGGTATGTGCGACTCCTCTGACAAAAGATAAATTCTTGCATGGTCTACAAAATTTGATACACTTGCCAAATCTGTGTTGTTGGAAGAAACTATATAATTCAATGAAGGAGCATTTTGTAGGTGACCTGAAATTCTCTTCCAACTCCCAGTAAGAAAATAAAGAATATCAACACACAAATCTTCAGGTAGGCCTTTCAACCATCCAAAGCATCGAATACTAAGACAACACCAATCACAAGAAACTTGATTTTTTTTTTTTGTGTGTGTGAGAGTTTATGTTGGCTAACAGAGTTTTTTACACTCAAATATGACATCACATAAAACTGTTCCCTCGTCTTTCAATTGGGCCTAAATGGCATGTCTCGCATGTCCATGACTAGGAACATTACAACAAAGGCACCTTAAAGCCCAACTCTTCGATGATAGACAGAAATGAGAATAAGTATTTAAAATCAACGCTGGAGGATGATAGTATAATCTTCTATAGATTTTGGCTTAATTCATTTTAATGGTAGATTCCCTCTATATTTACGCTTATTAATGCCAATATTTTCAAATATGTGTGTTGAATAGTCACCAATAACATGAGTTAACATTCCCATATGCAACCAAATTCTCAAATATGACAACCTGTAACATATGCACAATATTAAAGAGGGGCATAATGTCAAGACCTCTGTGGATGAAACGTTCGTGGATGGGAGTGTGGTAGTACAATGTTGCACTGTTATTATGATGATGCCTTTAAAAAACTAAAATAGACAACACTTTTTGCAAATTCACAATGGACACAAAAAAAATTAATAGATCCCATAATATTCGCCTGTTTATGCATTTTAATGGGAGATGTCCTCGATATTTCCTCTTATTAAAGACAATCTTTTTGAACCTGTCTAGTCGGTTGTCACTAGTAAAACCATAATTAATGTGCATTGGGAAGGGCATAAGGTATCGGGGATGGAGGGGAGCGAAAAATGCTTTTAACTTTTCTGAACTCAGGAGTGCATGAACCCGCGAAACTTTGAAGACTCGACTAAGTATGGAAAGACAGGTCGGACAGACATAGTCATCGTAGGTAGAGGAAGTCTTGTGATTTCAAGGAGTCCGGGGTCGAATTGTAGAGCACGAAAGTTTTGGGTGCAAGATGTATACCCCAAACACGGGTTACCATAGTTTGATAACACCTATCTGCGAACTCGCATTCATAAAATTGGCTAAGTAATAAAACGAAAATTAGTCGGTCGGACTCGTGATGTGAAGATATAGATGGAGATGACGATTTATCAGTTCGCCACACTAGGAACCTACGAGAACATAAACGTGACAAAAGTATAGAACCAGAAACACATAATAGAGGGTAAGAACAAAAGGGGAAAAGCATGCAAGTTTAGAAGAAATTGGATAAGTATGCAAACAAACGGTGGTCGGTCGGACTCGTGATGTAAAGATATATATGTAGATGATGATTTGTCAATTGGCCACCCCAGGAACCCGCGACCACATAAATGTGACAAAGTATAGAACTAGAAACGCATAATAAAGGGGAAGAACAAAAGGGAAAAACGAACAAGTTTACAAGAGGAAAAAGAAAGGGAGAGAATAACTTTATCGCTCACACAACAACACTTAATCTCATAACTATGAATCCATAGAAAGACATTAACTATGGGAAAAACATCGTCAGCTATGAAATATAGTTGGAGCCCGACAAACTCTGGTTCAAGCCATAAGAGATGTTGTTTACATCCACTGCAAACATTTTCATAGTATTTTATCTTAATAGTATTTTCTGGGGAGCCAACTGTAAAACCATGTAACAACATATCCAATTGCAGATGTAGGACCCCAACATTGCAAATTTCAAGCAAACAAGAGCAAGAAGCAAATAAAAACCTAGTTAAGAAGCACCAAAAGGCCCAACTATAGCCGCAGGACCTCAACCCTGCAAAGTTGAATCAAACAACAATAATCACCATCCAACAAACCAAGAAGCAAGCATCACCCACCCATCCAACGAATCCAAATGTTTTTTATCTTTATCTTTTTATGATAAAGATAAAAAACACTTGAATTCATTTGATAAATAAATGTTAAAGTCACACAAATGAGTTTTTGTATTTGTATCTTCCTGTTGCTAATTGAAAAGAAGTCGACTAATGCAACGCAAACACGGTGTAAGTAAAACTTATTGTCGTGTTATCATTCCCTCAATAAATCTAGTAGGGTCTACTAAAGTTTGATTGAAAAGAAGTCGTTTGCGGCCATGGAAAAGGTGCATGTTAAATCTCTTCTCCTTGTGATTATCATTTGCAATTGTAGATACATATTGAATGCAATTTAATTGCTACATTTTTTTTTCCAATAAAAATTAACCCGCTGGGAACCCACCCCGATACTTCCCCACATAGTGGATGATAAGGGAGTGGAAAGCAGCAGCCCGAGGGACTCGTAGCCAGGCTTGAACTCATGACCTCTCCCCAACCTAGGAGAGTGTGCGCACGTTCTCGCCAATTGAGCTATCCCTCGTGACTAATTTAATTGCTACATTGTTAAAGCACTTCTCCTTTTGATTGTCATTTGTAATTGTAGAACAACTTTTATACATACTCACTGCAATTTAATTGCTCCATTGTTGTGCATGTACGCAATCTAAATTGCCATCTGGAGTCTTCTGTAGATAGTGAAGTTGTAGGACATTTTTTTGTCATTTCAAACGTAAATCGAACAGACTGCGGTCCTGTAAAACCAAAAAATATAAATGCAGTTCGTTTTAATTTTGTTGATCAGAGGGAAGACCTATTTTTGGAAGCGACAAAATGCTATCGTACGGCGGTGACAACGGTGAAAAAAATGCACGCTACTAATTAAAATACTACAGTAAAATATAAACACATCCACCCACCACAAAGGACCTGCCACAAACACTAAAATACAACAGTAAAAATTTAGAAGCAGTAAATAAATTGGCTTTTACTTCATCCAATTATTATGTTAATCAGGTCATTCACTATTTTTAATGATTAACTACTATGCTGCTTTGTCATGCAAAAGAAAGTTAATAATTTAAATAGTAATCTTTTATTTATTTTGACGACTAAAAATATTTTAAAAATATAAAATTGTATCCATAAAAATAACATCTATAATTAAAAAATCATTAACTCTTACTCTTTTAAATAGATATACACCTATCCACTTAAAATTTTAATCGGAATTACATATCTAAATTATCTAGATTATAATTAATAAAATTTAGAACAAATTCATGTCACCAAAACCATCGAAAAGAAAGAGCTTGAGTGTCACTGCTGGTTATCCCACTTAAACGTAATCACGCACACTTTTTTATTAACCCACATGACCTATCAACATTATGACACATGGGTCAAGAATAAAGTGTATCCTATTATGACACGTGATATATAAATATAATGAAAAATGGGCTCATACAATATAACATAATATTAAATAATAATATTATACTTATACATGTCTCTTATTTATTTAGGAAATTTTAAGAAAGTATTTCTTTTATTTCAATTTTAAAAATATTTATTATCTTTAAAATATCAATTTTAAAAATTTAATAAATATTTTTAATTTAATTTATTAATTTAAAATCAAATACAAATAAAATTTATAAATATATAAATTAATTAATCAATAATTAATATATTTTTGTTTTATTTAATTATATTAATATTAAATGAAAAATAAAATGTTTAGACTAGGTGGTACTTAGCTTGCAAGCCAAGTGACGGCACACTAACTAACCTTATCAAGGCGTACACATACTCATATTCCCCACAAGTGTTTATAACATTTATAAACACATACATCAAATGGAATGGTGTGTCAAAAGATGTTTTTCTCCATTTTATATATCTCTATATATAATGATAATTTAAAGATTAACGGATTCTTTGAAATATGATTGGAATTGGACAAATAATTTAATTGAGTATTTTTACTCTCACACTCTCTCAATTATTTTTCTACACTCTATTTTTATTAAACTCTATTAATTATTTTTCAACCTCAAAATCTATTGACTTTATTTATTTTTCACACTTCTTCTTAATGGATAAATAAATTCTATATGATACCTAGCATATCTCTACATATTACAAAATTTGTCTTTCTCAAATGAATATCATGTATATTCTCATTTGTGTTACAATATATCAAATCATTTTCTTTTGATTAAATCTCTAAGTTTCCATGTGTTTTGACCTTGCATCATAAATTGGATTATTTGTCAATTCTATTGAACTTTGATTATCACACTTGGTAGTTGTAGTTACTCATTTATTTTCTCTCATGTCTTCAAGAATCCACCTTGGCCAAATTACTTTACAAATAGCACTGGAAATGCTTTGTACTCAACTTGAATAGAGGACAATGAAATAATTGGAAGATTCTTAATGCTCCAAGACACAATCCCAGAAAATGCATATCTAATGGTTCATTTTTTATCATTTGGATCACCTTCCCAATTAGAAATTGAATAACCTATCAAATCAACATTCAAATAATTAATTTATTCAATGCCAAAACCACTGGTTCCTTTTATGTATCTAATGACTCACTTGGTATCTTTCCACTGGCCCTCATGTGGCTTACCCATGAATTGACTCTCGTGGTATCTTTCTAATGGTCCTCACGTGGCTTACCCATGAATTGACTAAATATGTTGGTTGAGTATGAAATATTAGGTCTTGTTTTGATTAAGTAACTTCCCACCAATTGTTTATACAAAGTACCATTTATTTTGCATCAACATCAATGTAAATATTATCATTTTGTTCTAATGGAGTAGACACTAGTTTGTAGTCATTCATATTGAATCTTTCGATAATTTCCTTTGCGTACTTACTTTGAGTAATCAATTTTTTACCATTTTCCCTCCATAACTGAATGCCTAAACAATAATGCATATGTCCAAGATGCTTCATTTCAAATTATTTCTTTCATTAAATCATCAACATACAGTGAAATCAAATCAACATTCTCATGTTCATCTTTATTTATGTAAAGATTGGATCACTCTTACTTTTTATGAATCATTGTTGGAGGAATAAATTATCAATTTGTATATATTATCATTGGCACTTTCTTTAACTTTCATACAATATGTTCTTTTCTTTAATTTACAAAACATTTTGGTTGAACAAGGTACAATTCTTCTTTTAATTCACTATTCAAAAATGTTGACTTGACATCCATATGATGTAGTAAGTCCTAGTTGTGCTTAGTAGCTAACCCAATCAAAATTCTAGTGTTGTTTATTTTAGCTAGAGGTGCAAACATGTCTTCATAATATATTCATTTATTTTTTGAATATCCTTTTTCAACCAAACTAGCTTTAAACTTGTCTATACTACCATTAGATTTGAAATTAGATTTGTACACCTATGATGAACTTATATGAACTTTATTTTTAGGTTCAATTAGTTCCTAGGCATCCTTTTTTCACAATTGAATCATATTCATCTTGCATATCATTCATCCATTATTTACGATCCTTTGCTTTCTCAAAATTTATATGTTCTTCAACGCTCATGACTTGAGACATCAAAGAATAATATTTATAGCTAATGGGTCTCTTCATTTCCCTTCTTGATCTTCATAGTGCCTCACTACTTGGTGGAGTAGTTCTACTCTTTCTTGGTGTACTCATGCTACTTGTAGCTTCAATACTATTTCCATATTCAACATCATCTTGTTGATAGATTCACTTTCTTCTAATTTTGCACTTTTAACGCCTTCTTCAAGAAGTTTCCATACATATTCACTATTATCATTCATGAAGATTAACATCCCTATTTGAAAAAACTTTATTAGTAATAGGATCATGCATTTTGTAATCTTTATGGTTAGCATAATAACTAATGAAAATACATTTGAATAAATTTGCATCAAGTTTCTTTCTATTTTCCTTCGGTATGTGGGAAAATGCTTTACTCCCAAAAACTCTCAAATGATTAACAACTAGTTTATATCCATTGAATGCTTCATAAAGAGTTTTATTCTCTGAAAAATTGTTGGACTTCAATTTTGTAAATACATACTTGTACTTACAATTTCATCCCACAAACTATGCAGGAGAGTCTTACCTTTGAGCATGATTCTTCTATGCGGGAGATTCTTATCTTTGAGCAAGATTCTAGCACACTCTACTATGGTTATGTTCTTCCTTTTAGCGAATAAGGGGTATGAGGAACTATGCACTATTATCGAAATCCATTGTCTTTTCATTACTTTAAGAATTCTCTTGAAGTGTATTCTTTCCCTTGATCTAATCTAAGGATCTCGATATGTTTATCTATCTTATTTTCAACCAAAATTTTGAACTATTTGAAGTATTCAAAAACTTCACTTTTCTTTCTTATGAAATAGACCCATATGAACCTATTTTTATCATCAATGAATATAATAAAATAAGAATCTCCCTCAAGTAATTTAGATTGCATTATCCCAAACACATTAGTGTGCACTAATTAAATAAAATCTCTTGTCCATTTATCTATCCTCATTGGAAACACATTCCTATGTTGTTTTCCTGGTGCACAATCATCACATTCAACATACTCATTCTTAAAAATTGGAATACATTTCACTATATCTTTTCTTTGAAGTGAAACTAGATATTTTAGATTTAAATTTCCATACCTTAAATTCCATATTTCTTCTATAGACACACTTGTAGATAACAAAGCTTGATGACTCTCAACAATAACATCAAGTTTGTATAGGCCTCCCACTCTGATTCCTTCTACTATGAATTTGCAATGAGCATATCCTTCATTTGACAACTCGAGTTCACAAATTCAATTTTCAAACCTTGATCTATGATTGTAAAACTAAGATTATATTTTTCTTAATCTCTGGTACATACAATACATTTTTTTTGGTATCAATGACCATTTAAAAATTTTACAAATACATCACCATATCCTTTTATTTCATGAAATTTATCATCACCTAAATAGATTTATTGTTCTCACGATAGGTTTTAAACCAATCTCTATTACAAGTCATATGAATAAATTCTCTGAATCTATGAACCATGCATTACAATCATTTGATAGGGCTACATTATCTGAAACAAACATATTTATATTTTTGAGATACTCACTTACCCTTGTTTTTTTATCAACAAAGTTGCCTTCTAGTCTTCTATATTTGTACTCATTAACCTTATTTTCCCTACATTCATAACCATAGTGTCCAAACTTACCACGATAGTTACAGATACCATTCTTCTTCACACGATTAGCTATCTTTGATGAAACTCCACCTTGATACAATTTCACTTCAGGGTGAGTGATAGATAATGATGGTCTCTCATGATGCGTTAGTGGCAATGCAAACATGGAAAAACAACAATATGTTAAATTGGAGGGAGTATTCAAGGTACTTTTACAATGAATTTGAATATGGTGTAAGAATATGAAATGTAGGAAATTGAATTAGATTTCTGAATATACAACTTTTATTCATGGAAATTGTGAATAACTATGTCACATTTTATTTTTTCTAACAATGGTATCTTATTTTTCCAACAAAATATAAGGTATATGTTTTTGTTTGTTTAGGTGTCGAGTACCTTAACGATGAAATTCCGTTCCAAAAAATTGTATACTTGTAGAGAACCTGTTTTACTTGTGTCATGTATTTTTTGGAAATTTATAATATTGGCTTTATATTTTTTAAATTATCAAAATCAACATATCCCTTAATTTACAATGTCTTTTGTTCGTGCAAGCTATGACGGTCTTAACATGATCAAAACAATATATATTTGTTTATATCGTAGATATCAGTCTCATATAGTGCCGCATATAAATCATTCAAGAAATGGTTAAGCCGATAAAAAGTTATAGCA
>JZKD02S1534753.1:0-14703 GCA_000966675.3 Picea glauca
CACGATATTACTCCACTTAACATTCATTCAATCATCATTAACTTAAGTGTGAAGGATCGTATCAACATATATCGGTGACATATTCAGGATACTAACCATCCATCACATGCATCAGAAACATAACACACATAAGCAACACATCAAGACACAACATTTAATGTGGTTCACTCCAAACTGGGGTACATCCACAATGACTGGCTTCTTATTCATTCATTCATAATCTCCATTACATTCATGCACATTGTGCTCATACAATGATCTTCAGTAAAAAACCAAACCTACCCTAGCCGTTATATGTTGCAGTGCACACATACCTCTCGAATGATATTCAACTCACTCAGACCTCTCCTCAAAGCTCTATTCTCCAAGTTTTCACTCTTCTCTCTCCATCACTTGAGACTATAGATTCCTTTATACCCAAAACTCATTACATATTTATAGGATTCTATTAGGGATAATCCCATGACAACATGGTTACAAAGTGGAAAAATTGTCGCAAAAATTCCTAACTAACTCCCGTTTCTTGTGCGCCGACTCTTTATAATGCACTAGCTTCTTTCTACCTGCATTTTTCCTTTGCCTAAATGTTGCACGATCTGCTTCTGTGTGATTCCAAAAACTTACCCAAAATAGCGTGCTCCAACAATTGTCAACTATAGAAAATTCCAAATTATGGATTGGAATATTTCCACTCATGAGCTGGGAGCCATTTCAAGGATCTTTCATTTCCCAGTAATGGATAAATAGTATTGTTTTCATTACTTGGGAATTCCAATTTCATTGAAAAGATAATAAATTTTTTCGATGGGGCACACAATGGCTTAACCCAATTAGATGAATAATTTTATAAAATCTATTCTCTCATCTCTTCCTATTTACCAATTCTCCTCCATACTTTCTCCAAAGATGATTATAGGTCTGTTGTCTAAGAAACTCAAGGAATTTATTTGGAGAGGAGGAAAGGGAAACCAAAAATAATTTCATTTGGTAATTTGGAACATGTTATCGGTCCAAAAAATAACGATGGCCTAGGAGTTTGTGACCCTGAACTCATGAATATAGCGATGGGGATGAAAATGACATGGAGACTCATCTTAGAGCATGTTTCTTGGTGGAAATATGTCCTTGTTAAAATTTTCTTATTGGTTCGAATCAGGGGTGTCTATAAATTCCCCCAAAAACAAATAAGGGATCACCGATCTTTAGATTAATATCTTTTGTTCAATCTACTTTTTGTGCACACATCTCTTGTATTCCAGGCAATGGAAGGTAGATACAAGTGTGGGAGGATAAAATAATGTCCAATGAATTCTAGAAAAAGTGCATCGATATGGATCTTCTTTGGAATTGGATTCAAGAGAATGGGTTTATAACATTTTATAATATTTCTTAGTGGAGCACTTCTTCCAATGAGTGGATGGGTTGGAAATCCCTTCAGTTTCTAGATCCCCTTCCCCCCTCTTCAACTTGCTTCGCATATCTCTTAATGGTTGCACCCCCTGGAATCAGAGGAAGGTCAACTCCCATGGCTGGAAGGGTTCTTGTTTTTCAGTGAAAAGGGGATATCTCTCCTTAATCAATCCTCTTATATCCTTCCCTCATTGTGGGATGTGCATCAGCATAATTTGGAACATCGAATTCCTGCCGAAGATCAAATTTTTCAGCTGGATACTCACCCATAAAAAAATGTTGACTGCTGAAAATATTTGCAAGCATGGCATTGTTGGCCTATATCGATTTTCCCTTTTCCCATGGGGTATCCACTTAGTGAAATTATGGCATATCAAGTGATTTTATGGGATATTAAAGAATACCTCTAATTTCACTAGATATTGATAAATACCTCCCAAAATCCTTTTGTTGAATGAGCCCCCTCCCAATACATATTTCGAATTAAAAAACCCCCTATTTTTACTAGATACCTCTTTTTTGATACCCCAATACCTATAAACCTTACTTTACTTTTCACAATTTTAAAACTCCCTTTATGAATGAACATCATAAGATATTTTTTAACAAGGTGAAGCCCCCATGGATTTGCCTCTCTGTAGAAGAGTCCTCTCAACATAGTTTTGTGGATTGCAACTTTATAAAGGAGGTATGGTCACTTGTTTTAGGTAGTCTCAATATCATAATTGATTGACAATCTACTATCACATATTTCTTCATTCATTGGAGCAATAGATATCAAGGCAATTTTCAACAAAAACCCAACTTGAAGTGGACTTGGGATTCCCTTCCAAAATATGTTTGTTGGTGCATTTGCTTATCTCACAACAAAATTGTCTTTCAAGAAGAAAATAATTGTCCCAGGCATGCGACCACTAAAGTTCTCTCTTTATTGGTTGAATATATGCAAAGAAGATTGAAAGCAATGACCCTGCTCTAGATTCCACCGAGCAGGTTTGGATGGAAAAGTTTAATCTAGATCAATCAATGCCCCATGATCATGAGCAATGCTCCAAAACTCTGAAATGGGAAATAAAAATTTCCAACCCTGAATTTCAAGAGTGTAAGAGTGACCAAAATTGGTCTATTGGACTCTAAGAAAAGTAAGAGATTACTAGGATTTGTTTAAAAAGTTATTTGGATGCTTGAAAAGCATTAAGAGAATCGTTCCAAGATCACTAAAGATTCAATGACTTAGAAGGTTACGAAGGTCGGTATTGTGATGGATATTTTGAAATTGAGATCTAATTTGGGTATATGTAGGGAACTCTAGGAGAAAGTGCTTTTCATCTTCAACCTTCTTCGTGTCACAAAGGTGACAGATTCTTTCCTTCCATGGTGTTTTGGGGATTTAATAGTGCCCAATTTCACTAAGCAGATCATGAGAATTAATTCTTATTTTAGCAATATTGATTTTCTTCTTTACGCCAGTCAAAACAAAAATATACTTTTGATCTTCAAGATTAGGGTTAACCACCTCCTTATAATATCTTGATTTTCTTTTATCCTCTAATTCTTTATCACACCTGTTGAAACATATATATTTTTCTAAACTTTAGATGTAGATAAATTTCATTCTGGTTTAAATAAGGACAAACACACACTTGAATATCACCGTTGATGAAGTCTTCCGTTGAATCCAACGATCTGAAATCCTTAAAAGTTATGGAGCCGCCCACTTGTTAAAAGGTCAAATCACTAAAGGCTACCTTCAAAATTTTGGGTTTCGGAGTTTCACGATACTAACAGTCCAACATGTAAGAGCTCCAAAGTCCCGATATACGAAGTCGCAAAACTATCTTAAGTTAAACTGAGTTAATTAAACGATTAAAAATGATTAACGATATTAAAACCTTATTGCAATTTCACGTTTCACGGATCCTGCCTTGAACGACAACCAAATTCCTGATACCTGAAATCGCGAAACCCTTGAAGTTAATCACGATTATTTAAAAGGTTAAAAGTGATTAATATTAATTAATCAATTGCTATTTAGCGATTCAGAGAACATAGCTCTAACTAGTATAGAATATCCTGAGACCCGAAACCTCGAAATCTTTGAGGTTAATCATGATTAATTAAAAGGGTTAAATGCAATTAAACTTAATTAATCACATCGCGATTTCACATTGCATAAGTTATAGCTCAGGATATTATAATATCTCCCGAGAGATGAAACGCCGAAATTTATGTAATGATAACTATGTTTGACCGATGCTTTAACAAAGATTATCTCTTAATTAATACATCGCTTAATGATGAATCAGATAGATTCAAATTTCGTATGTGCTTTTCCCAAGCATGGATCACCAAAAGTAAATTCCATTAATAATACCTTTACGAGGATCATTCCAAATAAGATTTTGGGTCACCGCTTGAATTTGATTCATTAAAGAAGGTAAATACTCTGTCAGTGAAGGTATTGGTTGATCGATGTGTTTAAAGGAAAATGAATGCGAATTTAAATTTCATTATGCGTTTTGCTGAGCTATAAGTTTTTCCAGATGAAGGATTTTACGCCTTTCCTGTGGTAGATAACAGATTTCAAAGGCTTGATACCATGGCTCAACATAAATCACCTAAAGTGACTAGTGAAATTTCGAGCGAGAATGTAAATGTTCTCTTTGACACCTTGCCTAGGATCATAGACACCGTCAAATCCTGGACACAAGTATTCAAAATCTTACAATATGAATTGGTAAATTGCCCAGATGATTCAAGTGACAACAAGAAGGAGGACATATCTACCAAATACAAAATTGTTTCTCAGTCAGAGCTATAGAATATAGCGACAAGGCCTAAGCTCTTTCTGTACAACGATATGATCGATTGGGCACTGGACCACATAGATAGCCCAACCAAAACTATTTTAATTTCGCAAAAGGTCATAGTTGGGTCTTTCAGGCCGGAGCATCTACAGGTTATGTACAAATTGTCTCCAGTATCCAATTTCGTTTACAATGAAAATTTCCTAGTATATTTCAACAAGAAGGAATGCGATC
This sequence comes from Picea glauca, assembly GCA_000966675.3. NCBI lineage: Eukaryota > Viridiplantae > Streptophyta > Pinopsida > Pinales > Pinaceae > Picea > Picea glauca. The sequence goes on from JZKD02S1534753.1 coordinate 4,452, forward strand.
GATACGAAAAAAACCTTCCCAATTTAATTCAAGATTGGTATTCTCACCCCGAGAAGTTCAGAACGGATTCCCATGGTATATACCCAGTTTCCACACTATAACCCCACATAATGTACATAACAATGATGATGTGTAGGCTCTACGGGAAGGAAAACACATCTCATTTCTTTTTACTATGGGTACCTATTATACACACAGTAGCAGAAGGGTACTCTTTTGATTGGGAAAATATATTTTTGGATAGTTTGGTTCAAGAGATTGCAAGATATCAGTCACTAAGAGCTAAGGGGAAACCAAACCAATTTTTCATGTCGACTTATATTATGGATGTCGTCTGTTTCATGATGCCTTTTCCGTTGATGGATTGGAGATGGAATCCAAATAGTGTTGAACCCATACACATTTATCATTCGAAGCTTTGGGAAGAAAAGGAAAAAGACTTATTTTATGAGATCTGCAACTGGGTAGGTGCCGATGCACACCGCCATATATGACTACGCACCTCCCAAAATCTCTGACAAAATTGTGACTAACCTGGGAAGAATAGCAGACTAGTACGTCGAGGAACACTTCTCCTATATTAGGGTTTTTGGCTGTTTGTTTCCTCCATATGATCTGCCGCAATTTTTACCAGACCAACTAGTGTGTCGAGAGGTCACACGAAAAAATCTGCTTGGTGGGATTAACAAGGAGCTAAAAACAGTACAAAAAAAGGTATGGCCCTCTTTTCCCTTGCAGATCGATACATTTTCCCTACTAGATTTCGATCACTCTAAAGTAGAGGCCGCAACCTTGGAAGAAATAAAACTGGTCAGCATTGAATTCAAAAAGCATGACCCATAGAAGGTCATGGGTAACCATGTGGCCATCTTCAATTTGAAAAGGTATGAACACGAATATTCCCCTCAAGACGAGATTTTTCGAGGAGAGAGATCCTATCCAGAGGTCTTGAGTCGAGTTTGGGCTCTGTAACCCGAAACAATGATTGAGTTTTATGACTTCAAGAGGAACCTAAGAAGTAGCCTCCCTAAATTGTTACAAGGAGGAACCCCAACGTTTGCAACTGCACAAAAAACAGAGACCCGAAGCTCAGAAACAGTAAGCTCCAACGGGCAAGAAAACCGAGAAATCTTGGAGAAGATTGAGGTGTCGACTTAGAAAGAAGATATCCCATCGACAAATGTATCAGGTGACCAAGCCAAAGATCAAGTAGAGACACTGACAAAGGAGGGAGAATAAGGACCACCATTTTCACCAGATAAATCAACTACAAATGCGACCGAGAAACAATCATCCACCGAAACCGGTAGCCCCATACAGTTCATCGCACTGTTACAATACACTAGAGGGAATAAAAATGTAGAGGTAATATTCATAGAGGACCTCACGCCCATTTAAGTTGAAGAGTTGCCTCTTTCCAATTTTGTTTTCAGAAAGAAACGAAAGGCTATGGTGAAGAGATAAATGCACCTAAAGGAAGGTTCAACTGTCAAAAGACATAGGGTGCTAATCGATGGAGAAGCCTTGGAGGAGGTAGATTTTTTTGAAGAAGTAGGAGGCTCACTAGGGGCTTTTGCAACAAATAACCAATTTTCAGTCGAAAATTTAAAAGAACGACTGAAGCAGAAAAATCTACAAATAAGCCAATTGCAGAATCAAATGAAGATTGTAGAAAACTATGTTCGGAGTGAGGTCAACAAGGGATTCAATCAGATTAGAGCCAACGAAAAATAGGAAATCCAACGACTCAAATCCATCCTCGAGGATATGCACAGGAATATACAGGCAAGCCAGGGACGGGCCACCTAACATGATGAATTGGTATGGCAACTACAAGCCAAAGTAAGCTCTACCGAAAACATGATTGTAGATATAACAATGTTCCAAGATTAGGCATTGGAAGTGCGAAATAACTGGAAGCAGCATGACAAAGCCTTCTCACTAAGGTTGAAAATGTCCAAGATCATTTTCGGGTGATAGATCAAGCACTAAATAACATTTGTTTAAGACGGAGAGAAGCTATTTCAGCCTAAAATACCTTCCAAGAAGTAGTTGTGTTGTCAGCAAAAGGAGTAGCTATGGCTTCCAGGTTGTCCATTTCATATCATACCAGAGGTGATATAATACTAAAGACCTGGGAATCTAGCATAGATGAAAGCAAGAAATGGCTAAGGAAGTGAAGGAGTTTTGTGAAGAGGCCTTCCACTCACTCAACAAAAAATCGGCCTTGATAAAGAAGATAGCTCTGGAGTATTGGGACAGATTGACATAACAAAACATCATCTTGACATTAAGACAAATATGGAAGAGGCTCAGGCCGAAATCTCACAGATAAAACAAGTTGATATTATTCAGATAAATAGATGGCTAGTGAAGCCTATTATGCAATTACAATCTATAGTTTTAGAAGATTGACGAATGGAAAAAATATTGCCTCAATTGGAAAATAAATTATATATTTTTGAGGCTAATAAAGTAACAGATCTCTCCAGGATGGTGGCGCAATTTTTGAGTAGATTCATCAAATGTATTGAGAAAGGAAAAGGTAGCATCACTGGAAACAAATGAGATGACTTGCATATATTATCCATTTTAGAGCTGGATAACTAGAGAGAAAAATGCCTCTACCAGCGTAATGAGGAGACTGCCATAAAATATGCAAGTGAAGCATTTCACATTTTACATTTTTTTAATTTTTACTATTTTATAAAAAAGGGGAATTCCAATCGTTTAAGGTTGAGAACCTTTTGTATAAATATAACTTTCTAAGGTTAATCACAGGCTGCTTCTTGTCGTATTGTAACTGAGAAAACTCATTTTCTGTGAGTATTAATACAAGTGCAGACATGGATTCCAAATTTTGTGTTGTTTGAGTTATGTGCCCTCTTTGTGTTTCATATNCACGATATTACTCCACTTAACATTCATTCAATCATCATTAACTTAAGTGTGAAGGATCGTATCAACATATATCGGTGACATATTCAGGATACTAACCATCCATCACATGCATCAGAAACATAACACACATAAGCAACACATCAAGACACAACATTTAATGTGGTTCACTCCAAACTGGGGTACATCCACAATGACTGGCTTCTTATTCATTCATTCATAATCTCCATTACATTCATGCACATTGTGCTCATACAATGATCTTCAGTAAAAAACCAAACCTACCCTAGCCGTTATATGTTGCAGTGCACACATACCTCTCGAATGATATTCAACTCACTCAGACCTCTCCTCAAAGCTCTATTCTCCAAGTTTTCACTCTTCTCTCTCCATCACTTGAGACTATAGATTCCTTTATACCCAAAACTCATTACATATTTATAGGATTCTATTAGGGATAATCCCATGACAACATGGTTACAAAGTGGAAAAATTGTCGCAAAAATTCCTAACTAACTCCCGTTTCTTGTGCGCCGACTCTTTATAATGCACTAGCTTCTTTCTACCTGCATTTTTCCTTTGCCTAAATGTTGCACGATCTGCTTCTGTGTGATTCCAAAAACTTACCCAAAATAGCGTGCTCCAACAATTGTCAACTATAGAAAATTCCAAATTATGGATTGGAATATTTCCACTCATGAGCTGGGAGCCATTTCAAGGATCTTTCATTTCCCAGTAATGGATAAATAGTATTGTTTTCATTACTTGGGAATTCCAATTTCATTGAAAAGATAATAAATTTTTTCGATGGGGCACACAATGGCTTAACCCAATTAGATGAATAATTTTATAAAATCTATTCTCTCATCTCTTCCTATTTACCAATTCTCCTCCATACTTTCTCCAAAGATGATTATAGGTCTGTTGTCTAAGAAACTCAAGGAATTTATTTGGAGAGGAGGAAAGGGAAACCAAAAATAATTTCATTTGGTAATTTGGAACATGTTATCGGTCCAAAAAATAACGATGGCCTAGGAGTTTGTGACCCTGAACTCATGAATATAGCGATGGGGATGAAAATGACATGGAGACTCATCTTAGAGCATGTTTCTTGGTGGAAATATGTCCTTGTTAAAATTTTCTTATTGGTTCGAATCAGGGGTGTCTATAAATTCCCCCAAAAACAAATAAGGGATCACCGATCTTTAGATTAATATCTTTTGTTCAATCTACTTTTTGTGCACACATCTCTTGTATTCCAGGCAATGGAAGGTAGATACAAGTGTGGGAGGATAAAATAATGTCCAATGAATTCTAGAAAAAGTGCATCGATATGGATCTTCTTTGGAATTGGATTCAAGAGAATGGGTTTATAACATTTTATAATATTTCTTAGTGGAGCACTTCTTCCAATGAGTGGATGGGTTGGAAATCCCTTCAGTTTCTAGATCCCCTTCCCCCCTCTTCAACTTGCTTCGCATATCTCTTAATGGTTGCACCCCCTGGAATCAGAGGAAGGTCAACTCCCATGGCTGGAAGGGTTCTTGTTTTTCAGTGAAAAGGGGATATCTCTCCTTAATCAATCCTCTTATATCCTTCCCTCATTGTGGGATGTGCATCAGCATAATTTGGAACATCGAATTCCTGCCGAAGATCAAATTTTTCAGCTGGATACTCACCCATAAAAAAATGTTGACTGCTGAAAATATTTGCAAGCATGGCATTGTTGGCCTATATCGATTTTCCCTTTTCCCATGGGGTATCCACTTAGTGAAATTATGGCATATCAAGTGATTTTATGGGATATTAAAGAATACCTCTAATTTCACTAGATATTGATAAATACCTCCCAAAATCCTTTTGTTGAATGAGCCCCCTCCCAATACATATTTCGAATTAAAAAACCCCCTATTTTTACTAGATACCTCTTTTTTGATACCCCAATACCTATAAACCTTACTTTACTTTTCACAATTTTAAAACTCCCTTTATGAATGAACATCATAAGATATTTTTTAACAAGGTGAAGCCCCCATGGATTTGCCTCTCTGTAGAAGAGTCCTCTCAACATAGTTTTGTGGATTGCAACTTTATAAAGGAGGTATGGTCACTTGTTTTAGGTAGTCTCAATATCATAATTGATTGACAATCTACTATCACATATTTCTTCATTCATTGGAGCAATAGATATCAAGGCAATTTTCAACAAAAACCCAACTTGAAGTGGACTTGGGATTCCCTTCCAAAATATGTTTGTTGGTGCATTTGCTTATCTCACAACAAAATTGTCTTTCAAGAAGAAAATAATTGTCCCAGGCATGCGACCACTAAAGTTCTCTCTTTATTGGTTGAATATATGCAAAGAAGATTGAAAGCAATGACCCTGCTCTAGATTCCACCGAGCAGGTTTGGATGGAAAAGTTTAATCTAGATCAATCAATGCCCCATGATCATGAGCAATGCTCCAAAACTCTGAAATGGGAAATAAAAATTTCCAACCCTGAATTTCAAGAGTGTAAGAGTGACCAAAATTGGTCTATTGGACTCTAAGAAAAGTAAGAGATTACTAGGATTTGTTTAAAAAGTTATTTGGATGCTTGAAAAGCATTAAGAGAATCGTTCCAAGATCACTAAAGATTCAATGACTTAGAAGGTTACGAAGGTCGGTATTGTGATGGATATTTTGAAATTGAGATCTAATTTGGGTATATGTAGGGAACTCTAGGAGAAAGTGCTTTTCATCTTCAACCTTCTTCGTGTCACAAAGGTGACAGATTCTTTCCTTCCATGGTGTTTTGGGGATTTAATAGTGCCCAATTTCACTAAGCAGATCATGAGAATTAATTCTTATTTTAGCAATATTGATTTTCTTCTTTACGCCAGTCAAAACAAAAATATACTTTTGATCTTCAAGATTAGGGTTAACCACCTCCTTATAATATCTTGATTTTCTTTTATCCTCTAATTCTTTATCACACCTGTTGAAACATATATATTTTTCTAAACTTTAGATGTAGATAAATTTCATTCTGGTTTAAATAAGGACAAACACACACTTGAATATCACCGTTGATGAAGTCTTCCGTTGAATCCAACGATCTGAAATCCTTAAAAGTTATGGAGCCGCCCACTTGTTAAAAGGTCAAATCACTAAAGGCTACCTTCAAAATTTTGGGTTTCGGAGTTTCACGATACTAACAGTCCAACATGTAAGAGCTCCAAAGTCCCGATATACGAAGTCGCAAAACTATCTTAAGTTAAACTGAGTTAATTAAACGATTAAAAATGATTAACGATATTAAAACCTTATTGCAATTTCACGTTTCACGGATCCTGCCTCGAACGACAACCAAATTCCTGATACCTGAAATCGCAAAACCCTTGAAGTTAATCACGATTATTTAAAAGGTTACAAGTGATTAATATTAATTAATCAATTGCTATTTAGCGATTCAGAGAACATAGCTCTAACTAGTATAGAATATCCCGAGACCCGAAACCCCGAAATCTTTGAGGTTAATCATGATTAATTTAAAGGGTTAAATGCAATTAAACTTAATTAATCACATCGCGATTTCACATTGCATAAGTTATAGCTCAGGCTATTATAATATCTCTCGAGAGCCGAAACGCCGAAATTTATGTAATGATAACTATGTTTGACCGATGCTTTAACAAAGATTATCTCTTAATTAATACATCGCTTAATGATGACTCAGATAGATTCAAATTTCGTATGTTCTTTTCCCAAGCATGGATCACCAAAAATAAATTCCATTAATAATACCTTTACGAGGATCATTTCAAATAAGATTTTGGGTCACCGCTTGAATTTGATTCATTAAAGAAGGTAAATACTCTGTCAGTGAAGGTATTGGTTGATCGATGTGTTTAAAGGAAAAGGAATGCGAATTTAAATTTCATTATGCGTTTTGCTGAGCTATAAGTTTTTCCAGCTGAAGGATTTTACGCCTTTCCTGTGGTAGATAACAGATTTCAAAGGCTTGATACCATGGCTCAACATAAATCACCTAAAGTGACTAGTGAAATTTCGAGCGAGAATGCAAATGTTCTCTCTGACACCTTGCCTCGGAGCATAGACACCGTCAAATCCTGGACACAAGTATTCAACATCTTACAATATGAATTGGTAAATTTCCTGGATGATTCAAGTGACAACAAGAAGGAGGACATATCTACCAAATACAAAATTGTTTCTCAGTCAGAGCTATAGAATATAGCGACAAGGCCTAAGCTCTTTCCGTACAACGATATGATCGGTTGGGCATTGGACCACATAGATAGCCCAACCAAAACTATTTTAATTTCGCAAAAGGTCATAGTTGGGTCTTTCAGGCCAGAGCATCTACAGGTTATGTACAAATTGTCTCCAGTATCCAATTTCGTTTACAATGAAAATTTCCTAGTATATTTCAACAAGAAGGAATGCGACCGATACGAAAAAAACCTTCTCGATTTAATTCAAGATTGGTATTCTCGCCCCGAGAAGTTCAGAACGGATTCCCATGGTATATACCTAGTTTCCACACTAGAACCCCACATAATGTACATAACAATGATGATGTGTAGGCTCTACGGCAAGGAAAACACATCTCATTTCTTTTTACTATGGGTACCTATTATACACATAGTAGCAGAAGGGTACTCTTTTGATTGGGAAATTATATTTTTGGATAGTTTGGTTCAAGAGATTGAAATATATCAGTCACTAAGAGCTAAGGGGAAACCGAACCAATTTTTCATGTCGACTTATATTATGGATGTCGTCTGTTTCATGATGCCTTTTCCGCTGATGGACTGGAGATGGAATCCAAATAGTGTTGAACCCATACACATTTATCATTCGAAGCTTTGGGAAGAAAAGGAAAAAGACTTATTTTATGAGATCTGCAACTGGGTAGGTGCCGATGCACGCCGCCATATATGGCTACGCACCTCCCAGAATCTCTGACAAAATTGTGACTAACCTGGGAAGAATACCAGACTAGTACGTAGAGGAACACTTCTCCTATATTAGGGTTTTTGGCTATTTGTTTCCTCCATATGATCTGCCGCAATTTTTACCAGACCAACTAGTGTGTCGAGAGGTCACAGGAAAAAATCTGCTTGGTGGGATTAACAAGGAGCTAAAAACAGTACAAAAAAAGGTATGGCCCTCTTTTCCCTTGCAGATCGGTACATTTTCCCTACTAGATTTTGATCACTCTAAAGTAGAGGCCGCAAACTTGGAAGAAATAAAACTGGTCAGCATTGAATTCAAAAAGCATGACCCATATAAGGTCATGGGTAACCACGTGGCCATCTTCAATTTGAAAAGGTATGAACATGAAGATTCCCCTCAAGACGAGATTTTCCGAGGAGAGAGATCCTATCCAGAGGTATTGAGTCGAGTTTGGGCTCTGTAACCTGAAACAATGATTGAGTTTTATGACTTCAAGAGGAACCTAAGAAGTAGCCTCCCTAAATTGTTACAAGGAGGAACCCTAACGTTTGCAACTGCACAAAAAACAGAGACCCGAAGCTCAGAAACAGTAAGCTCCAACGGGCAAGAAAACCGAGAAATCTTGGAGAATATTGAGGTGTCGACTTAGAAAGAAGATATCCCATCGAAAAATGTATCAGGTGACCAAGCCAAAGATCAAGTAGAGACACTGACAAAGGAGGGAGAATAAGGACCACCATTTTCACCAGATAAATCAACTACAAATGCGACCGAGAAACAATCATCCACCGAAACCGGTAGCCCCATACAGTTCATCGCACTGTTACAATACACTAGAGGGAATAAAAATGTAGAGGTAATATTCATAGAGGACCTCACGCCCATTTAAGTTGAAGAGTTGCCTCTTTCCAATTTTGTTTTCAGAAAGAAACGAAAGGCTATGGTGAAGAGATAAATGCACCTAAAGGAAGGTTCAACTGTCAAAAGACATAGGGTGCTAATCGATGGAGAAGCCTTGGAGGAGGTAGATTTTTTTGAAGAAGTAGGAGGCTCACTAGGGGCTTTTGCAACAAATAACCAATTTTCAGTCGAAAATTTAAAAGAACGACTGAAGCAGAAAAATCTACAAATAAGCCAATTGCAGAATCAAATGAAGATTGTAGAAAACTATGTTCGGAGTGAGGTCAACAAGGGATTCAATCAGATTAGAGCCAACGAAAAATAGGAAATCCAACGACTCAAATCCATCCTCGAGGATATGCACAGGAATATACAGGCAAGCCAGGGACGGGCCACCTAACATGATGAATTGGTATGGCAACTACAAGCCAAAGTAAGCTCTACCGAAAACATGATTGTAGATATAACAATGTTCCAAGATTAGGCATTGGAAGTGCGAAATAACTGGAAGCAGCATGACAAAGCCTTCTCACTAAGGTTGAAAATGTCCAAGATCATTTTCGGGTGATAGATCAAGCACTAAATAACATTTGTTTAAGACGGAGAGAAGCTATTTCAGCCTAAAATACCTTCCAAGAAGTAGTTGTGTTGTCAGCAAAAGGAGTAGCTATGGCTTCCAGGTTGTCCATTTCATATCATACCAGAGGTGATATAATACTAAAGACCTGGGAATCTAGCATAGATGAAAGCAAGAAATGGCTAAGGAAGTGAAGGAGTTTTGTGAAGAGGCCTTCCACTCACTCAACAAAAAATCGGCCTTGATAAAGAAGATAGCTCTGGAGTATTGGGACAGATTGACATAACAAAACATCATCTTGACATTAAGACAAATATGGAAGAGGCTCAGGCCGAAATCTCACAGATAAAACAAGTTGATATTATTCAGATAAATAGATGGCTAGTGAAGCCTATTATGCAATTACAATCTATAGTTTTAGAAGATTGACGAATGGAAAAAATATTGCCTCAATTGGAAAATAAATTATATATTTTTGAGGCTAATAAAGTAACAGATCTCTCCAGGATGGTGGCGCAATTTTTGAGTAGATTCATCAAATGTATTGAGAAAGGAAAAGGTAGCATCACTGGAAACAAATGAGATGACTTGCATATATTATCCATTTTAGAGCTGGATAACTAGAGAGAAAAATGCCTCTACCAGCGTAATGAGGAGACTGCCATAAAATATGCAAGTGAAGCATTTCACATTTTACATTTTTTTAATTTTTACTATTTTATAAAAAAGGGGAATTCCAATCGTTTAAGGTTGAGAACCTTTTGTATAAATATAACTTTCTAAGGTTAATCACAGGCTGCTTCTTGTCGTATTGTAACTGAGAAAACTCATTTTCTGTGAGTATTAATACAAGTGCAGACATGGATTCCAAATTTTGTGTTGTTTGAGTTATGTGCCCTCTTTGTGTTTCATAT
>JZKD02S1534753.1:24037-37205 GCA_000966675.3 Picea glauca
CTACCAGAGGAGGTGGCGGCAGAGGTGGCAGAGGTGGAGGAAGGTTGGGTGCTAGGGGAGGAGAAGGAGGTGGTCAAGGACCACCTCCACCTCCTATAATTTTTGCTAAAGTAGCGGCTACATATGATCCTTTAGTCCTCCCAGTTCCCCTCCATGATTTACCCAAAAACTATATGAAAAACCTGTCGAAGTTCACAAGGGAGGGAGACTTAACGACCACTGAACACATAATTTTTTTTGATCAATTTTCTGATATCCTTGGCCTTGAGAATGAGGAGTTTTATTCAAGACTCCTAGTTCAAACGTTTGAAGGATAGGTGATAACCTGGTTCTGATGGATACTGACAGATTCTATAAGAACATACGACAAGTTAGAAAATGCCTTTTTCAGACAATGGGGAGAGAGGAAAGATCATCGTTATTATTTAACCAAGTTCAGAGCTTTAAGAAAGAAAAATTTAGAAATAGTTCTCAAATTCGCTTAGAGATTTAATAAACTATATAACAAAATTTCAGTTGAGGTTAAACCTTCACAACCTGCAACAAAGGTGACTTTCGCAGGGGATTTTGAGCCCAACTTTGCCTTACTATTGAGGGAAAGGAGATTTGTTGACCTCACAAGAATGCAGGACGATGCTATAGAAATAGATTCAAATATGATGGCATCGGGAAAGTTAAAAGCTAAAATCGAAACGAGAAATAAAGAAACTAGACGATTCAGAGAAAACACAAGACCTTCTGGATCTAGGAGGCCCGCGGAAGACAAAATGGATGACATGGAAAAAATAATCAAAGAATTATCTAATAAAATCTTGAAAATGGAACTGGATCAATCCAAAACAGATCAGTTCATTAGAAAATATTTCAGGAGGAATCCTAACCCTCAAATACAACAAAGATCAATAAAAAATGAAGATCAAAAGATACAGACCCCCTTTAAAAACGAAAATTTTATAGGAGGAGATGACATGCAAAACTTTGAGGAGTTAGAGGAAGATATGAATAATCTTGGCGATGATTGTCAAGAACCTTATTTGACGAGGAAAGATTGTGAAAGGTCTTTAAATGCAGAATACTATTCTAATAATGATGATAACATAAATATCAAAAAAAAATTCTTCTTATCAAGGAATCATTGAGAATATAATGGTCGAGCTTCAACAGAGGTATAATTTAAGGCCCAGAGATAGAAATATCGCAACTGCCCAACCAAAATAATCTTGTCGAGAAGTAATCCGAATGAGGCAGCTCAACCAACAGCTGAATTATAGACTGCCAAAACAAAAGAAATTGAAACACATAATGCTAAAACAAGAGTAGTTGAAACACAGACTGCCAAAACAAAAGTAGTTGAAACATAGAATGCTAAAACAAGAGCAGCTGAAGCATAGACTGCCGAAACAAAAACAACTGAAATGAAAGCAACACAAACTAATAAATCATAAAAAAAGGATATAGAAGCCCTGACCAGAGAAGCCGAAAAGGCAACATTAAGTTTTAGTTTAGAGAACGAGATTAATAAAATCAAGATCCCCGTGCCTCTGGTTGAATTGGCAAAAAACCCTACATATAGAAAACAGATTGCCAAAATGATAAATTTTATCAATGTCGAAAGTCATGCAGATGTTATAAATTTAGAAGATGATAAACCAACTATAATGTTTGGTCTGCATTTTGAAAATGCTAGAGCTTTTGTCACTCCTTTCTACATTACACTGATTGTGCATGATCATCTACTCCATAACTGTATGTTGGATTCTGGAGCCTCCCACAATGTGATGCCGAAATATATTCTGGATAAACTTGGTCTTGAAATTACTAGACCATACAAATATCTATATTCTTTTGATTTGAGAAAAGTTAAATGTGTGGGTATGATTAAAGATTTAGTGGTTAAACTTGCACATATTCCTATTAAAAGTGTTCTGATGGATGTGGTTGTTGCTGATATCCCTCCAAAGTACGACATGCTGTTGTACAGGTCTTGGGGTGCCAAGCTTGGAGGATCCCTTCAAATCAACATGACATGTGCTACAATGCCTATCTTCGGCGGGAAGTTCACCCACATGTACAGATAAACAAGGTTGTCATATACAGTAAGTGATCCGCTGAATCCGAATAATTGTATTATTTATGTCGCAGATCAGGATTTAGGAAACTGTATATTATCGATTGATTATGATTCATATGAATGTATAGAAGAAAATTGTATAGAATAAGAAAAAAAAGAAAAGACAAATAAAAATGTAAATAGTACTGGAGTTTGGAAAATGTATTTCGATGGTGCTTCATCTTGTGAAGGAGAAGGAGCTGGAGTGTTGTTTGTGGCACCCGAAGATGATTTTATTATCCCTTTGTCTTATAGATTACAATGGTACATCGATTACACCAATAATGTATGTGAATATAAAGCCTTGGTTTTAGGATTAGAGGCTTCCAGAAAGTTGAAGATTGAAAACCTAGTAGTTTATGGCGATGCAAAATTAATTATAAAGCGGATAAAGCAACAATATTAGGCCAAACACCCGAGGTTGAGATATTACAAAAATTGTGCCTGGGATCTGATTGATTTTTTTTTCTCATTGTTTAATATTCGTCACATCCCCATAACAAAAAATCAATAGGCAGACTCATTGGCCAAAGCAACCGCAACGTTTGTACCTCCTATTGTTCTCAAATTGAGTATCACATAGAAATGAGGCAGAGACCCTCAATACCAAACAATATACAACACTGTTAGGTCTTGAAAGATGGTGAGAAAATCTGACAATTCCTATAAGTGGTGGACGAATTTTCCGAAACACATATTGATCAGGAAAATCAAAATGACCCTGCTTGGATAATGTAGGAAGGTGAGGATCCTCAGGAGTTCCGAGATAAGATCGCTAATAATCGCATGTTGGTACTGAAAAATAATCATATCCCTAAAGGTCTAATTCCTTTGGAGATATTATTTGACCATGATGATATTCCCTTGAAGTCTATTTTGCATCCTCAACCTTAAGAGGTTTAAGATTGTAATATAGGCACCAAGAAAACTCCTAAGTTGGTAAAATATCTAAATACCTTCCCCCTAAAATAAAAATCAAATATGCCGAGTTAATCAGGCAGTACAAGGATGTTTTTGCCTAGTCCTATGATGAATTAAGAACTTATGATACCACCGTAATCGAACACAAAATTCCCCTAAAGTAGGGTGTTAAACCGTTCAGGTGGAAGCTAAGACAGATAAATCCCATACTACTGCCTATGATATAAAATGAGGTAAAGAAGCTCCTGAATGCTAAAATCATTGTTCCACTTAGATACTCTGAGTGGGTATCCAACCCGGTCTTGGTAAGAAAGAAAAATGATGAAATCAGACTGTGTGTAGATTTCAGAAATTTAAACAAATCATCCCTCAAAGATAATTATCCATTACCCAAAATGGACCATGTGTTGGAAAAAGTGGTCGAGGAAAATAGAATGTTCATGATCAATGACTTCTCAGACTATAATCAAATTGCAGTTCACGAGGATGATAAGGAAAAACCCGTGTTCACCACCCCATGGGGTACTTTCATGTATGACAAAATTCCATTCGGAATAATGAACGCAGGAGCCACGTTCCAACGAGCTATGGACATCACCTTTGTTGGTGAAAGAGATAAGTTTGTAGTGATCTATCTTGACAATCTAACAATATTTTCTAAATTTGATGTAGAGCACCTGATGCACCTCAAACAGACGTTTGAGAAATGTCGAAAATTCAGTTTGTCTTTGAACCCCAAGAAATCTCATTTTTCTATGCAGGAAGGTAAATTCTTGGGCCTTATAGTATCTAGAGATGGAATTAAAATTGACCCGAAAAGAGTTGAAGCTATAGATACAATAAATATTCCTAGCAATAGAAAAGAGATTCAATCATTTTTAGGATTTTTTTTTTTTTAAGAAGATTTATCCCAAACTTCGCTGAAATTGTAAAATTGATTACATATATGATAAAGAAAGACAATGAAGTTAAATGGATAACCGAACCCAACGTGTCATTCAAACATATCAAGATAGTTATAGGTGAAGCACTAGCGCTGGCCAACCCAGATTATACGAAGAAATTCTTGATTTTCTCATTTGCCTCCGAACACACTATCACGACCGTGCTCTTACAAAAGAACGATGAAGGTTTTGAGCAACCAATAAAATTATTTAGTAAAAGTCTCAGAGATGCTGAATTAAGATACGATATACTAGAAAATCAAGCATATGCAATGGTGAAAGCTCTCAAATATTTCATAACTTATTTGCTCCATTCTAAGGTAATTGCTTATGTACCAACCAACACTGTCAAGGACATATGAGTTCAACCAGATAGTGACAGAAAAAGAGGTAGATGGTTGGCCAAGATTCAAGAATTTGACCTAGAAGTAAAATCGACCAAATTGGTCAAAGGTTAGGGTTTGGCTAAATTACTAGCCGAATCCAATTTCTGGGAACTTGGGATAAGTCATTTACAATCCTACAAAAAGATTCTAGATATCGAAGAGTTCAACTACTAGATACCTACGACTCAAATCCAAGATAAATTCACTTCTTCAACTTGGTATAAAGACATAGTTTTCTACCTTCTCACTCTGCAGTGCCCAAGCGGTATGACTCCTTCCAAAGCTAGAATGTTGAAGTTGCATGCAGTAAAATATTGTATCATGGACAATCAACTATATTGGAAGGAACCTCTGGGTTTCTTACTAATCTGTTTAGTAGAATCCGAAACAGAGAGGGTAATAAACGAATTCCATGAATGAGTGTGTGGAGGGAATCATGCATGGAGAGAAACGACATATAAAATCTTGAGAGCTGGATATTATTGGCCGAAACTATTTATTGATGTGAACACTAAAGTCAGAGCCTGTAACCCCTGTCAACTATTTTCAGGCAAGCAAAATATTCCTGCACTACCTTTGGCCCCAGTTAAAACATAAGCTCTGTTTCAACAATGGGGTCTAGATTTCATTAGTGAAATAGATCCACATTCAAGTGCATATCATAAGTGGATTTTGACCACTACTGAATATTTCACCAAATGGGTAGAGGCTATTCTGACGCGAAACACAACAGATACAATGGTGATCGGTTTCTTGGAAGAAAACATTTTATCAAGGTTTGGCTATCGTCGGAAGATAGTTACTGATAATGCCCAATATTTCAAGTCCATGGCTTTGGTAAGTTTCTTTCATAAGTACAACATTGTACTAGGGAATTCCACAACCTATTATCCTCAGGGCAATGTGTTATACGAATCCTCAAACAACAGTCTAATCACCATAATTAAAAAAGTGTTGACTGAAAATAAGAAATCCTAGCATGTACATTTGAAATATGCTTTGTGGGCTAATCAGATAGGCACTAAGAGATCAATCAGAATTTCCCCTTTTCAAATGGTATACGGTATCGATGTTATTCTCCCCATTAGTCTTGATCTAACCGTAATGAAACTCTGACAAGATTCCAAGGAAGAGCCAAATCACATCACCATGAGAACAAATAAATTGATTGAAGTCCAACAAAATAGGGCTGAAGTAGACGAGAAGCTCCAGAAATACCAAGATAACATGAAATCCCTGTTTGACCAAAAAGCTAAAGATAGGGAATTCCTTCTCGGTGACCTAGTTTTAAAGTGGGATTCTAGGAAGGAAGACTCAGGAAAATATGGTAAATTTTACCATATTTGGTGTGGACCCTTCAATATCACAACTTCCAAAGGGAAGAATTCATTTTTGTTGGAAAATCTGGATGGAAAAATCCTTAACGCCCCTATCAACGAGTGTTACTTGAAGCATTTTATGCAATAAAAGGTTTCCAAACTCTCACTGTATATACTGGTTTGATTTCTTTACTTTGATTCACGATTTTTCATTTCTTTGGTAAGTTGCTACTTTCATTGTAAATACAGACACGTTTGTTGTTTCCAAAAAGGAAAACAGGGAAAAAAGAAGAAGAAGGTAATAGTTATTATTTCTTTTGAGAAGTATCTGATAGCTCTCATGTTTATTTTTATCACAGGAGACTGGATTATAGTCGAAATATCAAAAAAAATTTCAGAATAATAATATTCTCCCAAAACAGGTGATAAATAAATAGTCGGCTTAGTTGAAAATATGAAGAAATTTTCAAGTATGAGCTTCTAAAACCTACTGAACCAAGTTGAAGTTTTTAGAGGGATTTAGCTAAATATGAAATAAGTCTCATTCATATAAATATTGTCACCTAACCAATGATAAGAGGAATATGAGAATTATAGACTAATCTTAAAGGTTTACTCCGATGCTTAATAAATAAAATAAAAGTTTTTAATTAAATGAAAATTAAACAAAAATGAAATACAAATAAAAGATCTTAAAGAAATATGAGAATCACTGAAAAGCTAATGCAAGATTGAACCTATTCGCAACAGAGTTGTGGAACTCTTACTTTTCCAATCTGTCCATTTTAAAGCTTCTGTTCCCTTTGGTTCTCATCTTCTCCCTTGTCTCCACAGAGAGAAGATTTTGCATTAACTGTGAAAACTTAGAAACATGTCTCAAAGTAATGTTAGGAGAATATTTATACACACCTCTCAATTTAACTGGAAGAAAGTATGTCTAGGTTAATATTGACTACTTTAGCCTTTCTAATAGATTCAAACTAATTGATTTTACTCAAGGAAATCCCCTGAAAAGTAAAATTCCCCCGTGAAAAAATTCCTTGTAGGCNAAATATATTCTGGATAAACTTGGTCTTGAAATTACTAGACCATACAAATATCTATATTCTTTTGATTTGAGAAAAGTTAAATGTGTGGGTATGATTAAAGATTTAGTGGTTAAACTTGCACATATTCCTATTAAAAGTGTTCTGATGGATGTGGTTGTTGCTGATATCCCTCCAAAGTACGACATGCTGTTGTACAGGTCTTGGGGTGCCAAGCTTGGAGGATCCCTTCAAATCAACATGACATGTGCTACAATGCCTATCTTCGGCGGGAAGTTCACCCACATGTACAGATAAACAAGGTTGTCATATACAGTAAGTGATCCGCTGAATCCGAATAATTGTATTATTTATGTCGCAGATCAGGATTTAGGAAACTGTATATTATCGATTGATTATGATTCATATGAATGTATAGAAGAAAATTGTATAGAATAAGAAAAAAAAGAAAAGACAAATAAAAATGTAAATAGTACTGGAGTTTGGAAAATGTATTTCGATGGTGCTTCATCTTGTGAAGGAGAAGGAGCTGGAGTGTTGTTTGTGGCACCCGAAGATGATTTTATTATCCCTTTGTCTTATAGATTACAATGGTACATCGATTACACCAATAATGTATGTGAATATAAAGCCTTGGTTTTAGGATTAGAGGCTTCCAGAAAGTTGAAGATTGAAAACCTAGTAGTTTATGGCGATGCAAAATTAATTATAAAGCGGATAAAGCAACAATATTAGGCCAAACACCCGAGGTTGAGATATTACAAAAATTGTGCCTGGGATCTGATTGATTTTTTTTTCTCATTGTTTAATATTCGTCACATCCCCATAACAAAAAATCAATAGGCAGACTCATTGGCCAAAGCAACCGCAACGTTTGTACCTCCTATTGTTCTCAAATTGAGTATCACATAGAAATGAGGCAGAGACCCTCAATACCAAACAATATACAACACTGTTAGGTCTTGAAAGATGGTGAGAAAATCTGACAATTCCTATAAGTGGTGGACGAATTTTCCGAAACACATATTGATCAGGAAAATCAAAATGACCCTGCTTGGATAATGTAGGAAGGTGAGGATCCTCAGGAGTTCCGAGATAAGATCGCTAATAATCGCATGTTGGTACTGAAAAATAATCATATCCCTAAAGGTCTAATTCCTTTGGAGATATTATTTGACCATGATGATATTCCCTTGAAGTCTATTTTGCATCCTCAACCTTAAGAGGTTTAAGATTGTAATATAGGCACCAAGAAAACTCCTAAGTTGGTAAAATATCTAAATACCTTCCCCCTAAAATAAAAATCAAATATGCCGAGTTAATCAGGCAGTACAAGGATGTTTTTGCCTAGTCCTATGATGAATTAAGAACTTATGATACCACCGTAATCGAACACAAAATTCCCCTAAAGTAGGGTGTTAAACCGTTCAGGTGGAAGCTAAGACAGATAAATCCCATACTACTGCCTATGATATAAAATGAGGTAAAGAAGCTCCTGAATGCTAAAATCATTGTTCCACTTAGATACTCTGAGTGGGTATCCAACCCGGTCTTGGTAAGAAAGAAAAATGATGAAATCAGACTGTGTGTAGATTTCAGAAATTTAAACAAATCATCCCTCAAAGATAATTATCCATTACCCAAAATGGACCATGTGTTGGAAAAAGTGGTCGAGGAAAATAGAATGTTCATGATCAATGACTTCTCAGACTATAATCAAATTGCAGTTCACGAGGATGATAAGGAAAAACCCGTGTTCACCACCCCATGGGGTACTTTCATGTATGACAAAATTCCATTCGGAATAATGAACGCAGGAGCCACGTTCCAACGAGCTATGGACATCACCTTTGTTGGTGAAAGAGATAAGTTTGTAGTGATCTATCTTGACAATCTAACAATATTTTCTAAATTTGATGTAGAGCACCTGATGCACCTCAAACAGACGTTTGAGAAATGTCGAAAATTCAGTTTGTCTTTGAACCCCAAGAAATCTCATTTTGCTATGCAGGAAGGTAAATTCTTGAGCCTTATAGTATCTAGAGATGGAATTAAAATTGACCCAAAAAGAGTTGAAGCTATAGATACAATAAATATTCCTAGCAATAGAAAAGAGATTCAATCATTTTTAGGAATTTTTTTTTTTTAAGAAGATTTATCCCAAACTTTGCTGAAATTGTAAAATTGATTACATATATGATAAAGAAAGACAGTGAAGTTAAATGGACAACTGAACCCAACGCGTCATTCAAACATATCAAGAAAGTTATAGGTGAAGCACTAGTGCTGGCCAACCCAGATTATACGAAGGAATTCTTGATTTTCTCATTTGCCTCCGAACACACTATCACGACCGTGCTCTTACAAAAGAAAGATGAAGGTTTTGAGCAACCAATAGAATTCTTTAGTAAAAGTCTCAGAGATGCTGAATTAAGATATGATATACTAGAAAATCAAGCATATGCAATGGTGAAAGCTCTCAAATCTTTCAGAACTTATGTGCTCCATTCTAAGGTAATTGTTTATGTACCAACCAACACTGTCAAGGACATATTATGTAGTGACCCTCCTAATTAGGACAACTACTCTGACAACAAGTGCAATTTTTTTTTGTTTTAACCATGTGTGCGCACGTGTAGGAGGGGAAACAGACACACTGGACTCCACATCGCCACTCGACAACCAACGAGATGCCACCACGACGATCACAACTAGAAGATGCAAGGCGCCCCACAATATCTTCAACAATATCGACATACTGGGTTGGGTATTGTACAAACACAGAAGGTAGAATCCATGGTAGTAGTTTACTATTTCTGCACAGGAAAGCAGGGCGTTTAATCTTAGTCCTCTGCTCCGGAGGGAGAGGAGGTCAGATAAGCTCCTGGCCGACTGCTCAGGAAGAAACTAGTAATCCCCTAAGGTGTGTCGCAAGAGTGGAAACCCTGCCTTTAAAGGGCCCAAGACTCTTGATACGGCACTGGATTCTTGACGCAGGGAAACACACAGACATAAATACTAAGGTTTACCAGGAGGTGTCTAGATCACTCCCGACACAAGTAGAGAAACAAGGGATTGATTACATCCAAGTACAATAAGGGTTAAAGAACAACAATCCATATAGGCAGCATAAGCTAAATACAACCTCGTCAACTACCCGACCAGTGTTCCTGGCTAAAGGCCAATATCTAAGATCTAATAGGACGATAAATACCTATCACTGAACCGGTCTATGTTAATTGTAGTTTTACATCCTGAAGGCGGGTCCTAAACCAAATTGTCGATTACAACTTTAGGTCAGTATTGAGAGCATTTTAAAACTCAAAAGTCGATATGTACACCTTAAATTAGCATTAAGAATCGATCAACATTAAGGATTTAGAAACTTGAAGAACATGATACAAGTCATAATAATTTAACAAATATTGGCATTGCAATAGACCTTATCATTAACCTTCAAATTAAACTAATAATAACCTTGCAGCTTAGACATCATCCTGAACAGTTCAATCAAACAATATTAACATTGCGAATCACCCATCATCATTGACCTTGCAAATTAAAACAACCCTTATTATTGCAAATTAACAAGTAATATCATGACAATTTAACAAATTTTAATATTGCGATTCAACCATCATCATTGCCCTGGCAAATTAACAACCTTATTATTGCAAATTAAACGAGTAATACCAAGGAAATAAAACAAATATGGATATTGCGAATCCACCATCATCATTGATCTTGCAAATTGAAACCATTACTAATATTGCCATTTGAACAAGCATTACCATTGCAATTAAGCAAATATTAAAATTGCGTCTTAAACAATATTAATATTACTATTTAACAAGTATTGTCATTGCATTCAATTTAAACAATATAACATTGCCGATAACAAGTGTACTCTTTGCAAATTAACAAATATTAATTAAAATCATGGCGAATAATTCTGTGGAGAGTAATTGTGTGGAATTGGTGCAGAATCAATTTAATTATATATTGCAATAAATAACCATGCCTGTCCGCTAACTAACTCCCAAATAAAATGATAAAGACATCCATACCCAAATGATGTCAGCTACATTCACCAACTAATTTCATGATAAAATTTAAATAGTACATTGACAATAATTGACCTTACATATCCACTAGTATAACGATAAACAATATTTAAAATGACCCTAATTTAACACTAACAATATTTAAGAAAGACATTGTAAAATATTAACAAAACTTAAAGGCCAATAAATTTAAACAATAACAGCGTTCAAAAGGAGAAGTGTAGATTCACATCAGAGTTATACATATCGGTGGCAACTGACATTTACCTATTGCAAAGGCCAAAATATTAGTCTACTTGCGTGGGCGAATTTATCCATGCTTCACCTTTATTAACACCTAAAACGCAGCACCGTTCTTTTAACAAATCATGCTGCATCAGTCCAAACAGTTTTGGGAAGTGAACGCGCGGGTGACAGGCCATGGAGTTTAGAGATTCGCGCCCCTTCCAGGAGGATTTGCCACGCAGCACCTACCGTAAGTGAAGGAAAAAAACGCTAGAAGGAGATACCGCCAGAAAGTTGGTTTAGTTTACATGCATGAAGGTTCTAGCGGATATTTTACCCAGGAAGCGAACAGTCTACAAGATTCCCGCTCACGGACATTTGAAAGGAACGTTGGGTACTCTACTTGAGCATTTGAAAGGAACACGCTTAGACTAAAAACAATTACCTAGGGTTTAGTTTGCCAGCATCACTATAGATAAGGACGCAGATATTTAATAGGAATGAATATTGGTTTGGGTGTGCAAGCTGACTGTGCGAAGAGGAGGCTATCAAGGAGCTAACACTAAAGGGAAGTCTATAATCACAAAATGAGACAAGGATTGGTTCCAATTCCCCACACACTCTGAAAACTATATACAAACTCCCATATCCTAGAGTAAGGTCTGACAATAAATTGTGTAGGGATTAATGGTATCTCTGTTTTTTTTTTACATTGAATTATTTATGCCGGGCTGTAACATTATCGAAATGACTGGAAGAAATCACAGATGGATATCAAGATGAGGGCATCCATAACCATTAGTGAGGTAGGGGTACCAAATGCCACCGTGGATATAGGCATTAAGAATTTTTTTATTTTTTATTATTGTTTTAAGTTTTATTAGTGCATTTGCCAGATTTCCAATGCGTTACAACACATTTTGTATTTTCCCATTCTCAGACATTCAGCCCATGTTTCCGAGCAAGACCAAAGACAAAATCAGATGGCAGAAAGTTTTGAGATACTAAAACATTGGAACGATATATAGGCTTAACGCTACCTTGCAAGTGCATATTTCTCATTTTCAGCTCCAAATACAATCTTCAAACATTGCCTAGAAGAGCCTTTACTGTAAATACGACTGGAGAATTAATGCTATAGAAGTCTAACCCTATGTATGTCAATGCAAGGTCTGAAACGCACTGCGCACCTAGCTGGCTCAAGTGAGGTTTCAATCTTCGTGGATAACCTACGGGAAGTGAGCAACTACTGCTTCTGCTTCTTGTTCAGGTTGAAGTAGGCATTGCCCTTTCTGAACACGGAACTCAGATGAATATGTGAATAGAAATGTGTATCATAGGAATTTAATCACTACCATTCGGGCACATATAAACATTTTTAATACGCTGGTCCTGCTCAGGTACTATCTCATTTTAATAGGTGGTCTGCTACAGGTTAAAAGAAAGGGCAGTAGAGCCGCAATAAAGACGGTAAGTGGGTTCTCGTCCAGCTGCTAAATTAGCTCCCATACATACAAGGAAAAAAAACGCCTACAGACACTATAAAACTAAATGATATCAGTTAGGAACAACGCGCCCTCCGTGAGATTTAACGCCACAGAGGGTAAAAACTAGCAGTAATCTCTCGCCCCCGCTCACAATAGGGACACACATAATCAAGGAAGCCGTCGGCAAGAATATAAACGCCCACAGTAGAATTCACGCCCTAAATCAACGCCCAGGGATCCGAAGGCAATAACCATAAACCCAAGCCAACTTACCAGAAACCCTAGACTGTACTAAATATGAAAGAAAAAGGGGAAAAGCGAAATAACCATTGAGGCTACAAGTTACACCACTAACCATTAAAACTACAGAATTTAGACATGATTCACACCATAGCCACTGAAACTACAAATTTGCACACAGCCATTAAAACTACAGTCTATAAACACGTGCAGCAAGATAGAAATGCCCAGAGATTTACATACCTATGTCCTTAACGCTTGCAACAAATGATTCTTGTGCTCCCGCTCCTGCTTGCCGACCGTAGAGGACTCACCGGTACCTCCCAGCCAAACGCTAGGGGTACTCTCCTTCCCCCTTAGCCCCCCAAGCCGAAAAGGGGCCACACACAACCCAGACAGTAGCCTAGCTTCCCAGCTCGCCTCCAA
>JZKD02S1534753.1:46281-87626 GCA_000966675.3 Picea glauca
AGGCAGGATCCGTGAAACGTGAAATTGCAATAAGGTTTTAATATCGTTAATCATTTTTAATCGTTTAATTAACTCAGTTTAACTTAAGATAGTTTTGCGACTTCGTATATCGGGACTTTGGAGCTCTTACATGTTGGACTGTTAGTATCGTGAAACTCCGAAACCCAAAATTTTGAAGGTAGCCTTTAGTGATTTGACCTTTTAACAAGTGGGCGGCTCCATAACTTTTAAGGATTTCAGATCGTTGGATTCAACGGAAGACTTCATCAACGGTGATATTCAAGTGTGTGTTTGTCCTTATTTAAACCAGAATGAAATTTATCTACATCTAAAGTTTAGAAAAATATATATGTTTCAACAGGTGTGATAAAGAATTAGAGGATAAAAGAAAATCAAGATATTATAAGGAGGTGGTTAACCCTAATCTTGAAGATCAAAAGTATATTTTTGTTTTGACTGGCGTAAAGAAGAAAATCAATATTGCTAAAATAAGAATTAATTCTCATGATCTGCTTAGTGAAATTGGGCACTATTAAATCCCCAAAACACCATGGAAGGAAAGAATCTGTCACCTTTGTGACACGAAGAAGGTTGAAGATGAAAAGCACTTTCTCCTAGAGTTCCCTACATATACCCAAATTAGATCTCAATTTCAAAATATCCATCACAATACCGACCTTCGTAACCTTCTAAGTCATTGAATCTTTAGTGATCTTGGAACGATTCTCTTAATGCTTTTCAAGCATCCAAATAACTTTTTAAACAAATCCTAGTAATCTCTTACTTTTCTTAGAGTCCAATAGACCAATTTTGGTCACTCTTACACTCTTGAAATTCAGGGTTGGAAATTTTTATTTCCCATTTCAGAGTTTTGGAGCATTGCTCATGATCATGGGGCATTGATTGATCTAGATTAAACTTTTCCATCCAAACCTGCTCGGTGGAATCTAGAGCAGGGTCATTGCTTTCAATCTTCTTTGCATATATTCAACCAATAAAGAGAGAACTTTAGTGGTCGCATGCCTGGGACAATTATTTTCTTCTTGAAAGACAATTTTGTTGTGAGATAAGCAAATGCACCAACAAACATATTTTGGAAGGGAATCCCAAGTCCACTTCAAGTTGGGTTTTTGTTGAAAATTGCCTTGATATCTATTGCTCCAATGAATGAAGAAATATGTGATAGTAGATTGTCAATCAATTATGATATTGAGACTACCTAAAACAAGTGACCATACCTCCTTTATAAAGTTGCAATCCACAAAACTATGTTGAGAGGACTCTTCTACAGAGAGGCAAATCCATGGGGGCTTCACCTTGTTAAAAAATATCTTATGATGTTCATTCATAAAGGGAGTTTTAAAATTGTGAAAAGTAAAGTAAGGTTTATAGGTATTGGGGTATCAAAAAAGAGGTATCTAGTAAAAATAGGGGGTTTTTTAATTCGAAATATGTATTGGGAGGGGGCTCATTCAACAAAAGGATTTTGGGAGGTATTTATCAATATCTAGTGAAATTAGAGGTATTCTTTAATATCCCATAAAATCACTTGATATGCCATAATTTCACTAAGTGGATACCCCATGGGAAAAGGGAAAATCGATATAGGCCAACAATGCCATGCTTGCAAATATTTTCAGCAGTCAACATTTTTTTATGGGTGAGTATCCAGCTGAAAAATTTGATCTTCGGCAGGAATTCGATGTTCCAAATTATGCTGATGCACATCCCACAATGAGGGAAGGATATAAGAGGATTGATTAAGGAGAGATATCCCCTTTTCACTGAAAAACAAGAACCCTTCCAGCCATGGGAGTTGACCTTCCTCTGATTCCAGGGGGTGCAACCATTAAGAGATATGCGAAGCAAGTTGAAGAGGGGGGAAGGGGATCTAGAAACTGAAGGGATTTCCAACCCATCCACTCATTGGAAGAAGTGCTCCACTAAGAAATATTATAAAATGTTATAAACCCATTCTCTTGAATCCAATTCCAAAGAAGATCCATATCGATGCACTTTTTCTAGAATTCATTGGACATTATTTTATCCTCCCACACTTGTATCTACCTTCCATTGCCTGGAATACAAGAGATGTGTGCACAAAAAGTAGATTGAACAAAAGATATTAATCTAAAGATCGGTGATCCCTTATTTGTTTTTGGGGGAATTTATAGACACCCCTGATTCGAACCAATAAGAAAATTTTAACAAGGACATATTTCCACCAAGAAACATGCTCTAAGATGAGTCTCCATGTCATTTTCATCCCCATCGCTATATTCATGAGTTCAGGGTCACAAACTCCTAGGCCATCGTTATTTTTTGGACCGATAACATGTTCCAAATTACCAAATGAAATTATTTTTGGTTTCCCTTTCCTCCTCTCCAAATAAATTCCTTGAGTTTCTTAGACAACAGACCTATAATCATCTTTGGAGAAAGTATGGAGGAGAATTGGTAAATAGGAAGAGATGAGAGAATAGATTTTATAAAATTATTCATCTAATTGGGTTAAGCCATTGTGTGCCCCATCGAAAAAATTTATTATCTTTTCAATGAAATTGGAATTCCCAAGTAATGAAAACAATACTATTTATCCATTACTGGGAAATGAAAGATCCTTGAAATGGCTCCCAGCTCATGAGTGGAAATATTCCAATCCATAATTTGGAATTTTCTATAGTTGACAATTGTTGGAGCACGCTATTTTGGGTAAGTTTTTGGAATCACACAGAAGCAGATCGTGCAACATTTAGGCAAAGGAAAAATGCAGGTAGAAAGAAGCTAGTGCATTATAAAGAGTCGGCGCACAAGAAACGGGAGTTAGTTAGGAATTTTTGCGACAATTTTTCCACTTTGTAACCATGTTGTCATGGGATTATCCCTAATAGAATCCTATAAATATGTAATGAGTTTTGGGTATAAAGGAATCTATAGTCTCAAGTGATGGAGAGAGAAGAGTGAAAACTTGGAGAATAGAGCTTTGAGGAGAGGTCTGAGTGAGTTGAATATCATTCGAGAGGTATGTGTGCACTGCAACATATAACGGCTAGGGTAGGTTTGGTTTTTTACTGAAGATCATTGTATGAGCACAATGTGCATGAATGTAATGGAGATTATGAATGAATGAATAAGAAGCCAGTCATTGTGGATGTACCCCAGTTTGGAGTGAACCACATTAAATGTTGTGTCTTGATGTGTTGCTTATGTGTGTTATGTTTCTGATGCATGTGATGGATGGTTAGTATCCTGAATATGTCACCGATATATGTTGATACGATCCTTCACACTTAAGTTAATGATGATTGAATGAATGTTAAGTGGAGTAATATCGTGCACAGGGTATATTGCATGATAATTAAAGGTTAAGTAAATAGTAAGGTATGAATTCCTTATATTCGCCCATGACTACGGACACCTGGTTCCTACAGTCCCCATAGGTACTTTGGGTGAGACTTCACCTACTTATGGGTGATGTTAAAAGGGCCAGTATCTTTGGATTTTTTGGTGAAATAATGATTAACCCCAGGTCTTCCCACTACGCACCAACAAATGGATCTATTGTCGGGATTGGGATCTATGAATGAGGGGGTGTGGAGGCCCACTTAGGGGGATATCAGAGAATGGTGGAATATTAAGGAGATTGATTTTGCATTAGATCATAATCACAATCCATGAATCAGCGCAGAATAATGGTTACAAAGGTGTGTTTTTATAGATTTGCATGAAATTTTCTTTGTAGAATTCCCTAATGTATTAGTAGAGTGGATCCAGAGATTTATTGAACAGACCGAAAGATATTTAATTGTGGTTCCAAGGAATTGGACTCCTGAATTGATTCGAAAAGTTAATGTGTTAAGAAATAAGACATCGCGCGCAGTTGACTACTGGTTGGATAGTGTGGTGGGAAGCTACATTATTGAATTTTCCATAGATTGTACTCAGTCATCTAGCGTTGTTGAAAGAGAATTCTTTAAAGGACCTCCTGGAAGATACTTAAGTCAATATCTATGTGGATTAAGATGTTGTTGTGTGACAAAAGAGTTATGAAAATGGAATATGATTGCTAAGCACCTTCGTGCACATAAGGGAACTGGGGGCTGACCAAGGAATGATTTGAGCATAGAGAGGGATAAAAAGAAGGAATGGGGAACGGACAGGATAAGGATGTTGAGTGAATAAGAGTGTAAGATGAACGAATAAATTGGAATATTGCGTAGTGGTAAGAGATTTAGACCGAATAAGAAGAATATTTTGGCTAAGAGAGAAGAGAAACACAGTGAAATCGTGGAAAGAGACATTGGTGCAATATTCCAGATCGAAGGGAGTCTACACACAAAAGAAAATATCCATCATCTCAGTCCAGTAGAAGAATATCTCACTCATATCATACTCTACGTCAAACCCACAACCCCATATGCAGATGGATATTAGTAAATTCAATTGTGCCACCATTGTATGATGGACCATCGGTATATGATATGCCTCTAGTATATGACAATTCGAAGAAGCAAACTAATAAGGTGAGTACTTTGAAGTGATTCTTAAGAAGTTGTTTAGAATTAATAAAATATGAATTTGCGTTGAGTATTCTAGGAGGAATGATTGACCATTGTTCCCAATAAAAAGAGAAACATTTCACACACAGAGCAATTAACCAAGTGCATAGTAAGAAGTGAAAAAATAGGGAGTTATGGCTCAATGCATAGATATGAGCTTACAAAATGGACAATATAATTCTAGATTTAGGCTCTGATGTGAATGCTTTCCCGAGACAAAATTGGGGGATGTTGGGTCAGCTGAAATTGATATGGTATCCTATCCAATTAATATTAGAGAACCAACATAAGATCGTTGCAGTTGGAAGGTTGACAGGAGTAAGTGTCAATATTGATGGACTGCACAGTGTAGCAAACTTTGAATTGATCGACATAGTAGATGGAAGTACACCTTATCCAGAACTATTGGGACTTGATTGGGCATTTGATAATTAGACAATCATTTACCTAAAGAAGAGACAGATGATATTTGAAGTGGAAGACTTAAAGGTTATCGTGCCATTAGACCCCATTGAAGGAAGAATGTATGTATAACCAGCAAAGATAAAAGAACTTGATAATCTATATAATATCATTACGTGAATGGATGATTATGTTAATCCTATAATTGAAGGTGTAATTAGTTGGATGAGTATCATATCATGTGTGTCATACTCAGAAGAGGCTCCGGATAATTGGCAACAAAGACTACATGAAATGTCGACAAGAAAGTGTGTTTGAATCACCTGCGCATTGAGATGGATTGGTACCAAAATAGTCAAACCTCCAAGGTATAATGGACTAACACTTGAAATGCATATTCCAGATCTGCAAAGACCCTTGGCCCTAGATTTCGCACTAAAAGCAACTTCAGCAAGATGGTGGGCTACGCACAAGGATGGAATAAGAAGTTGGCGACAGTGCAAAAGGTTATTACAAGTCAGATTCGGGATAGAGAATGAAAGTATCATGCCAGAGTATAGTAGATTAAGTTGTCCAGGAGATCATGTTACAAAGTTTACTGCACAATGGATATCAGTAACTCAATAAGAATGGACTCATATATTTGTGTATACTATGGACACTACTCCGAAGAATTGGTACATAGAATTAGAAATGCGTAGAGGGACATGAGATTGGGAAGAATTGACCAGGATATTCGAGGGAACGTTTAGTTTTGAAAATAATAATCTATTGATTGACTAAGCCTTGCAGGTGATCAAGAATAAAAATTTTGCAACAAAAGTCTCGATGTATAGTACACCTAGGGTTACTGCGATAGAGGTCTTGCATTTCTATAATGTTGCGAAACAAGACTAGGAGGATGAAGACCCAAGGAATTTTCAAATACCACAAACTGAAGTGGAACACATAGTAGAAGGACCAGAGCTTGAGTCAGCTATATATGAAAAGACCTTAATAACGCGCAAAGTGAACATAAATATTGAAAATAAACCTAATTTTTCCAACATAGGAGACTAGTGGAGAAGATTGTCGACTTGTTGCATGAATATAAGGATATGTTTTCAATGACGTTCTCATAAATGAAAGGAATCCCTGGAGAGTTAGGAGAAATGAACATTTTATTGAAGCTAGATGCCAAACCTGTGAAGAAAAGACCATATAGAATGAACCTGAAATATAATCAGAAGGTAAAAGCAGAGATAGACATAATGGTAGAGGTTGGAATTACAGAACATGTTGAAGAATCAAAGTGGATTATCCCAATGGTAGTTCAAGATAAGAAAATAGGAGGAATCGGGATATGTCTAGACATGAGAAAGTTGAACGATGCATGTTTACAAGAACCTTTTTCTATGTATTTTACAAATGAAGCACTATTACATATAGGCTAAAACATCGACAAATTATTACAACGATTGTGATAAAATCAATTTTTTTGTCGAAAAAAAATTTTAAAAATGAAATTTTACTGTTTTTTTTTTTAAATTAATCCCAATAACATCGTATTTCCGATGTGTTCTAAGGTCGTCGGAAGTACGACACCCATTTCCAACACTTTGACCTTCTTGTATGTTATTTTTCAAGGACCCACACTAACCTAAGTTAAATTATCAGTGCAACATAGATGGATATTAATTGAGTTGTGGAAATCATTCCCAAGGTATGGGACCCTTTCTCAATAAATATGACAAGTACCTAGTTCTCGGGTCTAGAGAGACTGGGAAGGGGAAAGCTAACTTTAATTTAATTCCTAAGTGATCTAGGGTAAAAATACTAAGAGGGGTGAATGTTATTTCACCTTTTACCTATTTTGTGACACTTGTAATTATTCTCCTAAGCCTAATTTAACCCCAAGATTTTTTAGGAAGGGGAAAATGGAAAACCAAGAGACATCTTGGGAGGGATATATTATCTTGTAAGAGATTACAAAAAGAGATACATGCCTTATGCGTGAGGGGTGGATTTATGTGGATTGAAGTGAACTCCTTCCTTGAAAAAGAGAATTGNAGGCAGGATCCGTGAAACGTGAAATTGCAATAAGGTTTTAATATCGTTAATCATTTTTAATCGTTTAATTAACTCAGTTTAACTTAAGATAGTTTTGCGACTTCGTATATCGGGACTTTGGAGCTCTTACATGTTGGACTGTTAGTATCGTGAAACTCCGAAACCCAAAATTTTGAAGGTAGCCTTTAGTGATTTGACCTTTTAACAAGTGGGCGGCTCCATAACTTTTAAGGATTTCAGATCGTTGGATTCAACGGAAGACTTCATCAACGGTGATATTCAAGTGTGTGTTTGTCCTTATTTAAACCAGAATGAAATTTATCTACATCTAAAGTTTAGAAAAATATATATGTTTCAACAGGTGTGATAAAGAATTAGAGGATAAAAGAAAATCAAGATATTATAAGGAGGTGGTTAACCCTAATCTTGAAGATCAAAAGTATATTTTTGTTTTGACTGGCGTAAAGAAGAAAATCAATATTGCTAAAATAAGAATTAATTCTCATGATCTGCTTAGTGAAATTGGGCACTATTAAATCCCCAAAACACCATGGAAGGAAAGAATCTGTCACCTTTGTGACACGAAGAAGGTTGAAGATGAAAAGCACTTTCTCCTAGAGTTCCCTACATATACCCAAATTAGATCTCAATTTCAAAATATCCATCACAATACCGACCTTCGTAACCTTCTAAGTCATTGAATCTTTAGTGATCTTGGAACGATTCTCTTAATGCTTTTCAAGCATCCAAATAACTTTTTAAACAAATCCTAGTAATCTCTTACTTTTCTTAGAGTCCAATAGACCAATTTTGGTCACTCTTACACTCTTGAAATTCAGGGTTGGAAATTTTTATTTCCCATTTCAGAGTTTTGGAGCATTGCTCATGATCATGGGGCATTGATTGATCTAGATTAAACTTTTCCATCCAAACCTGCTCGGTGGAATCTAGAGCAGGGTCATTGCTTTCAATCTTCTTTGCATATATTCAACCAATAAAGAGAGAACTTTAGTGGTCGCATGCCTGGGACAATTATTTTCTTCTTGAAAGACAATTTTGTTGTGAGATAAGCAAATGCACCAACAAACATATTTTGGAAGGGAATCCCAAGTCCACTTCAAGTTGGGTTTTTGTTGAAAATTGCCTTGATATCTATTGCTCCAATGAATGAAGAAATATGTGATAGTAGATTGTCAATCAATTATGATATTGAGACTACCTAAAACAAGTGACCATACCTCCTTTATAAAGTTGCAATCCACAAAACTATGTTGAGAGGACTCTTCTACAGAGAGGCAAATCCATGGGGGCTTCACCTTGTTAAAAAATATCTTATGATGTTCATTCATAAAGGGAGTTTTAAAATTGTGAAAAGTAAAGTAAGGTTTATAGGTATTGGGGTATCA
The DNA here is from genome assembly GCA_000966675.3 of Picea glauca. Classification (NCBI taxonomy): domain Eukaryota; kingdom Viridiplantae; phylum Streptophyta; class Pinopsida; order Pinales; family Pinaceae; genus Picea; species Picea glauca. The sequence goes on from JZKD02S1534753.1 coordinate 54,698, forward strand.
AAAAAGAGGTATCTAGTAAAAATAGGGGGTTTTTTAATTCGAAATATGTATTGGGAGGGGGCTCATTCAACAAAAGGATTTTGGGAGGTATTTATCAATATCTAGTGAAATTAGAGGTATTCTTTAATATCCCATAAAATCACTTGATATGCCATAATTTCACTAAGTGGATACCCCATGGGAAAAGGGAAAATCGATATAGGCCAACAATGCCATGCTTGCAAATATTTTCAGCAGTCAACATTTTTTTATGGGTGAGTATCCAGCTGAAAAATTTGATCTTCGGCAGGAATTCGATGTTCCAAATTATGCTGATGCACATCCCACAATGAGGGAAGGATATAAGAGGATTGATTAAGGAGAGATATCCCCTTTTCACTGAAAAACAAGAACCCTTCCAGCCATGGGAGTTGACCTTCCTCTGATTCCAGGGGGTGCAACCATTAAGAGATATGCGAAGCAAGTTGAAGAGGGGGGAAGGGGATCTAGAAACTGAAGGGATTTCCAACCCATCCACTCATTGGAAGAAGTGCTCCACTAAGAAATATTATAAAATGTTATAAACCCATTCTCTTGAATCCAATTCCAAAGAAGATCCATATCGATGCACTTTTTCTAGAATTCATTGGACATTATTTTATCCTCCCACACTTGTATCTACCTTCCATTGCCTGGAATACAAGAGATGTGTGCACAAAAAGTAGATTGAACAAAAGATATTAATCTAAAGATCGGTGATCCCTTATTTGTTTTTGGGGGAATTTATAGACACCCCTGATTCGAACCAATAAGAAAATTTTAACAAGGACATATTTCCACCAAGAAACATGCTCTAAGATGAGTCTCCATGTCATTTTCATCCCCATCGCTATATTCATGAGTTCAGGGTCACAAACTCCTAGGCCATCGTTATTTTTTGGACCGATAACATGTTCCAAATTACCAAATGAAATTATTTTTGGTTTCCCTTTCCTCCTCTCCAAATAAATTCCTTGAGTTTCTTAGACAACAGACCTATAATCATCTTTGGAGAAAGTATGGAGGAGAATTGGTAAATAGGAAGAGATGAGAGAATAGATTTTATAAAATTATTCATCTAATTGGGTTAAGCCATTGTGTGCCCCATCGAAAAAATTTATTATCTTTTCAATGAAATTGGAATTCCCAAGTAATGAAAACAATACTATTTATCCATTACTGGGAAATGAAAGATCCTTGAAATGGCTCCCAGCTCATGAGTGGAAATATTCCAATCCATAATTTGGAATTTTCTATAGTTGACAATTGTTGGAGCACGCTATTTTGGGTAAGTTTTTGGAATCACACAGAAGCAGATCGTGCAACATTTAGGCAAAGGAAAAATGCAGGTAGAAAGAAGCTAGTGCATTATAAAGAGTCGGCGCACAAGAAACGGGAGTTAGTTAGGAATTTTTGCGACAATTTTTCCACTTTGTAACCATGTTGTCATGGGATTATCCCTAATAGAATCCTATAAATATGTAATGAGTTTTGGGTATAAAGGAATCTATAGTCTCAAGTGATGGAGAGAGAAGAGTGAAAACTTGGAGAATAGAGCTTTGAGGAGAGGTCTGAGTGAGTTGAATATCATTCGAGAGGTATGTGTGCACTGCAACATATAACGGCTAGGGTAGGTTTGGTTTTTTACTGAAGATCATTGTATGAGCACAATGTGCATGAATGTAATGGAGATTATGAATGAATGAATAAGAAGCCAGTCATTGTGGATGTACCCCAGTTTGGAGTGAACCACATTAAATGTTGTGTCTTGATGTGTTGCTTATGTGTGTTATGTTTCTGATGCATGTGATGGATGGTTAGTATCCTGAATATGTCACCGATATATGTTGATACGATCCTTCACACTTAAGTTAATGATGATTGAATGAATGTTAAGTGGAGTAATATCGTGAACAGGGTATATTGCATGATAATTAAAGGTTAAGTAAATAGTAAGGTATGAATTCCTTATATTTGCCCATGACTGCGAACACCTGGTTCCTACAGTCCCCATAGGTACTTTGGGTGAGACTTCACCTACTTGTGGGTGATGCTAAAAGGGCCAGTATCTTTGGATTTTTTGGTGAAATAATGATTAACCCCAGGTCTTCCCACTATGCACCAACAAATGGATCTATTGTTGGGATTGGGATCTATGAATGAGGGGGTGTGGAGGCCCACTTAGGGGGATATCAGAGAATGGTGGAATATTAAGGATATTGATTTTTCATTAGATCATAATCATAATCCATGAATCAACGCAGAAGAATGGTTACAAAGGTGTGTTTTTATAGATTTGCATGAAATTTTCTTTGTAGAATTCCCTAATGTATTAGTAGAGTGGATCCAAAGATTTATTGAACAGAATGAAAGATATTTAATTGTGGTTCCAAGGAATTGGACTCCTGAATTGATTCGACAAGTTAATGTGTTAAGAAATAAGACATCACGCGCAGTTGACTACTGGTTGGATAGTGTGGTGGGAAGCTACATTATTGAATTTTCCATAGATTGTACTCGGTCATCTAGCGTTGTTGAAAGAGAATTCTTTAAAGGACCTCCTGGAAGATACTTAAGTCAATATCTATGTGGATTAAGATGTTGTTGTGTGACAAAAGAGTTATGAAAATGGAATCTGATTGCTAAGCACCTTCGTGCACATAAGGGAACTGGGGGCTGACCAAGGAATGATTTGAGCATAGAGAGGGATAAAAAGAAGGAATGGGGAACGGATGGGATAAGGATGTTGAGTGAATAAGAGTGTAAGATGAACGAATAAATTGGAATATTGTGTAGTGGTAAGTGATTTAGACCGAATAAGAAGAATATTTTGGCTAAGAGAGAAGGGAAACATAGTGAGATCGTGGAAAGAGACATTGGTGCAATATTCCAGATCAAAGGGAGTCTACACACAAAAGAAAATATCCATCATCTCAGTCCAGTAGAAGAATATCTCACTCATATCATACTCTACGTCAAACCCACAACCCCATATGCATATGGATAGTAGTAAATTCAATTGTGCCACCATTGTATGATGGACCATCGGTATATGATATGCCTCTAGTATATGACAATTCGAAGAAGCAAACTAATAAGGTGAGTACTTTGAACTGATTCTTAAGAAGTTGTTTAGAATTAATAAAATATGAATTTGCGTTGAGTATTCTAGGAGGAATGATTGACCATTGTTCCCAATAAAAAGAGAAACATGTCACACACAGAGAAATTAACCAAGTGCATAGTAAGAAGTGAAAAAATAGGGAGTTATGGCTCAATGCATAGATATGAGCTTACAAAATGGACAATATAATTCTAGATTTAGGCTCTGATGTGAATGCTTTCCCGAGACAAAATTGGGGGATGTTGGGTCAGCTGAAATTGATATGGTATCCTATCCAATTAATATTAGAGAACCAACATAAGATCGTTGCAGTTGGAAGGTTGACAGGAGTAAGTGTCAATATTGATGGACTGCACAGTGTAGCAAACTTTGAATTGATCGACATAGTAGATGGAAGTACACCTTATCCAGAACTATTGGGACTTGATTGGGCATTTGATAATTAGACAATCATTTACCTAAAGAAGAGACAGATGATATTTGAAGTGGAAGACTTAAAGGTTATCGTGCCATTAGACCCCATTGAAGGAAGAATGTATGTATAACCAGCAAAGATAAAAGAACTTGATAATCTATATAATATCATTACGTGAATGGATGATTATGTTAATCCTATAATTGAAGGTGTAATTAGTTGGATGAGTATCATATCATGTGTGTCATACTCAGAAGAGGCTCCGGATAATTGGCAACAAAGACTACATGAAATGTCGACAAGAAAGTGTGTTTGAATCACCTGCGCATTGAGATGGATTGGTACCAAAATAGTCAAACCTCCAAGGTATAATGGACTAACACTTGAAATGCATATTCCAGATCTGCAAAGACCCTTGGCCCTAGATTTCGCACTAAAAGCAACTTCAGCAAGATGGTGGGCTACGCACAAGGATGGAATAAGAAGTTGGCGACAGTGCAAAAGGTTATTACAAGTCAGATTCGGGATAGAGAATGAAAGTATCATGCCAGAGTATAGTAGATTAAGTTGTCCAGGAGATCATGTTACAAAGTTTACTGCACAATGGATATCAGTAACTCAATAAGAATGGACTCATATATTTGTGTATACTATGGACACTACTCCGAAGAATTGGTACATAGAATTAGAAATGCGTAGAGGGACATGAGATTGGGAAGAATTGACCAGGATATTCGAGGGAACGTTTAGTTTTGAAAATAATAATCTATTGATTGACTAAGCCTTGCAGGTGATCAAGAATAAAAATTTTGCAACAAAAGTCTCGATGTATAGTACACCTAGGGTTACTGCGATAGAGGTCTTGCATTTCTATAATGTTGCGAAACAAGACTAGGAGGATGAAGACCCAAGGAATTTTCAAATACCACAAACTGAAGTGGAACACATAGTAGAAGGACCAGAGCTTGAGTCAGCTATATATGAAAAGACCTTAATAACGCGCAAAGTGAACATAAATATTGAAAATAAACCTAATTTTTCCAACATAGGAGACTAGTGGAGAAGATTGTCGACTTGTTGCATGAATATAAGGATATGTTTTCAATGACGTTCTCATAAATGAAAGGAATCCCTGGAGAGTTAGGAGAAATGAACATTTTATTGAAGCTAGATGCCAAACCTGTGAAGAAAAGACCATATAGAATGAACCTGAAATATAATCAGAAGGTAAAAGCAGAGATAGACATAATGGTAGAGGTTGGAATTACAGAACATGTTGAAGAATCAAAGTGGATTATCCCAATGGTAGTTCAAGATAAGAAAATAGGAGGAATCGGGATATGTCTAGACATGAGAAAGTTGAACGATGCATGTTTACAAGAACCTTTTTCTATGTATTTTACAAATGAAGCACTATTACATATAGGCTAAAACATCGACAAATTATTACAACGATTGTGATAAAATCAATTTTTTTGTCGAAAAAAAATTTTAAAAATGAAATTTTACTGTTTTTTTTTTTAAATTAATCCCAATAACATCGTATTTCCGATGTGTTCTAAGGTCGTCGGAAGTACGACACCCATTTCCAACACTTTGACCTTCTTGTATGTTATTTTTCAAGGACCCACACTAACCTAAGTTAAATTATCAGTGCAACATAGATGGATATTAATTGAGTTGTGGAAATCATTCCCAAGGTATGGGACCCTTTCTCAATAAATATGACAAGTACCTAGTTCTCGGGTCTAGAGAGACTGGGAAGGGGAAAGCTAACTTTAATTTAATTCCTAAGTGATCTAGGGTAAAAATACTAAGAGGGGTGAATGTTATTTCACCTTTTACCTATTTTGTGACACTTGTAATTATTCTCCTAAGCCTAATTTAACCCCAAGATTTTTTAGGAAGGGGAAAATGGAAAACCAAGAGACATCTTGGGAGGGATATATTATCTTGTAAGAGATTACAAAAAGAGATACATGCCTTATGCGTGAGGGGTGGATTTATGTGGATTGAAGTGAACTCCTTCCTTGAAAAAGAGAATTGNACAAAAGGGGCTACAGACTAGTTCATTGGATGTTTTCATGATTGAGCCCTAGGATAGTCCTTCAATGGTATAATAAACCTTCACCAATACTTCATTGAATACATTCTATATCCTAGCTAGGAGGGTCTCTAACACCTGGGTGACAAATGACAAGTAAGAGGTCTTGAACACATCCATGTGTTGTGTCGAGGATAGTTTTAAATAATTTTACAACAAGAAACACATAGTATGGAAGAGATACACAATCCCAATTTTACCACAATAGTAACCCAAGCCAAAGCACAAGCAACCAAGAATTCTCCAATTCAAATGCAATATCGATATGGGTTCCTACCTTAAACACATATACAGACAATATATAGACCAAATGTGCCTCAAACTCCTGACTCCAACAACCCATAGAATCCAAACAAGCTCAGTGAGGAGTAACAAGACCATACTCGAGGATTATTATTAATTGTGGCCTGCTTTTGTGCGGAGTCATTGATTTTTGTTGAACCAACTTGATATATCACTTGGTCTCTCTACATCACAAATACGAGTTGATCAATCTGCCATTTAAGAACAATGCATATTTGTTGTTTTCCTTTTGTCATCCTTGTATCCTACACAATTATCATTACTATAGTTGAAAGGGGAATTCTTCTTAACTGCTCGCTCATTCGATGGACTACAGGTACAACCAAACAGGTATTTGTCAAATCTATCTTCGTCGAGCGAGGAAAGTTCAGGTAGACAAAGAGAAATTAGAGGTGAAAAGATCATAAGAAAATTCCATAGACACATGAAATTTTTTCTTGCTGAAGGGGGGTCCTGCTCTTATGATGTTGAGAGCATAGACGACATCGAGGTGCCCTTGAGGTACACACATTTAGTGAAACGATGGGTACCCAAGGACCTTCCTTAAGTAAACACTGATTTTTTTCTGGACGAGAGGATATATCGCATTGCTCCATCATCGTTACATGGCTTGGGGCTATTTTCCATGGATGGCATAAAGGTTTTTGATGGCATAATAATTGAATTGATGGAGTATGTCGGGCCTTGTTACAATTATAGAGATTGGATGAAGCTAGTCTAATATACGCGAGGTACGCGGATATACAGAGTGGCTGCAAATTATATATAGCTAAGAGACAACTATAGAAACAAAGAAGGGTCTATGTATATTGACGAAAGGCCAAAGGCATCGAGCAATATTGCGGGGTTTATAAATAGTACAGGACCTGGGACAACAAATAAGCAACCCAATTGCATATTTGAGGGGCGGGAATGAAACCGTGTATTCGTATGCGCAATAAAATCAATAATTGCAGGGGAGGAGTTGTTGATTGATTACAACTTGAATCGAATACATATGGACATTGCTATTATGGGGGTGGTAATTTGAAATCTATTATGTTTACTTATCATGATGTGATGTGGTGCAGTTTGTAAATTTGTATTCCCATTGTTTGTAAATTTATCGTTGTTCATGATGTTTATTTGTTATGGATTTATAACACTTAAATCTTATGCACATCATACTCTTAGTGTTTGCATGAGTCATTTCATTTGTTATAGATTTCTAACGCCTAATTCTTGGTAGGTTGATCATGGAAAAGCACCAGTCGACCCCTCAAAACAGGTAAATTACAGGCAATGCACTTCACTATAATGCACATCATACTATGTGAGTTTGCACGAGTCATTTCATTTGTTATGGATTTCTAACACCTAATTCTTGGCAGGATGATCATGGAAAATCTCCATCCCCCCAGAACAAGCATATGATTAACATTTCCGAATTACATTTAATGTGAAATTTATTATTTTTTTGTATAATTGAAAATAACTTTTCTTTCTTGAAATATGTAGTCCACGGGCCTTGGTTTTGATGATTGGGTCGACGACGACTTGTTGGATGACCCCAACATAATGGTAAGAATCAACAAAATCATCAGAAAAACAAACAGAGAAATCCTTCGCTTTATTGTAAGTAAAGATCAAAATCAAGAAACTAAAGAAAGGATAGAGTAGTTGAAGGAAGACCTTCAAAAATATAAGGTAATAACCATATCTTAAAGTGATTTTTTTGGTTGTAAGTTCAATTATGAATGTTTCATGTTTATAACTTTTACATTTTCTAATCAAATAAACTTTTTCTTTCTTATATAGGATTTTTTGGCTCCGATTCAGTCGGCTCTTGCAGTAGATGTTGGTAGTAGTCATGTTGCAGAGAGTACACCACAACGTCCAGCCAGCACAAGCCAACATATACCGGCTAGGCTATTCAACACTCCACCTGCGATTGATCCCAGTGATACTTAGACTGGGTCCACACCTATAGCTGGGGACCGTGAGCATGACATACCCCTTCAACCGGAGGTGGCAGAGCCACATGCAAGAGATGGTGGCAGTGGTAGTGATGACACTGTTAGTTCATTTTCTAGATTGTCACGCGTTGCCAGCATGGGAACAATTTCATGCACTTTTTTGGTGAATGAGAAAGGAGTTCCAATAAAAACATTAAAAATTCCAGGTGTTTTCAATTGTTTTAACCGTTTGTTGCTATATATCTGAAGCATATATCATCTTATATATTATTATTTTATAATTAATGATAGTTTATTTTTGCATGTAGGAAACAACTTGTTTTATAAACACTTGCATGAACAGTCGTTGGAAATTTTTGGTCCCACGTTACGCATGAGGTGGAATTCTCAGAGTATTCACCTCAAAAAAGAAATCTTGGACTACCTTGAACGTATGTTTGGGGTAGATACCTTCGACANAGATACACAATCCCAATTTTACCACAATAGTAACCCAAGCCAAAGCACAAGCAACCAAGAATTCTCCAATTCAAATGCAATATTGATATGGGTTCCTACCTTAAACACATATACAAACAAGATATAGACCAAATGTGCCTCAAATTCCTGACTCCAACAACCCATAGAATCCAAACAAGCTCTGTGAGGAGTAACAAGACCATACTCGAGGCTTATTATTAATTGTGGCATGCTTTTGTGCGGAGTCGTTTCTTTTCGTTGAACCAACTTGATATGTCACTTGGTCTCTCTACATCACAAATACAAGTTGATCAATCTCCCCCTTATAATACGAGTTGATCAATCTTCCATTTAAGAAGAATGCATATTTGTTGTTTTCCTTTTGTCATCCTTGTATCCTACACAATTATCATTACTAGAATTGAAATGGGCATTCTTCTTAACTGCTCGCTCATTCGATGGACTACAAGTACAACCAAATAGGTATTTGTCAGATCTATCTTCGTCGAGCGAGGAAATTTCAGGTAGATGGAGAGAAACTAGAGGTGAGAAGATCAAAGAAAATTCCATAGACACATGGAATTTTTTCTTGTTGAAGGGGGGTCTTGCTCTTATGATGCTGAGAGCATAAACAACATCGAGGTGCCCTTGAGGTACAAACATTTAGTGAAATGATGGGTACCCAAGACCTTCCTCAAGTAAACACTGATTTTTTTCTGGACGAAAGGATATATCGCATTGCTCCATCATCGCTACATGGCTTGGGGCTATTTTCCATGGATGGCATAAAGGTTTTTGACAGTGGAATAACTGAATTGATGGATTATGTCGGGCCTTGTTACAATTATAAAGATTGGATGAAGCTAGTCCAATATACACGAGGTATGTGGATATACAGAGTGGCTGCAAATTATATACATCTAAGAGACAACGATAGCAACAAAGGAGGGTCTATGTATATTGGCGGAAGGCCAAAGGAATCAAGCAATACTGTAGGGTTTATAAATAGTACACAACCCGGGACAACAAATAAGCAACCCAATTGCATATTTGAGGGGCGGGAATGAAACTGTGTATTCGTATGCGCAATAAAATCAATAACTACAAGGGAGGAGTTGTTGATTAATTACAACTTGAATCGAATACATACGAACATTGCTATTATGGGGGCGGTAATTTGAAATCTATTATGTTTACTTATCATGATGTGATGTGGTGCAATTTGTAAATTTGTATTCCCATTGTTTGTAAATTTATCGTTGTTCATNAGATACACAATCCCAATTTTACCACAATAGTAACCCAAGCCAAAGCACAAGCAACCAAGAATTCTCCAATTCAAATGCAATATTGATATGGGTTCCTACCTTAAACACATATACAGACAAGATATAGACCAAATGTGCCTCAAACTCCTGACTCCAACAACCCATAGAATCCAAACAAGCTCTGTGAGGAGTAACAAGACCATACTCGAGGCTTATTATTAATTGTGGCATGCTTTTGTGCGGAGTCGTTTCTTTTTGTTGAACCAACTTGATATGTCACTTGGTCTCTCTACATCACAAATACAAGTTGATCAATCTCCCCCTTATAATACGAGTTGATCAATCTTCCATTTAAGAAGAATGCATATTTGTTGTTTTCCTTTTGTCATCCTTGTATCCTACACAATTATCATTACTAGAATTGAAATGGGCATTCTTCTTAACTACTCGCTCATTCGATGGACTACAAGTACAACCAAATAGGTATTTGTCAGATCTATCTTCATCGAGCGAGGAAATTTCAGGTAGACGGAGAGAAACTAGAGGTGAGAAGATCAAAGAAAATTCCATAGACGCATGGAATTTTTTCTTGTTGAAGGGGGGTCCTGCTCTTATGATGCTGAGAGCATAAACGACATCGAGGTGCCCTTGAGGTACAAACATTTAGTGAAATGATGGGTACCCAAGACCTTCCTCAAGTAAACACTGATTTTTTTCTGGATGAAAGGATATATCGCATTGCTCCATCATCGCTACATGGCTTGGGGCTATTTTCCATGGATGGCATAAAGGTTTTTGACAGTGGAATAACTGAATTGATGGATTATGTCGGGCCTTGTTACAATTATAAAGATTGGATGAAGCTAGTCCAATATACACGAGGTATGTGGATATACAGAGTGGCTGCAAATTATATACATCTAAGAGACAACGATAGCAACAAAGGAGGGTCTATGTATATTGGCGGAAGGCCAAAGGAATCAAGCAATACTGTAGGGTTTATAAATAGTACACAACCCGGGACAACAAATAAGCAACCCAATTGCATATTTGAGGGGCGGGAATGAAACTGTGTATTCGTATGCGCAATAAAATCAATAACTACAAGGGAGGAGTTGTTGATTAATTACAACTTGAATCGAATACATACGAACATTGCTATTATGGGGGCGGTAATTTGAAATCTATTATGTTTACTTATCATGATGTGATGTGGTGCAATTTGTAAATTTGTATTCCCATTGTTTGTAAATTTATCGTTGTTCATGATGTTTATTTGTTATGGATTTCTAAYACCTAAATCTTATGCACATCATACTCTTAGTGTTTGCATGAGTMATTTCATTTGTTATAKATTTCTAAYGCCTAATTCTTGGTARGHTGATCRTGGAAAAGCACCAGYMGWCCCCTCAAAACAGGTAAATTAYAGGCAATGCACTTCACTATAATGCACATCATACTCTATGAGTTTGCATGAGTCATTTCATTTGTTATGGATTTCTAACACCTAATTCTTGGCAGGATGATCATGGAAAATCTCCAGCCCCCCTAGAACAGGCATATGATTAACATTTCTGAATTACATTTAATGTGAAATTTATTATTTGTTTATATAATTGAAAATGACTTTTCTTTCTTGAAATATGTAGTCCACAGGCCATGGTTGTGATGATTGGGTCGACGACGACTTGTTGGATGACCCCAACATAATGGTAACAATAAACAAAATCATCAGAAAAATGAACAGAGAAATCCTTCGCTTGATTGTAAGTAAACATCAAAATCAAGAAACTAAAGAAAGGATAGAGCAGTTGAACGAAGACCTTCAAAAATATAAGGTAATAACCATATCTTAAAGTGATTTTTTTTTGGTCGTAAGTTCAATTATGAATGTTTCATGTTTATAACTTTTACATTTTCTAATCAAAAAAAAAAAATCTTTCTTATATAGGATTTTTTTGCTCTGATTCAGTCGGCTCCTGGAGTAGATGTTGGTAGTAGTCATGTTGCAGAGAGTACACCACAACATCCAACCAGCACAAGCCAACATATATCATCTAGGCTATTCAGCACTCCACCTACGATTGATCCCAGTCATACTCATACTAGGTCCACACCTATAGTTGGGGACCGTGAGCATGACATACCCCTTCAGCCAGAGGTGGCAGAGCCACACACAAGAGCTGGCGGCAGTGGCAGTGATGACACTGTCAGTTCATTTCCTGGATCGTCACACGTTGCCAGCACGGGAACAATTTCATGCACTTTTTTGGTGAATGGGAAAGGAGTTCCAATAAATACATTAAAAATTCCAGGTGTTTTTAATTGTTTTAACCGTTTGTTGTTGTATATTTGAACCATATATCATCTTATATATTATTATTTTCTAATTAATGATCATTTATTTTTGCATGTAGGAAACAACTTGTTTTATAAACACTTTCATGACCAGTCGTTGGAAATTTTTGTTCCCACGTTACGCACGAGGTGGAATTCTCAGAGTATTCACCTCAAAAAAGAAATCTTGGACTACCTTGAACGTATGTTTGGGGTAGATACCTTCGACAAAAGCAAGGTCTCCAAAGCAATGGGCCTATATTTAAAATATATACGTGACATGTATAGGGTTAACTTGCAAAAGAACCCTAAGCATGAGCATCCACCCGTTATTCCTGAGAGCGAATGGAAGACGTTCATTGAGAATGCAAAGGAGAAGAGATTGAGAAAAGAAGGAAGAAATCCACCTCATCCAGGAAGGTAAATTACAATTTGAATTCAAAACTTTTAGCTTTCTTTATTTTAAAATACAATTGCGGTATACAACATACTTGAAATTTGTCATAGGATCCCTGACACTTCAAAAGCCACCAAGGAAAGAGTTGAGAAACATGGCCAACACATACTAGGCCAAGGCGGCTATTTGAAGTTACAGGCATGAAATGTAAGTAATCAAACATCTTAACAATATTATTAGTTATATCACCTTCCAGGTTTCTGGTAATTCATGGGGCAACCAATAACAAAAATCAATACTCTTATGCAATGTAGGGAGACGATTTTGGTACCAAATCCAGTACGGAAGACCTCCATCTTGGTTACAAGTATGGATACCAAGTTGTTATTGATCACCAAAAAATCTTGGGACAGTCGCCAAGATGCAGTGTGCATGAGATGGTATATTATAAAAATCTAACCACAATAACACAGTTTCATTACCTTTAAAATACATTCTCGTTTGATATCGTCCAATAATTTTATATGTTTCTTTGTTATTTATAGCAGGGGAGCAGCAATATTACCGAGCCCATCAATAGTATTGCAGAACAGTTTGTTGATAGTAGAGAGCAACCACAAGATGGTGCTTTCGTGCAACCCCATGNAATTCTTGGCAGGATGATCATGGAAAATCTCCAGCCCCCCCAGAACAGGCATATGATTAACATTTCTGAATTACATTTAATGTGAAATTTATTATTTGTTTATATAATTGAAAATGACTTTTCTTTTTTGAAATATGTAGTCCACAGACCATGGTTGTGATGATTGGGTCGACGATGACTTGTTGGATGACCCCAACATAATGGTAACAATAAACAAAATCATCAGAAAAATGAACAGAGAAATCCTTCGCTTGATTGTAAGTAAAGATCAAAATCAAGAAACTAAAGAAAGGATAGAGCAGTTGAAGGAAGACCTTCAAAAATATAAGGTAATAACCATATCTTAAAGTGATTTTTTTTTGGTCGTAAGTTCAATTATGAATGTTTCATGTTTATAACTTTTACATTTTCTAATCAAAAAAAAAAATTCTTTCTTATATAGGATTTTTTGGCTCTGATTCAGTCGGCTCCTGGAGTAGATGTTAGTAGTAGTCATGTTGCAGAGAGTACACCACAACGTCCAACCAGCACAAGCCAACATATATCAGCTAGGCTATTCAGCACTCCACCTGCGATTGATCCCAGTCATACTCATACTAGGTCCACACCTATAGTTGGGGACCGTGAACATGACATACCCCTTCAGCCAGAGGTGGCAGAGCCACACGCAAGAGCTGGCGGCAGTGGCAGTGATGACACTATCAGTTCATTTCCTGGATCGTCACATGTTGCCAGCACGGGAACAATTTCATGCACTTTTTTGGTGAATGGGAAAGGAGTTCCAATAAATACATTAAAAATTCCAGGTGTTTTTAATTGTTTTAACCATTTGTTGTTGTATATATGAACCATATATCATCTTATATATTATTATTTTCTAATTAATGATCATTTATTTTTGCATGTAGGAAACAACTTGTTTTATAAACACTTGCATGACCAGTCGTTGGAAATTTTTGTTCCCACGTTACGCACGAGGTGGTATTCTCAGAGTATTCACCTCAAAAAACAAATTTTGGACTACCTTGAATGTATGTTTGGGGTAGATACCTTCGACAAAAGCAAGGTCTCCAAAGCGATGGGCCTATATTTAAAATATATACGTGACATGTATAGGGTTAACTTGCAAAAGAACCCTAGGCATGAGCATCCACCCATTATTCCTGAGAGGGAATGGAAGACATTCATTGAGAATGCAAAGGAGAAGAGATTGAGAAAAGAAGGAATAAATCCACCTCATCCAGGAAGGTAAATTACAATTTGAATTCAAAACTTTTAGCTTTCTTTATTTTTAAATACAATTGCAGTATACAACATACTTGAAATTTGTCATAGGATCCCTGACACTTCAAAAGCCACCAAGGAAAGGGTTGAGAAACATGGCCAACACATACTAGGCCAAGGCGGCTATTTGAAGTTACAGGCATGAAATGTAAGTAATCAAACATCTTAACAATATTATTAGTTATATCACCTTCCAGGTTTCTGGTAATTCATGGGGCAACCAATAACAAAAATCAATACTCTTATGCAATGTAGGGAGACGATTTTGGTACCAAATCCAGTACGGAAGACCTCCATCTTGGTTACAAGTATGGATACCAAGTTGTTATTGATCACCAAAAAATCTTGGGACAGTCGCCAAGATGCAGTGTGCATGAGATGGTATATTATAAAAATCTAACCACAATAACACNCATATTTTTTCTTATTAATGAACTAAATCAATCGTATTCAATAACTTGCCCTATAAATTTAATATTTTTTGTCGTTGTAGGCGATGACCCGCATCTGGTGCCTCAACGCCATGAGTACATGACAAGGAATGTAATGCGTGTGAGAATGCAGGGACAATCAACAATAGAAGAGCACGCAGTAAAAGAACATGACACAGATATCGATGAAATACTTAGGAAATTAGCAGCAAATCGTGCAAAGAAAAAAAAAAAACCTAGTACTAATGTATAATATTATAATACCGATCATTTATAATAAAAAAAAATTCACATATGCCTGTCAATATTAAGGTCTTGCATACCTTTTTTTTTTCCTTTGCCTTTTAATGAGTTCTTGAAAAATTTACTTTTCCGTGACATTTTTTGAATTATTTTAATGTATATTATCTAGTAGATAGTGTTGTTTTGCTTTGCCTTTGACCATTTGACCCTTGGATTAGACTAGAAGGTACAAATACCACATCAAAGTGTGGAAACCCCCTTTGTACGAGGATGACATCCCCACATTATGATTCAACCTTTTGACAGAGAGATGACCCTTTATGTTGTTATCTTGTGATTGGTTAAGCCCCTCTTGTTGAATTGTATATTTTGGTCACCCTTATTGTGGCTAGGTTCCCCCTCTTATGTGTTGGTCACAGCCTATCCTTGGCACTGTCAGCATGTATCTGCCCCTCGGCAGCCTTTCCATGGCTGCATTGACCCTGTCGCAGCCTATCCTTGGCACTTTCAGCCTGTAGTTACCCCTCGACAACCTTGTTGTGGTTGCCTTGACTCTGTCGCAACCTATCCTTGGCACTGTGAGCCTGTAGTTTCCCCTCGGAAGCCTTGGTGTGGCTTCCTTGACCCTGTCACAGCCTATCCTTGGCACTATCAGCCTGTAGCTTCCCCTCGACAGCCTTGACCCTGCCGTAGCCTATTCTTGGCGTTGTCAGCATGTAGTTGCCCCTTGACAACCTTATTGTGGCTGCCTTGACCCTGCCATAGCCTATCCTTGGCACTGTCAGCCTGTAGCTTCCCCTCGAAAGCCTTGTTGTGGCTTCCTTGACCCTGTTGCAGCCTATCATTGGCGCTATCATCCTGTAGCTTCCCCTCGACAGCCTTTACCCTGCCACAGCCTATCCTTGGCATTTTCAACCTGTAGCTACCCCTCAACAGCCTTTTCGTGGCTACCTTGACCCTGCCACATCCTAACCTTGGCATTGTCAGCCTATAGTTTCCCCTCAGCAGCCTTGTCATGGCTGCCTTGACCCTACCGCAGCCTATCCTTGGCACTGTCAGCCTGTAGCTTCCCCTCGATAGCCTTGACCTTGCCGCAGCATATCCTTGGTGCTGTCAACCTATAGTTGCCCCTCAGTAGCCTTGCCATGGATGCCTTGACCCTGTCGTAGCGTAACCTTGGCACTTTCAACTTGCCTCTGCCTCTTGTGACCTTTGTTGTACCTCTGTGTTGTGTGGCATGCCTCAAGGAAGGATGTCGTGACCCTCCATAGTTTTCCTAATGTGTTAAGAGAAATGTGACCCAAAGTGGATGGTTACAAGGAAACGTTGGNCATATTTTTTCTTATTAATGAACTAAATCAATCGTATTCAATAACTTGCCCTATAAATTTAATATTTTTTGTCGTTGTAGGCGATGACCCGCATCTGGTGCCTCAACGCCATGAGTACATGACAAGGAATGTAATGCGTGTGAGAATGCAGGGACAATCAACAATAGAAGAGCACGCAGTAAAAGAACATGACACAGATATCGATGAAATACTTAGGAAATTAGCAGCAAATCGTGCAAAGAAAAAAAAAAAACCTAGTACTAATGTATAATATTATAATACCGATCATTTATAATAAAAAAAAATTCACATATGCCTGTCAATATTAAGGTCTTGCATACCTTTTTTTTTTCCTTTGCCTTTTAATGAGTTCTTGAAAAATTTACTTTTCCGTGACATTTTTTGAATTATTTTAATGTATATTATCTAGTAGATAGTGTTGTTTTGCTTTGCCTTTGACCATTTGACCCTTGGATTAGACTAGAAGGTACAAATACCACATCAAAGTGTGGAAACCCCCTTTGTACGAGGATGACATCCCCACATTATGATTCAACCTTTTGACAGAGAGATGACCCTTTATGTTGTTATCTTGTGATTGGTTAAGCCCCTCTTGTTGAATTGTATATTTTGGTCACCCTTATTGTGTCTAGGTTCCCCCTCTTATGTGTTGGTCACAGCCTATCCTTGGCACTGTCAGCCTGTATCTGCCCCTCGGCAGCCTTGCCATGGCTGCATTGACCCTGTCGCAGCCTATCCTTGGCACTTTCATCCTGTAGTTACCCCTCGACAACCTTGTCGCGGTTGCCTTGACTCTGTCGCAACCTATCCTTGGCACTGTGAGCCTATAGTTTCCCCTCAGAAGCCTTGGTGTGTCTTCCTTGACCCTGTCACAGCCTATCCTTGGCACTATCATCCTGTAGCTTCCCCTCGACATCCTTGACCCTGCCGTAGCCTATTCTTGGCGTTGTCAGCATGTAGTTGCCCCTTGACAGCCTTATCGTGGCTACCTTGACCCTGCCATAGCCTATCCTTGGCACTGTCAGCCTGTAGCTTCCCCTCAGCAGCCTTGTTGTGGCTTCCTTGACCCTGTTGCAGCCTATCCTTGGCGTTATCATCCTGTAGCTTCCCCTCGACAGCCTTGACCCTGCCACAGCCTATCCTTGGCATTTTCAACCTGTAGCTACCCCTCAACAGCCTTTTCGTGGCTACCTTGACCTTGCCACATCCTAACCTTGGCATTGTCAACCTATAGTTTCCCCTCAGCAGCCTTGTCATGGCTGCCTTGACCCTACTGCAGCCTATCCTTGGCACTGTCAGCCTGTAGCTTCCCCTCGATAGCCTTGACCTTGCCGCAGCATATCCTTGGTGTTGTCAACCTATAGTTGCCCCTCAGTAGCCTTGCCATGGCTGCCTTGACCCTATCATAGCCTAACCTTGGCACTGTCAACTTGCCTCTGCCTCTTGTGACCTTTTTTGTACCTCTGTGTTGTGTGGCATGCCTCAAGGAAGGATGTCGTGACCCTCCATAGTTTTCCTAATGTGTTAAGAGAAATGTGACCCAAAGTGGATGGTTACAAGGAAACGTTGGTCTCTGAGGGTTCTTTGATTGATTGAGGTCATCTTGTTTTTGGGGTCTGCTGTGATTTGTTTTTCCTGTTGGTCATCTCTCTCTCACTTGGTAAGGTATGCCCTCAGGTAAGTGCTTGACACTTCTCCCTTTACTGAGTACATATATGGGGGTTTCCACACTTAAGTAAGTTTCTAACCCTATCTCTTTTACTACTGTTATTTATTATGTTCACTATTCAGTTTCATATTGAAGATCATTGAATTATTTTAAAGCAGTACTTATCTTCATAGTATGTTCAGATTATGAATTGATATTCAATTGCTATCAATGGTTATCTTCTTGAAGTGATCTGAAAATTTTTGTTATATTTCTATTATCTGCTTTTTACCCTTATGTTTAGATACGATCTGTAGTAAGCATATTGTGAGAAAAAATATCAAATTTTTGTCTACTTCAGTTTTTACCCTAAATATATCATTTAGATTGGATATTGGGGAATTGAGAGTGATGTGAGGGGGGGGAGGGGCCATAATATCTTCCACCTTCACATGGTTGGCCCTGTTTAGTAGAGAATAAATTAGGAATTGGCTAATCTTGGACCAAACCTCTCTCGATCCACCGGAGCAACAGCAAAGCCAATGCTGACTTCGTTGTTGCTCCGTCAGATCGAGGGAGGTTTGTTGCAAGATTAGACAGCTCCAATAAATTATTCTTGAAACCAAGAAGAGCCCATTCAGGAGTAATTTCTAGTTCTATAACTATCACGTTTGTAGTTTGTTCTCAGTGAGTAAGTCGATGTTTGAATCTAGGATGATGAGGGGCTACTCCAAAAAAATGTTGATAAGGTGCTTGTAAGCATTGTCAAGGTATGTTCTAACATTCTCAATTTAGTGCATCTTAATGTATAGTAAATAATTGCAATTGAATAATTTTTTTTAAATACATATTTTATTTAATATTCTAGATTGTCCAATGTAGTGATATATTATCTTGAGTAGGAATATCCTGGAGGTTAAATATGTCCATTGAATAATCTTGGATTTTGTTGTCTTGTCCAAGTTTGTCCTGATGGAAAAATTATTGAGCATGAAGCAACTCATGGCACTGTAACTCAGAGGTGAAACTAGCACAAATAAGGGGTTTGGTCTAGAAGTTTTAATTATATATATGATGCATCATTGCTTTGAAGGGTGTATTTTTCTTTTATAATCTCCAAAGTAATGTTTCATAAATCACATAGTTATATAATTTCTTAATTAGGTATTGAAGGTTAGACAATATTTAGTGATTATTTGGTTTTCAATTGTATATGTTGGCCATATGTTGAAATTGCAAAGCTTATTCTATTATATGGTCTAGTTATAGAATTTTCCTTGTTTGTCCTTTCTTCTTTTAAAACCCTATTTTATTTTATTTTTAATAGCGGCCCTGTCCAATGTGATCAAAGGCTATCAAGTTGTAGCACGTCGATTTCTATTTTCTACACTGAAGTTGAGCTATAAGTGGTGTTTGGCTTTTGTAACGATTTTGTGATTTAATTTTGTGTTGATAAAAATCAATGATTGTTACAATGGTTTATTCTCAATATTGTTTTGATTCGCCTCGGGGTAAATATATACTTCAGAGTTGGTAGCTATCACAATTTTTATGTTTGTAGCTAGAGTATGGTTATGGCCCTTATTTTTTTATTTATCTTTTAAATCCTCTTATGTTTGTCATTGGCGGTCCCGTCCAAGAGTTTTAATATCGACTCACAAAAAAGTGGATTTGGGATCAAAAGGCTATCAAGTTGCAGTGCGTCTATTTCTATTTTATACTAAACATTGTTTTGATTCTCCTGGGGCTAAATATTTAATTCCGACAAAATCTGAACTGGCCTCCATTGCAATTTTATGTACAATTTTTGGGGTGTGATATTGTTCCCCATACCCATAAGGATCGATATTTATTTGTTTAAATACTATAAGTTGTTTAATTAGCTATTGAAGGTTAGACAATATTTAGCTATTGAAGTTGTTTAGTGACAATTGAAGTAATTTGGTCATTGTTGTATACAGGTTTTGAATCACTTTAAGCCTGAGAGTCCATGGCCGAGACCTATACAAGACAAGTGAATTCTGCCAAAAAGATCCTCTTCTAATTTCTCAGGCGTAAAATCAGAGTGCCCATGGCTGAGACCTATATAAGACAAGGGAATTCTCCAACCAAAACCAACTGATTTTTCACCTGAGAAATTAGAAGAGGATCTTTCTGAAGAATGTTGCTTCGTATAACAGATTGTTCTTGGCAAAAGCTGAATGGTAAGGCATTGACAAGAAGGGTAAGGCATTGATGAGAGTTTGTAGAGTTTAGAGGGATAAAATCTAGTTTTATTTTTATTAGATATGTAAGGCATTGACAAGAAGGGTTTTGGCTCTGAAAGCTACACTGTGAAAAAAATAAGTAGTTCCAATAGATTTATATGATTTGAGAGTTGAATTTTTATAGGATTTGCATTGGAAGGTTGAGAAAATGAGACTGGTCAACAAAAACTTCATTGATGATTACTTGTTCCTAGACATGAAGTCTATCTTAATTACATTCCATTTGAGTCTAGTGACATTTCCATAGTTTGGAAGCCTATGTTGAACCTCTCTGTAAATATAATTTTGTGATGTTGCATGACTTGTTGGTCTTTGGAATTACATATGGATTGAATGGGAATACCCTATACGTGTGCAGGATGTACACATTTTAACAAGGTTGTCTATGGAGGGGGAATATGTCTCCCATGCATTTCAAGTTATGAGGAAGCATGCTCGCAATAAGGATGAACCTAGACTATATCACAAGTATGGTACATATAGGGGAGGTTGTGGTACCATCATCTCATTTATTATTAACCTCGAGGGCCATTTTGCTTGCTAGTTGATTTCAATCCATCTCATGTGTAAATACACCAAGGAATAATTGAACCTGGATGCCCAATTTGTCACTAAATTATGTGTACAGGGAACTAAATTGAAATGGTTTAAGTTATTAATAGATGAAGTCTTTCAGGCATGTGCTAATCCCCACACATAATCCACCTAATTCATCTTTGGCTATCCATTGGTTTCTTTTGGGATGTGGAAATGGAATCCCCTGTAGAGAAGATAACTTCATCCAATGCCCAATCGACAAATTCTTTCATTGCAATTTGATGCTTGGAAGAGTTGGAAGGACACTAAGAATTTTTCATTCAATGAGGCCACTTTCAA
The DNA here is from genome assembly GCA_000966675.3 of Picea glauca. Lineage (NCBI taxonomy): Eukaryota > Viridiplantae > Streptophyta > Pinopsida > Pinales > Pinaceae > Picea > Picea glauca. Next base: position 75,825 of record JZKD02S1534753.1, read on the forward strand.
CAAATGGTATGACTAGATTATTAGAGTTACTAAACCCATTTTGTGAATCCCATAGGTGCTACAAGTGAATAAAAATTGGTTTGGTATGAACATGGACAATACATTTATGTGGCCATGAGGGACTAATGTTGATAAATTCCATGCCATTTAATTTCCCTATTACTTGATAGAATCATCTTTTGATAAATTCCATTCCATTTCTTTGCCCCATTTCCAATTGCAACAACCAATCCATCTCTGCCTTTGTTGAAGCTTGATCCAACCGATGATTTTCTCTGGGATATTGTAGAATTTGGCAACGAGAATGGGCTGGTTAGTGTTGAAGAAACCTTCTATGCCTTTTATGAACTTGAGAAAAATAATGCCTCGCCTCTTTTCAACATTTTTTTGTTTTTTAAATATTCAGGTCCATCGATCTTCTGACTACTACAGGTCAGACTTCCAACGGGAAACGCTCCCAAAAAAGCATCAAACTATAGTATGCTCGTCGGTGGCGTCGGCAGGATAGCGTTGAAATATACATTGGTAGACCAACGGACGTCATCGGTAGTTTTCTGGTTGTCCTTTGAAAATAAATTTTTAAAGGTCGTCGGTCGTCAGACGTTAAGGGAGTCAGAATACCGACGATAGTCCAACGTCGAAAAAACCACGGGAGATTTTTCAATGCCTATTGAGCCCTCATAAGTGGAAGTTGAGTGATGTCAAACGTCGAGGGTATGGCAATAGGGCGTCGTAAATTCTTTCCATTTATAGTAGTGAAGTATTAGAAAATGTAGGGGGTCAAGAGGATTACTCTTTTACGAATGAATTCTCAGGATACTACTAGATCAAGATTGCCCAAGAAGATCGATATAAGACAACCTTTGCGACATAATGGGATCGTTACTAGTACACAGTTATGTCGTTTGGGTTGAAGAATGCACCAGCCACATTTTCTAGAGTAGGTGTTGTCTCTTTCAAGCAGTTCATTCATAAATATTTAGAAGTCTACTTAGATGATTGGACAATATTTAGTCTATTAAAATATCATGTTGAACTTATGCGCTTAATGTTGGATAAGTTTAGGCAGTACTAGATCTCGTTCAATTTGAAGAAATGAATTTTTTTTGCGCCTTTTGGAATATTGTTGGGCCATGTGGTGTGTAAACATGAATTTTTAATGGACACAACAAAGATAGTTGTGATTGTTGATTTTCCACCACCAACTTCAGTGCAATATTTGAAATCCATGTTAGGTCATACAGGATATTATAGAAATTTTATCAAAGGATATGCGTAGATCACAACACCTATGGAAAATTTGCTAAAGAAGGAAGTGAAGTATCAGTGGAATGATTAATGTCAGAAGAGTTTGGATACATTGAAACAAAATATGGTCACCGCGTCGATTCTGTTTTTTCCTAATTGGAGCAAAGAATTCCATGTACATGTGGATGCATTGTCGATAGAATTTGGAGTCATTTTAGCACAACCAAGTGAAGGAGAGTTAGACCATATGATTGCATTCACCAGCAGGAAGTTATCAAAAACATAGCAGAACTATACTACGACAGAACGATAAGGTTTAGTGATTGTGTATGCATTGTATAAGTTCAGACATTACCTACTTGGGTCTCATTTCAAAATGTATACAGACCATCATGCATTGAGATACCTAGTTAACAAGCCATTGTTGGGGGGATGAATATGCATGTGGTTATTATTTTCCCAAGAATTTGACTTTTAGGTGATCGTGAAACTAGGAAATTTTAACTCAGGATGAGATCATTTATCACGCATATTGTCAGGTGAAGATGCAGGAAACTTGGATGGCAGATTACCAGACGTGCACTTATCTACAATTTAGATGGTGGATGACTATTTTGCAGACATTGTTCAGTTTTTTAGCATAGGAGAATCCCCATCAAACTTCACAAGGGCATAGAAGAAGCAGCTAGTAGTAAAGTCAGTAAACTAGTAGTTGATAGCAGGAAATATGTGCAAGTTACACATAGACGATATTTTGCGACGTTGTGTATCTGAAATAAATATTGTAATGTCAGTGGCACATGAAGGGGTTGCAAGAGTTCACTATGAAGGAAAGGAAACAAATCAGAATATTATGCATGCAAGATTATGGTGGCCTACCCTACATAAAGATGCTAAGGAATTCTGCTAAATATGTGATGTTTGTCAGAGACTTGGAAATCCATCCAAAAGAGGTGAAATTCCCTTAGTTCCACAAGTGAAATTGCAAGCATTTGATAAGTGAGAAGTGGAATTTGTAGGGCCAATTAATCCACCAGCTAATAGGTTGGGAGCTAGGTACTCAATTACTGCGATGGACTATTTAACTAGATGGGTTGAGGCAGAGCCAAAAAGAGATTGTAGTGTGAAGATAGTTGCGCGATTTTTGTTCGAAAATGTAGTCATAAGGTTTATGTGCCCAAGGATACTTATGAGTGACCTGATAAATAATTTCCTGAATAGGATGATTGCAGCATTAACATAGGATTTTCAGATCCATCATCATGAGATTACACCATACCATCCCTAGGAAAATCGCACAGTAGAAGCTTTCAATAAGATCCTAGAGAATGCACTGACAAAGGTTTACAATGTAAGTCGGGATGACTGGGATTTGAAGATTCCAATAGTGTTATGGGCATATATAACTACAATAAAGAAGNTTTTGTGAATCCCATAGGTGCTACAAGTGAATAAAAATTGGTTTGGTATGAACATGGACAATACATTTATGTGGCCATGAGGGACTAATGTTGATAAATTCCATGCCATTTAATTGCCCTATTACTTGATAGAATCATCTTTTGATAAATTCCATTCCATTTCTTTGCCCCATTTCCAATTGCAACAACCAATCCATCTCTGCCTTTGTTGAAGCTTGAGCCAACCGATGATTTTCTCTGGGATATTGTAGAATTTGGCAACGAGAATGGGTTGGTTAGTGTTGAATAAACCTTATGTGCCTTTTATGAACTTGAGAAAAATAATACCTCGCCTCTTTTCAACAATTTTTTTTTTTTTAAATATTCAGGTCCGTCGATCTTCTGACTACTACAGGTCAGACTTCCGACGGGAAACGCTCCCAGCAAAGCATCAAACTATAGTATGCTCGTCGGTGGTGTCGACAGGATAGCGTTGAAATACACATCAGTAGACCAACGGATGTCATCGGTAGTTTTCTGGTTGTCCTTTGAAATTAAATTTTTAAAGGTCGTCGGTCGTCAGACGTTAAGGGAGTCAGAATACCGACGATATTCCAACGTCGAAAAAACCACGGGAGATTTTTCAACGCCTATTGAGCCCTCATAAGTGGCAATTGAGCTATGTCAAACGTCGAGGGTATGGAAATAGGGCGTTGTAAATTCTTTCCATTTATAGTAGTGAAGTATTAGAAAATGTAGGGGGTCAAGATGATTACTCTTTTACGGATGAATTCTCATGATACTACTAGATCAAGATTGCCCAAGAAGATCGATATAAGACAACCTTTGCGACATAATGGGATTGTTACTAGTACACAGTTATGTCGTTTGGGTTGAAGAATGCACCAGCCACATTTTCTAGAGTAGGTGTTGTCTCTTTCAAGCAGTTCATTCATAAATATTTAGAAGTCTACTTAGATGATTGGACAATATTTAGTCTATTAAAATATCATGTTGAACTTATGCGCTTAATGTTGGATAAGTTTAGGCAGTACTAGATCTCGTTCAATTTGAAGAAATGAATTTTTTTTGCGCCTTTTGGAATATTGTTGGGCCATGTGGTGTGTAAACATGAATTTTTAATGGACACAACAAAGATAGTTGTGATTGTTGATTTTCCACCACCAACTTCAGTGCAATATTTGAAATCCATGTTAGGTCATACAGGATATTATAGAAATTTTATCAAAGGATATGCGTAGATCACAACACCTATGGAAAATTTGCTAAAGAAGGAAGTGAAGTATCAGTGGAATGATTAATGTCAGAAGAGTTTGGATACATTGAAACAAAATATGGTCACCGCGTCGATTCTGTTTTTTCCTAATTGGAGCAAAGAATTCCATGTACATGTGGATGCATTGTCGATAGAATTTGGAGTCATTTTAGCACAACCAAGTGAAGGAGAGTTAGACCATATGATTGCATTCACCAGCAGGAAGTTATCAAAAACATAGCAGAACTATACTACGACAGAACGATAAGGTTTAGTGATTGTGTATGCATTGTATAAGTTCAGACATTACCTACTTGGGTCTCATTTCAAAATGTATACAGACCATCATGCATTGAGATACCTAGTTAACAAGCCATTGTTGGGGGGATGAATATGCATGTGGTTATTATTTTCCCAAGAATTTGACTTTTAGGTGATCGTGAAACTAGGAAATTTTAACTCAGGATGAGATCATTTATCACGCATATTGTCAGGTGAAGATGCAGGAAACTTGGATGGCAGATTACCAGACGTGCACTTATCTACAATTTAGATGGTGGATGACTATTTTGCAGACATTGTTCAGTTTTTTAGCATAGGAGAATCCCCATCAAACTTCACAAGGGCATAGAAGAAGCAGCTAGTAGTAAAGTCAGTAAACTAGTAGTTGATAGCAGGAAATATGTGCAAGTTACACATAGACGATATTTTGCGACGTTGTGTATCTGAAATAAATATTGTAATGTCAGTGGCACATGAAGGGGTTGCAAGAGTTCACTATGAAGGAAAGGAAACAAATCAGAATATTATGCATGCAAGATTATGGTGGCCTACCCTACATAAAGATGCTAAGGAATTCTGCTAAATATGTGATGTTTGTCAGAGACTTGGAAATCCATCCAAAAGAGGTGAAATTCCCTTAGTTCCACAAGTGAAATTGCAAGCATTTGATAAGTGAGAAGTGGAATTTGTAGGGCCAATTAATCCACCAGCTAATAGGTTGGGAGCTAGGTACTCAATTACTGCGATGGACTATTTAACTAGATGGGTTGAGGCAGAGCCAAAAAGAGATTGTAGTGTGAAGATAGTTGCGCGATTTTTGTTCGAAAATGTAGTCATAAGGTTTATGTGCCCAAGGATACTTATGAGTGACCTGATAAATAATTTCCTGAATAGGATGATTGCAGCATTAACATAGGATTTTCAGATCCATCATCATGAGATTACACCATACCATCCCTAGGAAAATCGCACAGTAGAAGCTTTCAATAAGATCCTAGAGAATGCACTGACAAAGGTTTACAATGTAAGTCGGGATGACTGGGATTTGAAGATTCCAATAGTGTTATGGGCATATATAACTACAATAAAGAAGATGACAGGACAAACTCCACTCAGGTTGACATATGGAAAATAAGTTGTTATGCCAATGGAATTCATAGTACCAAGTCTGTGCACTAGTACAATGAAAGAGATTATAGATTTAGGCACAGTGGAAATATATTGTTAGAACTAATGGAATTAGAAGAAGACCGTTTTGTCACAAGTTTTCATTAGTAAGTTCAAAAAGTGTGTGAGAAAGCTTGGCATGACAGACATATCAAACAAAAGAATTTTTAGACATGAGACTTAGTATTACTCTATGACAGTGAGATTCTACAACATCCAGGGAAGTTCCAAATGCATTAGTTAGGCATGTATGTGATCAGATATGTCACAGAAGAAGGTGTTTCTCAGTTGGAAAAACTGAATGGAGAAGTTATGGAAGGATTAGTTAATGGTAGTTGGTTGAAACTGTACAGGTACAATCGTGCTTCCGTACACTTGTCCAAATTGTGTGGAACATGTACCATAGGACATGTATTATAGTGCAGATAGAAAAATAACGAAAAAGGTAGACAGAAAAATAAAAAGTAAACAAAAGGGAAAAAGTAAGAAAACAGTTCAGGGAAGAAGTAGAAAGTTGAAGAGTGAATCAATGTTCAAAGGAGGTAAGGTTAGCAAGTAAATAGGATAAGAAGGAAAATGTCTTGGAAAAGAAATAAGTAAGCAGCAAGGGGCACAGATAGAGGAAGCAAGTTGTGTAGAGAGGAGATTGTGCAGAGAGAGGAAATTGCGTAGATAATAGTTAAGAGAATCAAAGAGGAAGCATGACGGGAAAAAACATTTATGAGGAAAAATCATGTCAAAATGGTGAAGACACGTCGTGAAAACATCGAAAACATCGAATTCATCTMGTAGAAGTACCTATAGTTGAATAAACCCAGGGGCATCCTCATCAGAGACAATATTTCCAAGACATTACATACCACTAAGGAGGGATACAGCGAAGCCAGTAAGGTTGTCGAAAGATGCTAAGTATCTGCTTGTGAAGCTAGAAATTCCACCTAGAGTGATCGTGTAAGAAGACATGTTAGGATTGATGTCGAATTTAAAGTATGCAGACTATGATATTATGGATGAGAATAAATTCCCAGANGTTACTAGTACACAGTTATGTCGTTTGGGTTGAAGAATGCACCAGCCACATTTTCTAGAGTAGGTGTTGTCTCTTTCAAGCAGTTCATTCATAAATATTTAGAAGTCTACTTAGATGATTGGACAATATTTAGTCTATTAAAATATCATGTTGAACTTATGCGCTTAATGTTGGATAAGTTTAGGCAGTACTAGATCTCGTTCAATTTGAAGAAATGAATTTTTTTTGCGCCTTTTGGAATATTGTTGGGCCATGTGGTGTGTAAACATGAATTTTTAATGGACACAACAAAGATAGTTGTGATTGTTGATTTTCCACCACCAACTTCAGTGCAATATTTGAAATCCATGTTAGGTCATACAGGATATTATAGAAATTTTATCAAAGGATATGCGTAGATCACAACACCTATGGAAAATTTGCTAAAGAAGGAAGTGAAGTATCAGTGGAATGATTAATGTCAGAAGAGTTTGGATACATTGAAACAAAATATGGTCACCGCGTCGATTCTGTTTTTTCCTAATTGGAGCAAAGAATTCCATGTACATGTGGATGCATTGTCGATAGAATTTGGAGTCATTTTAGCACAACCAAGTGAAGGAGAGTTAGACCATATGATTGCATTCACCAGCAGGAAGTTATCAAAAACATAGCAGAACTATACTACGACAGAACGATAAGGTTTAGTGATTGTGTATGCATTGTATAAGTTCAGACATTACCTACTTGGGTCTCATTTCAAAATGTATACAGACCATCATGCATTGAGATACCTAGTTAACAAGCCATTGTTGGGGGGATGAATATGCATGTGGTTATTATTTTCCCAAGAATTTGACTTTTAGGTGATCGTGAAACTAGGAAATTTTAACTCAGGATGAGATCATTTATCACGCATATTGTCAGGTGAAGATGCAGGAAACTTGGATGGCAGATTACCAGACGTGCACTTATCTACAATTTAGATGGTGGATGACTATTTTGCAGACATTGTTCAGTTTTTTAGCATAGGAGAATCCCCATCAAACTTCACAAGGGCATAGAAGAAGCAGCTAGTAGTAAAGTCAGTAAACTAGTAGTTGATAGCAGGAAATATGTGCAAGTTACACATAGACGATATTTTGCGACGTTGTGTATCTGAAATAAATATTGTAATGTCAGTGGCACATGAAGGGGTTGCAAGAGTTCACTATGAAGGAAAGGAAACAAATCAGAATATTATGCATGCAAGATTATGGTGGCCTACCCTACATAAAGATGCTAAGGAATTCTGCTAAATATGTGATGTTTGTCAGAGACTTGGAAATCCATCCAAAAGAGGTGAAATTCCCTTAGTTCCACAAGTGAAATTGCAAGCATTTGATAAGTGAGAAGTGGAATTTGTAGGGCCAATTAATCCACCAGCTAATAGGTTGGGAGCTAGGTACTCAATTACTGCGATGGACTATTTAACTAGATGGGTTGAGGCAGAGCCAAAAAGAGATTGTAGTGTGAAGATAGTTGCGCGATTTTTGTTCGAAAATGTAGTCATAAGGTTTATGTGCCCAAGGATACTTATGAGTGACCTGATAAATAATTTCCTGAATAGGATGATTGCAGCATTAACATAGGATTTTCAGATCCATCATCATGAGATTACACCATACCATCCCTAGGAAAATCGCACAGTAGAAGCTTTCAATAAGATCCTAGAGAATGCACTGACAAAGGTTTACAATGTAAGTCGGGATGACTGGGATTTGAAGATTCCAATAGTGTTATGGGCATATATAACTACAATAAAGAAGCTGACAGGACAAACTCCACTCAGGTTGACATATGGAAAATAAGTTGTTATGCCAATGGAATTCATAGTACCAAGTCTGTGCACTAGTACAATGAAAGAGCTTATAGATTTAGGCACAGTGGAAATATATTGTTAGAACTTATGGAATTAGAAGAAGACCGTTTTGTCACAAGTTTTCATCAGTAAGTTCAAAAAGTGTGTGAGAAAGCTTGGCATGACAGACATATCAAACAAAAGAATTTTTAGACATGAGACTTAGTATTACTCTATGACAGTGAGATTATACAACATCCAGGGAAGTTCCAAATGCATTAGTTAGGCATGTATGTGATCAGATATGTCACAGAAGAAGGTGTTTCTCAGTTGGAAAAGCTGAATGGAGAAGTTATGGAAGGACTAGTTAACTGTAGTTGGTTGAAACTGTACAGGTACAATCGTGCTTCCGTACACTTGTCCAAATTGTGTGGAACATGTACCATAGAACACGTATTATAGTGCATATAGAAAAATAAAGAAAAAGGTAGAAAGAGAAAGAAAAAGTAAACAAAAGGGAAAAAGTAAGAAAACGGTTCAGGGAAGAAGTAGAAAGTTGAAGAGTGAATCAATGTTCAAAGGAGGTAAGGTTAGCAAGTAAATAGGATAAGAAGGAAAATGTCTTGGAAAAGAAATAAGCAAGCAGCAAGGGGCACAGATAGAGGAAGCAAGTTGCGAAGAGAGGAGATTGTGCAGAGAGAGGAAATTGCGTAGATAATAGTTAAGAGAATCAAAGAGGAAGCATGACGGGAAAAAACATTTATGAGGAAAAATCATGTCAAAATGGTGAAGACACGTCGTGAAAACATCGAAAACATCGAATTCATCTCGTAGAAGTACCTATAGTTGAATAAACCCAGGGGCATCCTCATCAGAGACAATATTTCCAAGACATTACATACCACTAAGGAGGGATACAGCGAAGCCAGTAAGGTTGTCGAAAGACGCTAAGTATTTGCTTGTGAAGCTAGAAATTCCACCTAGAGTGATCGTGTAAGAAGACATGTTAGGATTGATGTCGAATTTAAAGTATGCAGACTATGATATTATGGATGAGAATAAATTCCCAGAGCTAACACCGAGAAAGTATTTGAAGAAATACATCAATGCAAAAACATAGATGATCATGATAGAGCCACAGATATGGGCAACAAGGTTGGATAAAGTTGGCATCCTGAATTTATTCGGCATACCACATTTTGGTAGGAGCATAGAGATCAACACCTGTGTGAAGATGTTGTTGAGTTACGTGCATAGAGGTTATTTATGGCTCGATAGGCTAGTATTCCTTGACATGGATCTGAATATGTGAATTATTGGACTACCATCGCAAGGGGAGGATCCATCATTGTTATTTTCAGACAAGAAGAATGAGAAGGCTTTATCAGAGAGTATGAGAGAGAAGTTTCATATGCATAGAGGAGTGCATAGTTTTTATGTAGCGAGGATATGCGACCCTATAGTGAGGTTTGTGACACAAATATTGGCCTATAATTTTTTAAGGAAGTGTCAGTAGGACCAAGTACCAGCAGCAACTGAGAAGTGCATCGAGGGCATGCAGATGAACTGGGAGACATTTTTTCTCAACTAATTCTTGATCGACTGTGAAGAGGCACAAGATAAAGTCACTAAATTTCACTACGTGTGGTTATTAATTTTAATATCATTAGCAGCATGGAGGGAACCAGATGATGCGTAGTTTTGGGGAGAAAAAGATAAGGCATGTTTGGCCTCAAGATATCGAAACTTTTGGCATATTGTGCATAAGGAGCGATAGTTAGAAAATAATATTATTTTTTATATTTACTAGGAGACAATTAGGCAGTGTATTCAGGACACACCATGGATACAGTGAGAGATAGTAGAAGCATATAAGTCAGTTGTGCAGTTCAAGGAAAATCGCCACCATCTCTACATTCAAGAAAAGAAGAAACCAAGAGATGCATGGTTGGCCACGAAGTATAGGATAACAGAGGAATAAATGGGATTGATAATGGAAGAGCGGGATGCATATTGGAAAATCCCATCGACCAAGACTGAGCAACCAGAGACGCAACCACCAGAGGTTGAAGAAATACCGAGCAGAGAATAAGAAGAAGAATATCCAGGAAATGATAAAGGGAAGATTGTATAACATCCAAGGGATAAGAGGAAAGATATATAAATAGGAAAATCAGTGCCACGGAGAAAAAAGAGGAAGGATGTGAAGGAATCAAATACACAAGCATCGACAAAGGACAATCTGGAAAATATGGGTGATCAGGTTAAGGAACTTACGAATGACGCATTTTAGCGTGCGACAAAGAAACAAGAGGAGATGAAAAAAAATATGCAAGAGAAGATGGTTGAATTGCACCAGATTTTAGAAACACCAAGGATCGTGAAAATACGAGAGGTAGAAGATGCACAGATAGCAAGCACGACACAGACTACAGAAGTGAGGCTGACAGTCTCTCGGTCATTAAAAGTAGCAGGAGAGCACATAATAGTACAAATAGCGACGGGGGTGATAAAATTCACATCGATTGATATGCAAGAGCATGTGCAAGCCTTAAGTCACATTGACCAAGATTTGTCAAATTTTCCAATAGAGATGTTACTGTTGGATTACTGAGAGGGGGGGTGAATCAGTAATAGAGAAATTTAATCCTTTTTTAGCCATATAATCCAAGTTTTATATCAATGTATCATTATCATCCAATAACTGTAGAGTAAATAAGCAATGAACAAATGAACAATCATACACATACATAGTACACAAGTGTTTTACGTGCAAACCCAAAGCGGAATAAAACCGCAGAATGTTTTTTCTTATATGTATTGAAGAATTACATTCATTGGAAGCACCAACTTCCTTTGTTTTCCAACTGCAACTGGAAAGAGGCTCCAACCCCCTATTTTTTCAGGCTGCAACTTGAGGGAAGCTCCAACTCCCCAATTCTCTGGATACAACCAGAAGGAGGCTACAACCCCCTATGTTCTCCGACTACAACCGGAAGTTGGATACAACCACTTGTCCTTGCCCCGTCCAACCGCTCTGAAGTAGAAGTAGAATGATGGAACCACTATCACACTATTACTGTGATATATATTGTTGTAAACCTCTACCAATCAACCTGCACCAAATAACATGTACCAATAACCTTAACCTTGCATCAATCATGCATCAACCTGTACCTCAACCTGTAATCAACCTGTACCATAAACAAGTGCATCAACCATGCACCAACATGTACCAAACAACTTGTAATCAACCTATTCCATAAACAAGTGCATCAACCATGCACCAGCCTGTACCAAACAACCTATAATCAACTTGTTCCATAAACAAGTGCATAAACCATGCACCAACTTGTACCTCAACCTGTACCATGAACAAGTGCATCAACCATGCAACAAACATGTACAAATAACCTGTCACAACAACTTGTCCAAACAACCTATCACAACAACTTGTCTCATTAATATTATCAACCAAATCAAATCTACTCACCAAGATCAATCACCAAGACAAATCTCAAAGATGTGCATCGACCAAGCATAACACAACAACTCATAATCATCACCAAGATCAATATGT